>BSBN01001404.1:0-600000 GCA_027924645.1 Cunninghamia lanceolata | reverse complement strand
ACTTGCTCTGGCTGAGCCAAATCTTTCTCTTAAATCTGTCCCTTTTGATTTCCATTCCCAGAATGTACTTCCTTGCCCCCCCAGATTCTTCATTTCAAATTTCAAGGACAACTGAGATTTTATTCTGAGATCATCCCCTTACCATTGCCAATGAATAACATGTCATCCACATATAGTGCAATTATAAGAATCTGATCACCTTCAGTTTTATAATAGACACAATGATCAGATTTAGATCTCACATACCCCAAGGATAAAACATACGTATCAAATTTTTGATACTACATTCTGGGAGATTGCTTCAAACCATAAAGAGACTTTTTAAGTTTACATACCAGATGTTCTTCACCTTTTACCACAAAATGCTCTAGCTAGGACATAAATTTCTTCTTCAAGGTCCCCATGAAGAAATGTTGTTGTCGCATCCATCTGCTCAATTTCAAAATCATATGCTGCTGCAAGTGACAAAGAAATCTAATGGATGTCAGCTTAGCTACAGGGGAAAATATTTCTCCATAATCTATACCTTCCTTTTGAGAATACCCCTTAGCAACCAGTCTTGCCTTGTACTTATCAGCACTACCATATGGACCATATTTCTTTTTAAATACCCACTTACAGCCCACAGGTTTTCTACCTTCAGGCAAGGGCACCAGATCCCAGGTTCCATTTTTCTCCAATGATGACATTTCGCTATCCATGGCTTCCAACCAAGAACCTGAATCAGGTAAACTAATGGCTTCTTTTACAGTCCTAGGTTCATCAGTATCAGTGAGCAAAGCATAGGCACAACTTGCATCAAGTACTGAAAATCCATACCTATTTGGTTGTCTCCTTTCACGTGTAGACTGCCTTAATGTTTGAGGTGCAGGTTCAGGTTCTTGCTCAGGATTTGAATCTTCAGAGCTACTTGAACTCACATCTGAACCATCTACACTTGGTGCTTGTTGTTAATCTTTTACAGGGGTCAGAGGAATATTAACAACACTCTTTTCTTTCTTCTTTTCTATCTTCTCCGGCTGAGGATCAATAACCAAAGGTTTCAGCTCTCTGAAAATTACATTCCTACTATAAATTACTTTCTTAGTTTCAGGATTCCAAATTTTGTACCCTTTAACACCGACTCCATAGCCAATAAAGATACATTTGACTGCTTTGTAATCCAACTTAGATCTCTTTACCTCAAGAATATGAGCATATGCCTCACAGCCAAAGACACAAAGATGTCTTAGAGAGGGCTTTTTTCTAGACCACGCTTCCATTAGCGTCTTATCAACCAATGCTAAAGAAGGAGAACGGTTCAGCAAGTAACAAGCTGTAGCAACTGCCTCATCCCAGAACCTTTGTTCAAGACCAGCATAACTTAACATACTTCTTGCTTTCTCCATTAACGAATGATTTAACCTTTTAGCAACTCTATTTTGCTGTGGACTATAAGGTGTAGTTTTATGCCTTTTAATTCCATGGTCTACACAATACTTATCAAAATCTGCATTGCAATATTCACCACCATTATCTATTCTCAAGCATTTTATTTTTCTACCTGTCTGATTTTTCACAAGAGTTTTAAATTCTTTAAACCAACTAAATACTTTTGATTTATTTTTCAAAAAATATACAAATGCCCTCCTTGAATAATCATCAATGAATGATACATAGTATCTTGATTTAGATAAAGACAGAACATCAACTGGACCAAAAACATCAGAATGTACATAGCCCAAAACACCAGAAGATTTATGAGAACTTGAGTAAAAAGAAACACAGTTATGTTTTCCATATATACAATGTTCGTAGAAATTGAACTCTAGATTACAATCAATCAGCCCATCTACTAGGGTTTTGTTTTTCAATGTTTTTAAATCTTTTTCACCTATGTGACCAAGTCTATGATGCCAGAGCATTATTTTCTCTGTAGGAAGTTTAACTTCCATAGAGTTTGCATCATGTGTTACAATGGTAGCTTCTTCAAATTTTATAGAGACTTTATTATAGCATACTGGTTTTGCATCTAACCTATACAGAGTTCCAATGCGTTCACCCTTTGCCAGTACAATAGACCCTCTAGTCATCTTATAGCCACCATTCACAAAAGTAACTTACTCCAACATCATTAAGCTTACTAACAGAAAGTAAATTTTGAGCCAGACCTGGTATGTGAAGAACTCCATTCATTCCCTTTATCCTGCCATCCGGGAACTGGATTCTAACCCATCCTCAGCCAACAATTTCCAGTATTGAATCACTTGCCAGGAACACCTTCCCACCAACATATGGTTCATACTTTGTGAACCACTCTCTGTGAGATGTCATATGAAAAGATGCTCCTGAATCCACCAGCCAAACATCTTCAGATGCAGGCATTGCCAAAGTAGAAATGAAGGCATCAACATCACTCTGAGAAGAATCGTTGTCAGAAGAGTTCTTCTTCTTCTTCTTTTTCTCCTCTTTATAGTCTCTTCTAATGTGACCTTTCTACCCACAATTCCAGCACTTCACCTTGGACTTTGTACCAAGAGATTTTGATCTCCCCTCTAATTTGGACTTAGACTTCTTGCCCTTCTTTTTGCCTTTTTCTTTTGGTCTACCTCGAATAGACAGGGCCTCTTTGGTTGTCTCAGAAGATTTCCTCCACATGTCTTTAGATAACAACGAGTTAACAACCGCTTCAGTTGTAAATGTGGTTGTTGTACTTCAAATAGCCACCACAAGATGATCCCATGAGTCAGGTAAGGAACACAAAAGAAGCATACAGTGGTCTTCCTCTTTTATTTTTACACCTACAGACGTCAACTGTGCAACAATCAGATTAAACGAGTTCAGATGTTCTGCTACAGATGCTCCTTCATCCATCTTTAGAGAGTACAACTTCTTTCAAAGGAAAAGCTTATTCACCAAGGACTTGCCCTGGTAAATATCTCCCAACTTCTTCCACAAATCTTTGGCTGACTTTTCCTCATGGACGTTCAATAGAACAAAATCTGCTAGACTTAATCTTATCAGTCCTCTGGCTTTCCTGTCAGCTAGGTCCCAATCTTCTTGCTTCATGCTTGTAGGTTTAACCCCATACACAGCAACCCAAAGATCTCTATCAACCAACATATCTTCAACCTTAAGTTTCCACAACTCAAAGTTTGTGCCATTGAACTTTTCAATGTCTATTTTTCTTGATGTACTTGCCATCCTATTTAACAAAATAGACATCTATAGAACTCCCACTCCCAGAATTAACACAAAAAACCTAACCTACCAACAAGGATAACACAACTGGCCAGGCTCTAATACCACTTGTAAGGAAAGCAAAGGTGCAGAATAATGCTTCCCTCCCTAATGATAATTCTAAGGGGATAATGCAGATAGGTAAATTTTAATTCAGAAAACCACATATGAATACACCAGAAAATAGAATAAATAATTTAGACAACACAAAATGACACTAGTTTTACGTGGGAAAACCCTTTCGGGTAAAAAACCCACCACCACAATAGAATCTATCTTTATTATAGTAAACTGAAATTACAATAAAGATTCTCAGCTCTAATGTTCAGGTATCGATTCTTTTTACAATTGTACAAAGCCGTTTATATCATCTGCACATTCTACAGAAGTAAACAATATAAATTGAATCATTTCATCAATCTCACAACGATGCTAGTAGATCAGTTTTATATCTCCAATCTGCAAGAGCAAAGACTGTTACTTGACTGTTGCCCTAACTGATCGATCTAACTACCCATCGCCACTACTGTTCAATAGTCGTAACTGTTCACATTCCCATGAGATGTTTAATCCCACATGCACTAGGTCGCAGAATGCTGTGCCGTTTATATTACCAAACACCCAGTCAGACTATCGTCGGCAATTTTGTTGCCGATGATGCCAAACCAAAGACCCATCGGCCTAACCTGCTCCATTGGTGAGCACTTCACTTCTTAAACCGATAGTCCATTGTCTCTACGATGCTCAAGTCCTCCATCTGTTATCAGTCAAACCTTCACCATCGGTCTAAACAGTTTATATTGTCCCGATGAACAATCTCTCGCCAATGCAAAACTCCATCACTAACTCCTATCGGAGTAACACATAACTGTCAGAGCAGCTTCTACATCCTTCGTCGATCTCCAACCTTAGGTTGATAACTCACACCCTTCAGTGAGACCCTGGTGATCGATGTGAAGCTTTCAACTTTTACCGATACAATAAGTCATCCCGATGGTCACTAGCATCAGTGAAATACCAATCATCGGTAGAGTCAATTCGAGGTACGCTGATAGTGTTAGTTAGTCTGATAACTAGCCTCCGTTCATGAGACCTCATAGATCGGCCCAGTGCTCCTCACTCTGGCCGATATAAGAAATCTGCTCGATCACTAACTTTACATCGGTGTGAACATAACTGTCGATGAAACATTACCAAGATTTGCCGATAGCTTTAGTGTGGCCGATGACCACGGATAGAATAAGGCTGAAGCAGTAATTTGAGACACATGTTCTCTTCAAGGCAATGGTAAATCTAAAAACTTAACCTAAACAAACTTGAGAGCTTGTTGGTCAGAAACCATGAAATCATATGTCCAAGGAGAAAAACGAAGAAGAGAGCTATTAACATACAAATGTCTATGTTTGAAAATAGCATCCACATGATTTGCCTCAACAATGTGGAACAAAAAGAAACCTTTAGTCATATTTTATACAACATTGAATCTAATATCTGGTTAGACCAAGAGGTGTTCACCTAGTTTTGAAAATACTTTCTAAAAAGATCCTTCAAAAAAATATCGTATAAATATAGATTGTTCAAACCATTTATATATATTATCAATATTATAACTCAATAAAACTACATTATAAAAATTGTCAAATCCTTACCTTACAAAATATTTTAACTTATTAATTTTAAGAACTTTCAAAGTTTCTTAAATCAATAATTCTATTTTCAGAAACTCCAAAAACTACCAAATCAACACTAACAACTAAATTATAATACCAAGCCATTTAAATAGACAAGGACCACGCTAAGACCCAACAAGAACGGATTAAAAAATAACAAATAGAGCAAATTGGAAGTATACCATTGCAATTGAAAATGTGAGTATGAAAGCCAAGAACAACTTTCGGAACAAAAATTAACTTCAAGGAACATCTTCTATTCTCTGTAATTCTCATATTAAAAATATATTTGAATGCGATGATAAAAGAAATATATTTTCTTACAAATTTTTACACTTTTGATCAAATTAAACATACACTATGTTTTTACGCCAAGAGGTGTTTCTTTACGCCGAGAGGCATTTCTACAGTCAAAGCAGGGGTGGAGTTGAAGAGCGCAAAGATTCCGTGTAATTTTATAAGATTCTTATTATAAAAAAAATATAAGATTCATAATGATAATAAATTCTCTACATATTCCTTCTCGATAATAATAGTAGTGCATCTGTTACATAAAAAAATAAAATATAATTTAACCTTGGCTTCCTTGCAGTTACAATTGCATTTATAAACAAATAAACGGACTCTCTGTGTGTTTCAATGAACATCCATTAAGGTGCATAATGGGGCATAAGAGTGGGGCATGTTGAGAGACTAATTTTAGGGTGTCCGCAGCGTTGAGTAAAGAGATGGCAATCGAGTAAACAGATGGCAATCGGAAGAATATCTTCTTAAATAAACAATATTTTCATAATAATTCTTTCCTGACAGCGACGTTGTAGCTACATTCATCTCTATTTATATTGCTCCTTCCTTAAGTTATTTTAATATCAAATTGCAGGATTTGAGGTGAGCTGAAAGGGACTGTGGAAGGGGAATATGCTTTCCAAGAATCAAAGGTTAGCCTCAAAACAATCAACTGTAGTTGTAATGTAATATTTCTGCCTTCATTGTCATGCTTCAAATCCTGCATTTGGCATTTGTTTAGTTATTGTATAAACGTTTATAATTATACAGATTTAGAAAAATCAAAAGAAATTATATTGGATAGCATGGTTGCTATATTCAAGAACAATAATAAAATGATTAAAAAAAGCAAATGGGTTAGTCGTGTCAATGGAGTATGTGCAGCAATCATTGGAAAGAAAAAACATAGCACACAGTCCTTCTATGAATAGTTCATGTGCTTTGTCTGTTATTCCATGTTTTGCATATATCTCTTCTAATGCTTTTCAGACTGCCAGAGGAGGGAAAATACCAGTCTCTGCTGGACGCAAATGCTTCCTTCTTCTCCGTGTATGTAATTCCTATATGCCATGAAAAATATGTGATCCCTGCCAAGAAATATATCATTGATACTTTATTTTGAAAGGCAAATCTGTGCCATTAATGTCTCCAGACAGCAAATTCATATGCTAAGCCTCAGTTTGTATTTAGAAACTTCATCAATGCAAATTGATATCCTTAGTTTGTATTTAGAAACTTCATCAATGCAAATTGATATGGACGAGTGATTTGGAATGGTAACTGGGCAACTTTCTATTTTTTATTGTTAGTTTAATGTTATTTTTTATTGGTAGTTTAATGTTGAAAAGATTATTCGCTGGTGTAGGGCCACTTGACTTACACATAGCGGTGGCAGGAGAGGGGAGATCCACATGATAAAAAAAAGGAGCCACGGCCCTATGGCAGTCGTGGACCCTTTTAAAAGGCCATGATACCATAGGGCAGCTGTGTGCCCAAAACCCTCACCCTTCTGTAATTCAAGTCAGCAACTGTAGAGGAATAAACAATCACTCCCCAACCTTGAAGCACATAGTAACCTTCAGACCTGCACAAGAAAGCAAAAGAAAAAATTAAACAAGAGAGGTTTTCTCTAGTTGATTATCATTAGCATAATGCTATTGAAATAATTGGATGTTAGCCACCGTCAACACCTTGAATCTGAGAACATAGAGCCCGGTCACCTGATTGGCATCCTTTTCACCATCAATGCCTGGTAATTTTGGGGTTTTCCACAATCCATGGTGGCCAGTATGAGCCATCTGGGAGAAGAACAAGAAATTAGTTGAAAAGAAAAGAATTTTTGAATCAGGGCACACTTTAGGAATAGGGCTTTCCTGAATCTTCTAGATGAAACCAACTTACCCTTGTTTTAAAAATATTTCCTTATTAACCTCTAGACAATGATAAATATTAATTTAAGTTTAGGTTTGTCATTTGCTCTTAAAGTTTAAAAATTTTCGTAAGTGGAGCTAAATATATTATATTAATTTTGTTTGTGGATGGGTGCCCCACGTGGATTTTATTTCTAAGATTTTCTAAAAATCTAAGGATGAGGAGGGAGTGCTATGCCATGTTTAACTTGTCTTATATGAAAGACTAAGTGCCTCTTCTAAAGTTTTTGTCTTTTATTACATTCCATGAAGGTTAAAGGGGGACGTGGGAAACTAAGCTATTCATTTGTAATAGTTGTTCTTTCAGTAGGTTGTTGGAATTTTTTGAGTTCTTTCTTGTTAGTTATAGTTGTTCCTTCAGCTGTTTGCTGTTTATTTTATGTCCTTTGTAACAGTTGTTCTACTCATTTTATGTCTTTTGTAAAAGCTATTCGTTGTGCACTGAATATTGTTTATTTCAATATTAAAAAAAAAAGGGAGGCGTGGGTATTAGAATGAAGTTTTTAATTTTCTTTTTCTTTGGAGGGAGATGTTGTAAGAAGAGTTAGTGCATTTTAGTTGTCATGTATATTTTTTGCTCAAGACATGTGGGTATTAGAAATTATTAAAGGGAAATGTTGTCTTTTTGAAAACTATTATTACCAGATTTCTATTTAAAATCTCGGGCAAAGAATGAGGAGAGGTACTTACTGTAGTGATTTATTGATTGAAAGTTCCTTTACAATTACCATTACCAGTAGTTAGTAAAGTTAATTTTTCTCAGCAATCTCTAGTCTACAAAATTTGATTATATTTTCTAGAATAATCCTTAACTATAACTTTTGATCCTATTAAAAGCATTTGGCATTTTCATTATCATTTCGTCAAACAATTGCAAAAAATACAAAACCTTAATGTAGTGATATTTTAGTGGTATCAAATTCAACAGTTACACTTGCATGTCAGTGTTCAATAGTTGTGTATTAGTGTTCAATGGCTCATTTTAATATTTCTTCTTCACATTATATTCAAAACATTTTTTTGGAACAGATTAAAGAATATATTGGAGCCTCTTTGCTGTAGATTTTATATTGGTGAAATTTTTTTCAGCAATTCCATTCAAGAGTTATGGTTATTTTTTTCACACACAGATTTTTTTCACACACAAATAGCATCTCAAATTGTAACATTTAAAGTGAACGAGAAAACAAAAGGATTTCCTTCCAAGGAACCGATCCAAGGGGTGGAGGAAATCTTTTTTAGAACAAAGGTATATTTTAATAGTATTAGTTTTCTTTTATTAATGGCAATGGTAAATGAATTGTAGATCTTAATTAAATATATAAAATAAATTTATCTGACAGAAGGAAACTATAAAATAAATTTATCTGACAGATGGAAACTATAGTTGAATCAATTATAAATTTATCTCACAGATGGAAATTATAGTGCAATCAATTTATTAGTTTCCATATATATACTTCAATCAATTCAAATTGATTTATTTTATACATTTAATCACTTCAAATTAATTAAATTTTTCTTTAGGTTGGAATGAAGGAAAAATTAGATGAACATAGCTAAATATTATCTACCCTTTTTTAATTAAGTTTATTATGGCTATTAGGTTCTTTAGTATTTTAACAATAAGTAAAAATAATTGATAAGCTTAGGGTGTGGTAACCATGATTAAATTAATTTAATAGTAATATTAACCTAATTTTTTTATTTATGGTAATTATTACTCCTTATTTATTTATTTAGGAATTCTAGATTGGAAGTTAAGTTAAACATCAATTTCTCAACGAATTCTAGAATGGAAGTTAAGTTAAAGATCAATTTTTGAAACATCTCTAACCATAGGAAATTCCACTATTTGTAAAAATATGAGGCATTAGTATTTCCAACATTTGGTTTTCTATAATATATGAAAAAAATAATGCATATGTATTCCTTAAATATACATGTTGATCATTATAGAGTTAATTTGTTTTAGTGTTATTTAATTTCATATAATGTAATCTTATAGTTATGTATTTATAGACATTAAACATATAAGGTAAACTTTTGTTTTTTTATGAAAATTATAATTTGTTTTGAATTTTTTTTAGAATAATAAAGTTGTTATTTATTTTTTTCAACCAAAAAGTCTAAACATTTTTTTTCCAAAACTAAAACAATTACAACGTTCGGTAATCATGGTACCTCTGGTTCACGTTTACGGGTCAAGCCGTCACGATTGAACTACTGTATCTATTGCCTAAAATAGTTGTAACAACAGCGTCTGTGGCATCGTCCCTATAAATCGCTGGGGAGAAATAAGGACACTCTCATATTCACTTCCTTTCGTTACCCATTCGTCACTATCGTAAGACATAAATCCTGACTGAAAAGAAATATGATTTCTTTCTAAGCAGATGTCATCGATAGGATGAATCCTTTTCATGTATTTCCTATGTGCCACGTACCACTCTCCTCTCATGTGCTTTAACATTTCTTTCACTTACTGATGGGTATAAAGAAAGGATGGGCTTCTTCCACGTACTGACAGGTATAATGGAAGAGCAAGCATACAGAGAGGCTTGGTATATTGGTCTGGCGATATATAGAAAAGGCAACCTTTTGGAGTGATAAGGAACCAATCCATGAAAACTTGACAACAAAAGTCATCATGTGTTGAAAATTATTTTATCTCTTAGTGTTATTATTTGATCCTAACTTGAAATGTGTAATCATTGTAATAATGTCAACATTACATACCAATGACATGGAATTTTTGTACATTAAAGTCAATGTTATAACTTTAGACTTATAAATATTTGTTTTCAACTACTATGTAGGTATGGCTCCCCCTAGGTTGACTTTTGAAACTGATGAAGAACGAGAACAATATAGAAGGGAACGTCAAAGATTATATCAGAGGGAGTATCGAAGATGACAATGCCAACTAATGACAGATGTAGAAATACAAGAACAAATGATACAACGAAATCAGGTTAACAGAGAAACATATTGTCGACGTGCAGCTGAAATAATAGTTGAAGAGTTGGAATTACAAAATCGACAGCAACCAAATATGATGAGAATAAGTCATGCACAAACATCTCCAGAACCCAGTGCCCCTGAAAGACAAGAAAGATAAGAACCTTATTAGTCAAATGCTAATATTGATTTAAATGCTTGAGATGAAAATTCAAGATCAATAGATTTTGTACTTGAAACACCAGAAAATGCACCTCAACATGACATTAATCAAGTTGTTCAAAATGATGTAGAAAATGCACCAAATCCTAATGGAATGCTTCAGGCTAATTTCAATACTTTCCAAATGCATTTTCGAAATGGAATAGATAGTTTTGTTTCACCACATATGTGCTATATTTGTCAAGAATGTTACCTTGGAATAAGGGTTTATCAGACACCTCAAGGTCCTATATGCAATAGGTGTCGACAAGAAAGAGGCAATAATTGATTCTCAGCATCAAATAATATGGATCCTGGCCCACAACCACTAGAGCTTGCAAACTTGACACAGGTAGAAGAAATGTTGATAGCACGTGTCAATCCAATCCTACAAGTGACACATTCAACTGGTGGTCAATATAAATACAAGGGGCACATAATAAGTTTTCCACATGATGGAAAAAAAATAGCAAAGGTTTTGCCACATGCAATAAAAGATTTGCCAATCATTATTGTTCAAAGGAGAGATCAATGTGGCACAAATTACAACTTTACAGTAAATAGAGAGAGAGTATATAAAGCACTCAAATACAAAATTGAACATGACAAGTTCTACTCTGATGTTCAAATTGATGAAAATGCTCTCACTGCTCTTCCATCAAATTCAGATGAAAATATATTTGACTAACTAAATACAGTGCATATGGAGTTTGATTCAGATGCAAATGAAGTTGTATTTGTGAGCCCATTGATGGAGATGGATGAAGGAAATATCATTGATCACACAACATCAATGGCTTCTAGACTGCCTAATGTCAGAAGAGAGATGGAATTGATCCATGCATGGGTGAACAACCCTGGTGCAGATCCAGGGTCATTGATCGATTGGCCAATGATTGGTTCATCTCCTATCAATGAGTATGTGACATTAGGCTTATTTGATATGGCATTTCCAACATTGTTTCCTGATGGTAGATGTGATTGGCTAGAACCTCGTACGAGACGAGTACATCTGCATGAATTTGTCAAACATCTCTTTCGGTATAGGGATCACCGTTTTGGTTGACACCCATGATTTAGATATTATGTGATGAACAGGATAATGAGACTACGTGCACAAAATTCATCTGTAGTGTTTGTCAAAAGAAATCTTCAAGATATGCCAATCACCATCAACGAGCTACGTGAACATATGGAAAATGTGCCCCACTCCCATCTAGCTGATCGCTTGATGAGGTTTGGAACAACCTTAAGGGGTACAAGGTCATATTGGGCAAAATGTCATGCAGAGTTAACTGACATGCTTCATCAAATTGGTTCTCCCACAATATTCTTCACTTTGAGTGCAGCAGATATGTACTGGCCTGATTTGCATGCATTGATGCCTGGAAGACCACCAATAAATGCGCAAGAAGCCCAAAAATGGAGAAGACAGAATGTTATTGATTATCCTCATATAGTGGCACATTACATGCACTTGCGACATACAATTTTTAGAAAAAGGAATGAATGTCAAAGATTATTGGTCTAGATATGAATGGCAGCATAGAGGTTCACCACATGTGCATGGATTCATATGGTTAGATGGAGCACCAAATATGGATAATCTTGATTGGAAAAATGAGCGGCAACAAAAAAGTGCAGAGAAATATTTCCATTCTATTATTCATGCATGGAATCCTAGAGAAGATCCACATCAACGAAGCATTCAGGTATATTATCAATGATTGTTAATAAATATATTATATATTATGTAAGAAAATTATGTTTCAATGTAACTAATAAATTCATACATTTTTTAATCATAGGTAATGCAAAATTTTGTCCAACATCCATGTCTTCAAAATACAAGGCAGCTTACACAAATACATATGGAACATGACTATGAAGAGATTTTAAATTGTGTAGAATGACATACAATGTGTAGAGAGGGTGCATGTCTACGCAAAAAAAGAGGATGAATGGTTTGCAGGTAAGATTCAAAATCTTCCCAATTATTATTTTCAATTTCAATATATTATGAGTGCAGAGAGATAAAAAACTATTATTATTTATTATAGGTATAATGCTCCATGGCCGTTAAATCTTGAGGGATCAAAATTATATGAAGACTTGCAGACAGGTGAAAAAAAGTTTGAACCTGCAAGAAATGATGACAGAGTAAATACACACAATCGCTACATACTACAATTATGGAGAGCAAATATAGATTGGCAACCTATTCTTTCCAAACATGATGTGATCAAGTACATTGCCAAGTATGCAGCTAAAGCATAAAAGAGTTCAGAAACTTATCATCAAATGTTGATGCGACTTGCAAACATTGAAAACCCTGATGATTTAGCATCAAGAGCATATAGAAGACTTCTTACTGAAACAATTATAGAAAGAGACATTGGGGCACAAGAAATATATCATATGCTATTGGAACTTCCATTAGTAGAGAGTAGCAGAAAATTTGTCAATTTGAATGTCTCACGTGAGGTATTCAAACATGTAGCTACAAATGACGAAGATGACTATAAAGAGCATACACAATCTTTCATTGATGGATACAAGAATAGGCCCTTTTGCATGGAAGGTGTTTCACTTATTAATGCAGCTAGATCATGGACATATAATCCAAAGAGGAGAGATAATAAATGGGAGGCAAGGGAGATGGTAGCTATTGTGAGAGTATTTCCAAGGCTTGTATCCATCCCTCAACATCAATCAGATAAATGGGTTGATTTTTGTTGGTTTGAGTTGTTACTTTATAAGCCATTTCATCATATAGAAAGAGATATTGGTCTTCAAGATGATGCAATAAAATCAAATTGGGAGTCATTCAATTATAATCCTTGGCATGTGCAAAGAAGAACTACTCCAGAAGATGTTGACAATGGTAGTGAATCTGAAATTGAAGATAATCAACCTCTTTAGGGAAACACAATAGAGCATGAATGGGAAATCATATCGAGGCTACATCATAATCAGATTATGCAAGTTTCTAAAATAGATATGTTGGGAAGAAGAGACATTGATAGACAGGCACCATGGTCTATTGAATATCAAGGTGAACACTACACAGATCAAGCAATCAAATTCATAAGAACCATGAAAGATAATGGACTTCTCCTGTGGGATGATATAACAAAAAATATCAATTATTCATCATTGGGTGCCAGGCAGAAAAATGCACTTGATATAATTATGACACATTATCATGGATCTCAAAATGCATTGCCATTATTCATGATAATTCTAGGAACAACAGGAACTGGAAAATCATATCTAATTGGTGCTATCAGTCAAACTCTTCAAAATGTAGCATTCCCAGGGCATACTCCACTTCTATTGCTTGCACCAATAGGAGTTGCAGCATTCAATATTGGAGCCTCAACAATCCATTCAGTACTTCAAATCCCAGTCACATATTTTGGTCAATTAGAAGGGGCAAGACTCACAAGTTTCCAAGAGCAGTTACGACACATAAAATACATTTTGATTGATGAAATGAGCTTCATTGGACAAAATTTGCTAGAGAAGGTGGACTGTCGACTTCGTCAGGCATTCCCTGAAAAAGCAAACATGAGTTTTGGAGGTATACATTTGTTTTTTAATGAAGATATGCAATTTTTGCCTATTTTAAAACATAAACTTGATTATTATTAAATCTAACAATTATTAGTAGACACTAATGAATGTCATCATTTTCCAATATTTTGTAGGTGTATCTATAATTCTCGTTGGAGATTTAGGTCAGTTACCTCCTATTAATGATAGACCACCATATGATAGTAATAGACGTGGTAAACTATTATGGGAAGAATTCAAAACTGTTGTTACTTTGGATAAAATATTTAGACAAGAAGGGTAAGCATTGAACAACAAAGATTTCGTCAACTTCTCACCAATCTAAGAGATGTAAAACCAACTATTGATGACTGGAAGTTGCTCATGACAAGAACCAATGTTTGCATAAATGCACCAGCCAATGAAGAATTTGATTCTACTATTCATTTGTTTGCCACAAATGATAATGTGCATAGTCACAACAAAAAGAAATTATTCTCATTGAGGCATCCAGTTGCACGTAGCATTGCAACAAGAGTGGCTAGTGTCAATGCACTAAAAGTAGGTCAACTTGATGAAATTGATATGGAGTTATTACTTGCTAAGGATGCAAGAGTGATGTTAACTTCTAATCTTTGGATAGAAGCAGGCCTTGTAAATGGATCTCTAGGGTATGTTCAAAAAATAATATACAAACCTGGAAGTGCACCACCTGAACCACTGACATATGTTATGGTGGAGTTTGATAATTACATAGGGGTACCATTTGAAGATCAATCTCCACATACAATTCCTATTACACCAATACAAAGGGGCCAAATAATCCAAATACCCTTAAGATTGGCTTGGGCATTAACGATACACAAATCACAAGGTTTGACTCTCTCTCAAAAGCCACAATTGACATAGGGAAAAAAGAAAGAACAGGATTAACATTTGTGGCTTTATCTTGTGTAAAGTCATTACAAGGTCTCAGAATAGTTCCACCATTTACATATGATCGTTATGAAAAAATGAAAAAGGGAAAGCAACTTGGTAAGAGAAAAGCTGAAGAAGAAAGACTAAAAATATTAGAACACAATGGAGTAGAACAGAGTGGAGCAGAGCATAGTAGATTAGAACAAAGTAGAGTATAGTGGAATAGAGTAGAGTAGAACAGAGCAGAGCAGAGTAAAGTAGAGAAGAGAAGAGTAGAACATATTAGAGTATAGTAGAATAGAGCAGAGTAGAGAAGAACAGAGTAAAGAATAGTTGAGTAGAATAGGGCAAAGTTTAGTAGAATAGAGAAGAGTAGAGCATGTCAGAGCAGAGTAGAGTAGTGCAGAACAGAGCATAGCAGAGTAGAATAGAGTAGAGTAGAGCAGAGTAGAGAAAACTCGACAGAGCAGAGCAGAGAAAAATAGAGCAAACTGAACAGAGAAGAGCATAGTAGAGAAAAGTAGAGCAGAGAAAACAAAGAAAAGTATAGCAGAGCAAACAGAGTAGATCAAAGCACAGTACAATAGGGCATAGAATAATCTCTTGTATATCACAAATGCTATTTATATAGATGAATATATACTTGGTTCTCTTTGTTCGTGTTGTTTTCCTCCAAAATCTTTCTCCACGTATATTTTTTGTTACTAAACTTTGTTGATTTTATTTGTTATTTGTACAAAGATACTTTCACACTTACCATAACCTTAAGTTACTCATAACCCTTAGTTACTCAAATGAAACAACCATGATATGAATGATTTATGTGGACAAATACTATTCTTATGTGTACAAGTACTAGGGTGGCAATGTACATGCATTGGAATACTTCATATTATATGTTTGTCTTATGATGTGTTGATTTATGCATAATCTATGAAATTAACTTCATTAAACAAATAATAAAAGTTGAAATTGTGCTTCACTAAACTAAATAATTATAAAGTAAAATAAAATAAATCTTAACTCTAAAATAGCAAAATTTATTTAAATTAATTACACAACACATAATTATTATGATAATTAATATGAATCCAAGCACTACAATATTCTATATTTAATGAATTTCCAAAAATTATATATTAAAAAAAAATGATTTTTTTACAACTGTAACTCTAAATAGATTAAAACCTTTTTGTAACCCTAATTTTAAGCATTACCCTAATTCTCACTCTAACCCTCAATCTAATCCTAATTTTAATCTAACCTTAGCTCTTAGCTTAACTGAAACCTTATTTTTAAATCTAACCCTAATTCTAACCATAACTGTAATATCACACTTACCATTGTTTTATAAGACTAATGCTATATATCTATCCCTATAGAAGCCCAACCCTAACTCAATACCTAAACAAAACCCTAATTAGATTAAAACTTTATTTTAACCCTAATTTTAAGCATAACTAATCATTCAAATCCTAATTCTAAACTAATCATAATTATAACATAATTTTGGCCCTAACTCTAATATAATATAATATAATATAATGTAATATAATATATTATATATTTTTATTTATTATATTATAATTATAATATTATTATTATAATTATATTATAATAATATATTTAATCTATATTATAATTTTATATTATATAGTTATAATTAGACTTGCCGCTGCGGGTGCTACTAGCATACCTATATTTAAAAAATATATCTAAAGTATGTCGAGAGATATCCTTCTCGAAGCGCCTATTTTTTTAATCAATTTATTTCACATAGGTGGAAATAGGTGCCTCGAGAAGGATATCTCTCGGCGTACTTTAGATATATTTTTTAAATATAGGTATGCTAGTGATTATGTCACTTGAAGGCATGTTGATCAAGACGTTTTACATATGTCTCATGTGACGCAAATTACGATACATTTTTCCCTTTCTTAATATAAAATTTTCTTCTATGACTGCTTATTTATATAAAAATAAATAAAAAATTAGACAACGTGCTGTCGTTAGCGTGTTATGTCATATTATGGCGTAATTTCAGGTAGTCATGTTGACTATAAGTGCGTAGTCATATTGAGTAGTTGAGTATGTCCTTAAACATGGGAAGCCAAGGTTCCTTTCAAATAATTCTCCACTGAAATTTTTACCTACCCAGTCTATTCCTTGTTTTGTGACAACCGTAGCATTGCTAAATATACCCTTGAATATAAGCATGCTTTCTTGCACGTGCCAATGCTCTAGTCAAAGAGACACTATAGCCAGTCCAGAGTCGAGGAATGAAATTAGTTTTAATTAGTTTAAATACACTTTTGTTTAATTAACTTCTCTCAGTTTTCTTCAAAGTTGACCAATCTGAGCTTTGCAATTCCTACCCTTAAAAGTGGTGAAGCTTCTTCTAAAGACTCTTCAATATCTGGCCCTTCAAGGAACTTTGCATGAAGCTTCTTCCGAGGAAGGAAAGACACTTCAATACGAAAAGAGGGAAAATGTTGCATAGGGGTATATATAAATGTGTAGAGCAACTTAAAAGATATCCTCACTGAATAACAATGGCTGAAGAGTTGTATACTGAAGGAGTGCATGCTCAGCTATCATAGTTACAGTTTGCATGATCTAATTGGCAGGATCTTTCTTTATTTTATTTTTTCCTTATCCATATAGTCAGTTTGCATGACAAACAATTTTAGGACAATTTATTTTGAAACTAATTTTTGCTGCATATGCATGACCAGCAATAACTTAAGATGAACTTTCAGTTTTATTTTAGCGAACTACATGATAAATGCATATTATTAAAGTTTTATTTTTAGCTACTACAAACAATATATTCAATTTAGAATTAATATAGTTCTTTCTTATGCTTTTTTCTTGCCTTACTGATCGCTTAATGCTGAGCAGTAATTAATATTTTCAGCACATAATTCTGCAATTTTACAATCATTCACATAAATTTTATTGTGCAACTATGATGTGTTAGGCCCATATTGGAAAGGAAGGAAAGAAACGTAAATTCTATTATAGAAAAAGAAGATTTACAATCTTATTATAAGCAGTCAGAAATGGTTTAACTGTCAAAACAGTAAAATTGAATGTAAAACTAAAAACTAATTATATTGTGTTAACTAGGATGATTAACACATTAACATCCCCCTTAATCTGAAGGGGTTAAACCAATCTTGAACAACCCCCTTAATTTGAAGGGGTTAAACCAATCTTGAACAACCCCCCTAATCTGAAGGGGTTAAACCAAGCATTAACATCCCCTTGTAATCTAAAGGGGTTATCATAAAACCAAGTAGTATATTTAACTGTAACCAAGCTAAGGTGGCAAGGTATCTAAATGGTTTGAGGTTCAATATTCAAGATGAAATTAGTTTATTAACCTTTGAAACCATGGAGAAGTGTTTTCAAGTGGCACTAAGGGTTGAAGAGAAGTTGAGGAGGAAAGGTGAATAGCAAAGTAGAGGAAGAGGTGGTAGAAATTTTAGAGGTAGGGGCAGTTTTGGGGGCAAAAATCAGTTCCAAAGAAGTCAAGGGGAATCTAGTTCCCAAGAGAAAAGTGGAGAATCCGGTTCTAGAGGAGGCTTTAGAGGAAGAAGGCCTAATGGGAGAGGTAGATTTGGTGGATCAAGGAGAGGTCCTAATGTCTTCACGAGAAGGTGCTACAATTGCAACCAAGTGGGACATCCAGCCTTCAAGTGTCCTGAAAAACAAGCCTCGAGCTCTCATGGAGGAGAGAGAAGGAACCAATTGATCCAAGAGGAAGATTGCCAAAGTGTCAACTCTCTAGTTGGAAGTGCAGCCCTAGTCCATGAAGGAGAATTTTTTATGATGAGAAGAACCATGTTGAAGGTGCCTCAAATACAAGAACCACTTCAAAGGAAGACATTGTTCGGGACAACATGCAAGGCCTATGGTAAGATTTGCAAGGTAATTGTTGATTCAGGCTCAACTAAAAATTTGGTTTCCATTGAAATGGTAGACAAATAAAGGGCAACAAGTTTTGGTAGATGAATAATCATGGGTTGAATTTGAGATAAAAGAATATAAGGACAAAATTTTGTGTGATGTAATTCCTATGGATGCTTGTCATTTCCTGTTAGGACATCCATGGCAATATGATGTTCAATCACAACATGATGGTAAAACTAATTCTTTCATCATAACTAAGATTGGTAGAAAGTATAGGATGGATCCATTATCTGATGAGCATGTAGAAAAGAATGTTGTGTCAAGTGTCATGATTGTGAATGGTAAAGAGTTTATAGGTGCCCTTAAGGAGGAAGGAACCCAAGGGTATGCTTTGATTTTGAAGCCTAAAAACAGTCCTAGTTTGCATGATCCTAGTAAGGAAGAAGTTCCTAATGAGGTGCAACAATTGCTAGAGAAGTATAAGGGGATTATGGTAGAAGAAATGCCTAATTAATTGCCACCTATTAGGGACATAAGCCATCAAATTGACTTCATACTGGGATCTAATTTTCCAAACAAAGAAGCCTACAAGATGACACCTTCACAAAATGAAGAGATTGCCAAGCAAGTGCAAGAATTGTTGGATAAGGGATTGCTAAAAAAGAGCCTTAGCCCATGTGCTGTCCCAACAGTCCTAGCCCCTAAAAAGGATGGTAAATGGAGGTTGTGCATAGATTCTAGAGCCATTAATAAGATTACCATAAGATATAGGTTCCCTATGCCAAGAATTGAGGACCTAATGGACTGTTTGGGAGGGGCTAGATACTTTTCCAAGATAGACCTTAAGAGTGGGTATCATCAAATTATAATCAAACTAGGGGATGAATGGAAGACAACATTCAAAACAAATGAGGGTCTTTATGAGTGGTTGGTGATGCCATTTGGTCTATCTAATGCTCCAAGTATTTTTATGCATCTCATGAATGAAGTGTTGAAGGATTTCATTCACAAATTTATTGTGGTATATTTGGATGACATTCTTGTTTACAACAGGGCTAAGGAGGAGCATTTGCAACATTTGGATCAGGTTTTGAGGAAGTTGCATGATGAACAATTGATGATCAACATGGAAAAGAGTGTCTTCATGAAGGAAGAACTCATCTATCTTGGTTTTGTGATTTCACAAGGTAGTTTGAAGATGGATCCAACAAGGGTAGAAGCCATTTTGTCATGACCAACTCCAAAAACAGTAGGTGATGTGAAAAGTTTTCATGGTTTGGCAACATTTTATAGAAAATTCATAAGGGGTTTTAGTCATATTTGTGCACCAATTTTGGATACCATCAAAGGGGGGCAGAAATGTAAGTTTTTTTGGACAAAGGCAGCCAATGATTCTTTTGAAATTCTGAAACAAAAGGTGGCACAACAACCCATACTTGTTTTGCCCGACTTTAATAAGTTGTTTGTGGTAGAATGTGATGCTAGTAATCTTGCTATAGGGGCTGTCCTAAGTCAAGAGGATAGGCATGTTGCTCTCTTTAGTGAAAAATTGAATGATGCTAAGAGAAAGTACTCTACTTGTGATTTGGAATTGTATGCAATAGTGCAAGCTTTGAAAAAATGGAGGCACTATCTTTTTCCAAAAGAATTTATTGTTTATACTGACAACCATGCACTTACTTTTCTGAATTCACAGGAGAAACTCAATTATAGGCATATGAAGTGGGTTGAGCAACTCCAAGCCTATACTTTTTCAATCAAACACAAGAAGGGGCAGGCTAACAAAGTGGCAGATTCATTGAGTAGAAGGTTGTGTATGGTTCAAGAAATTTAGTTGCAAAGTGTAGGGGTTGATGCTCTCAAACATATGTATCAGGATGATGAAGATTTCAAGGAGGTATATGAAGTTTATTCACAATTTTCATACTCTTATCATTCTGATTTTTCTAAGTTTTTGTTGCAGCAGGGGTTGTTGTTCAAAGGTAGCCAACTATGTGTTCCTAAATGTTCCATGAGGGAGAACATCATAAAGGAAAAACATTATGGTGGACTTGGAGGTCATTTTGGATTGGATAAAACAGTGGGTCAGGTGAAGAGGTTTTTTTTTGGCCTAAAATGTAATCAAGATATCAGAAAATTTGTTGAATGTTGTAGTATTTGTCAAAGGCCAAAGGGTACTTCATCTAATGTTGGACTATATCAGCCACTTCCTATTCCTAATAGGCCATGGGAAAGTATTAGCATTGATTTTGTGTTGGGCCTTCCTAGGACTCAAAGAGGCTTTGATAGTATATTTATTGTTGTGGATAGATTCAGTAAGATGGCTCATTTCTTGCCATGTAAATGCACTAATGATGCTTCTCACATTACTAGTTTGTTCTTCAAAGAAATTGTTAGAATCCATGGTTTGCCTCTTAACATTGTAACTGACAAGGATCCAAAGTTTGTAGGCCATTTTTGGCAGACTTTGTGGAAGAAATTGGGCACTCAATTGTCCTTTACTTCAGCCTATCACCCTCAGACTGATGGCCAAACTAAGGTGGTGAATAGGTCCTTAGGAAACCTTCTCAGGTGTCTTACCAAGAAGCATGGAGAGGCATGGGATATGATCATCCCTCAAGCAGAGTTTGCCTATAATGATTCCACCAATAGGAGCACAAGAAGGAGTCCATTTGAGATTGTTTATGGTCTTCATCCAAGAGGTGTTCTTGAATTGAGAGATCTCCATGGATTGGAAAGGAAAAGTGCTCAAGGTGAAGACTTGCATTGGCCACGAAGGACATTCATGATAATGTCAAGGAAACTCTTCAAAAGAACAATGACAAGTACAAGGAGAAATCCAATGAGAGAAGGAGAGATGTACAATACAAGGTTGGGGATTTGGTCATGACACATTTGAAGAAGCAAAGACTTCCTAGGGGGCAGCCAACTAAACTCCTCATGCAGAAGATAGGACCATGCCGGATTGTGCACAAGTTTGGGCCTAATGCCTATGAGATTGAACTTCCTCAAGGCTTGGCCATATCTCCTATCTTCAATGTGTCAGATTTGTTCCCTTTAAATGGTGATTCTAATGCAGATTCAGAGGTAGCTACGACAACAGCAGGAGATGAAGATTGGACAAAGGTCTTCCACCCAATCAGCCATTGAAGTTGGAATGCATTCTTGACACCAAGGTCTTGAAGAAGACAAAGAAGAAGACATACAAGCAGTTTCCTGTCAAATGGAGTGGCTTGCCTATTGAAGATGCCACTTGGATGAGTGAAGAAGACATCTTGAAGCATGGTGTCACAATTGTTGATCTACTTCCTCAAGAGACTTGAGTTCTCATTCACCCAGGGAGTATGGTGTAGGAGCACCAAGATATCTATGTCTTGTTTTGATCTTCAATTTTGTTTTTTTGATTTCAGAAGGTCCTAGAGACCATTCTCATGATGTAATAAGGTTGAGATGCCATGTTGTAAAGGACTTTGTCCAAAAACATCTATTGCTGTCATAAAGCCATAAAAGGCAGTCATGTAAGTCTTTATGTTTATAAACCTTGTTAAGGCATGTCAAGGAGACTAATGTAGTGTCAAGATGCCTAAATACCTTGTTCAAGGTCTAATCACATAGTAGAGGTGTTTTGAAGAGCCATAAACACCAATTATCTATGCAAACCAACCAAGGATTAGTTGAAGAGTACAAACTGCCCAAAACAGTTCAGGAAGTTTGAATTAGTTGAGACCTTCTTGGATCAACCAAACTGTTTGAATGGAGTTTTTCAAGGAGTATACAAAGCATATATACTCTTGAACATGAAAAATTTAAGAGGAGGAGAAGTTCTATATAACCAAAACACCATTTACTTGCTATTTTTTTGTCATTTTCTGAGTTTTCAATAGAATCTGGTCATACTTCTCCATTGTACGGAATTGTCATGGTTGCTATGCCATTGGGGGGTGAAGTGTGGTGAATCTACTTTCCTTCAAGCATGTTTTGAAACCTTGACATTGTATATGAAGCAAGTTACAACCAGTTGATAGTGGATTGCTTTCTTACAACTCTGTTTTCCTTGTGAAGTTCGCTATCCCAAGCCATACTACAGCAAGGTATAAGACTGTCATCAGTTTACCATGTTTTAATTTGATGTTTCTCTAAGTTACCTATCATTTGAATGTAGTTTGGCATATTAATATAAAAATTAAGGGGAGTTATAAGTTTTCATTCTAAATTTGATTGTAAAAACCTCTTCTAGGGTTTTGGTAGAAGGATATGCATCTCTTTGCCATTCCACTGATTTGATCCACTTGTGGTCAGTGGAATGGAAGGTAGTAGGACTGTGCTAGCATTTTGTGATGGGTTTTTGGTAGGGAACTTACAGAGGAAGAGTTTGCATTGAGAAACCTAACAAAACCATGTGTTAGGTGTAGTTTTAAGGCACATTAAAGGAACCAAAGGTGTGTTTTTGGGAACGGCAATTAGTAGAAGTCTAAAACCCACAAATTCCTTTGTTTTAGTATGTATTCTAAGTGTCCAAACCTTTGTTTAAGTTCTGGACTTGCATTCTTTGGTAGTCTCTTTGTAAATTTGGCCTAATTGAGGCACTAGGCCACTGACAAGGGTTATTGATTGGGATATTCCGTCCAAAACAACCTATGCCAAGTTTGGGATATGTGATAGAGAGCCATAATGGGTATCTACTAACTATCTAAGATCTGAGTTTGGAGGTCTGAGTCAAAAGTTATTAGGTATGTTGTCTTTTTGAAGGGTTACAAACCATTTTGGGTGGTTTGTGAAGGAAGTACCAACCCGAAATCCAATCTACCTTGGCCAATGGATGGAATGGGTTTCTTGACATCCCAAACCAACATTTCCATGATGATACTAGAGTTTCCTTCTACTGTTCCCACTTTTGTATAAAGATCTCTGTTTTTGGGCTAGTAGGTGTAGTTGAACCTTGTCAAGTTTATCTATCTTTCCCCATCCAAATTGCCTCTATATTAGGGCTCCAAATTGTTAGTTTGAGGTATTAATGGATTCCATAGTCTACACATTTATGAAGGACCTTCCAGGGCTGCAGAGGAGCCCAAGGTGCTAAGATTTAAATCTGATGACTTAGTAGACTTTTGGGCCTTACGTGGATATTTCAAATGCATATTTAGGGGGCATCTGACCATTTGATGTCTCACCAAATGACTTTAATTAGTCAAATTTTCATAGCAATCTAACCCATGTTGTGATTTTTAATTCCTGGCAGTCCCCGATCAAATTTTGGTCTTTGAGTCTCGTAAATGGGTATGGGTGGATTTGATTATTTCTAGCCTCATCCTGAGGCACGATGAATGCAAAGTAATGGCATGACAGAGTATGTGTGTTTCAATGCTGAAAGTGACAAAAGTAGATGTGGTTTGGATTTCTACCTAAGCTCAGCTCTACGAATCAATGCTAAATTTAACGTGGTGGTTGGGGTAGGTGTTCCCATCCAAGTGAGGTGGTGTTGGTTTCTACTATGTATACATGTTTCAAAATGTATTAAGTGTTCTTCTTTTTGAACCAGCTCTATATCTATCATGTATTAGCCTCTTCTATCAATAAAGAACTATTATTCAGCCTTTCTTAGTATTGAAACATTTTGTTTTCTGAAGGATTCATGTTTTTCTCTTGTGAGCAATAGTCCCTTTTGCAAAATACATTTCTTTGTCTAACCTATGTGAAAGTATTTAAGACTTTGTGTAGCTGTTATAATAGTTTCTTGAGATAGTTTTGTGTTGACTGTGCAGTTCTATAAATTAGCTAAATTTTAGGTGTATCATCGCAACTTGTTTTAGTTAATTTCCTTCTACCCCCTTTTCACTAGTAGATGCTAGAGTAGATATAGTTGTATTTTGATACTTGTTTCTTAGTTTATTAGAAAGAAACCAACCTCCTCTAGAGTTTTGACCTCAGCAGCAAGGTCCCGTGCATTGAGGTCATTCCCATTGTATCATTGGAACATTTGAACCTAGTTCAAACAGGGGTGTAATTTCATGTGACAACAGATCCTTCAACAAAGCCAAATTTATCAACAATTGAGCATAAGGCTCTTATTTATAGAAAACAAACTCCTTAAAAACTAACTAAAATTCCCTCCAAAATAGCCAAGGCACAAAGCATAGGATGGTGCATCAAATCCCCTTTGCATATCATGCAACAAAGTGAATATGCAAGCACAAATTTTTACTTGATTTGATTCTCCCTTTAACGCCTATGGTTGCTTATGGTTAGGCAGGATGAACAATTCTCACTAGCTTTAATACTCCTATGGCTTTTCACCACTTGAAAAACCCACAAACTATCCAATGAAATAGACTTGATGGTAGGCATTTAAATGGGCATTGAGTTGACATACACTTTCTACCCTTAATAATAAAACAAGAGTCATTTGCAATCCCCACCATGAATGAGATTGACTAACACCAAGACTTTAAGTTGATAGCTACCTCGTGGTGGAGTTAAACATAGTGTGCACCATTAGATCAAGGTTAATGTGGCTCATCCAATGGCTCACACTAACTCTTTAGGAAAACCACTTATTGACAACTAATAATTCCTCACATATCATTAGATCATAGAGATTAATGGTTTGCATTGTAAGGCTTCAAAACACTTAGTAATAAGTAGGAAATACATGATAACAAGGTAAAATTGTAGATATTTTCCATTTAGTGAAAATTCACAAATTTTGGCAACTCAAAGGGATTTTTTCACTTGAGATAGAATGAGGAACCTAGGAAATATGACATCAATTAGGCATAGAGTTCCTTTGGTAAAATTTTTAAATTTCAAAATTCACATAAAAGAAAGTTCTATAGATTTTCTAGGGCTGCCTAGAGACTCTTCCATTCATCATCATTAGATACTTCTAACTTTCTAATGACCTTGAAACAACATTCCAATTCAATCATTTATCTATAAGAGAATCATTGAACCTTTGCAACAATTCTTTGGACTTGAACCTCCAATTTGCCAAGGGTTTGAAGATTCCATATGGGTCACCTATGACTAGGTACAATCATTGTAAGGCATGAACTAGGTATGAACAAGCATTTGAGACAAGGCTAAGATCAAGTTATAGTTGTTACACCTTATGTATGACAAGCCCAAACCAAATAGTGCATTCCCAACCTTATATATAACACTGTCCTATTACATAAGTCAAAAGAATTGAGTAGTCTTTTAAGTTTAGACATAATATAACGAGGTGCAATCATGGATAAAGAGATCAAACAATTGAAATAGTAATCTAGCTAAGGTATGTTTGATTACTTCATGGCTTGTAAGGTATAGTCTAGTACCATTTTTGAAACCTACCAAACTATAAGAGAGACAAACTACAATGATCAAACAATGTATTTGAGTTCAAGGTCTAGACCTATTGGTACTAGTTCAAACTCTTTCTCATACTAAATAATTGTAGTACAAGCATAATTATGTCATCTTTTACTCTGATAATGCATCAAGCATTTATATAAGCCTTCATAGGGTTTAATACTATTATATTATGTAGCACAATTCTATCATTGAATTGTAAGTATTTTAGTGTAAATCTTGTTTACATGCGTCCTTTGGATTTTAATAAGTAGAAATCCCTTATGGGTTTGATAGACCAATAGGTTCAAGATACCCAAATGAGGTTCTTAGACCTTCTAGAAAACTTATCTCTAAACATTGTCTCAATGCTTAGACATACTCAAAACAAGGTGCTAATCAAATGTATTCATTTAGTTTTTCAATGGGATTATATAAATAACCTATCCATAAGATGTGATATTTCCATAGTCTACTTGAACGAATTAGAATGCTTCTAGTAGAAATTATGTAGAGTTTTTTACATCTTCTAATTCAACCTATCTATAAGTTTTTTTGTGAGTACATTTCATTTTTGTACTAGCATATGCCAAGGGTACAAATAAAATATATTTCCCAACACAACCCCTAACCAAAGATGCCACACTACATTGTGAGGATGCAAACCCTTGCCATACTAAGCTATGCTCAATCAACAATAAGTAGAATCACTACCATACATTACTTTATTTACTGTTGTTTAGAAACGCAACTATTTTTTATTCATAATACTAATATTGATGGCAACCAAATGTCATGCATAGTAATGAGGGGGTGTATAATAGTTTTAAATAATCATGGCATACATAAATCTACATGGGCTAAATAGGAGATTCCTAAAGAAGCTCCACATACCATGTGTTTACAACCTAGTAAGTGTGTATTTCTTTTCAGGACACCTTCTTGATCATTTGGACAGTCTTGCAACTCTCTTCCTTGCTCTTGGTTTTTTCACTATTAGAACTCCTAAAACTTGTCTTTCCTTCTACAAATGAACTCTCCCTTCCCTTAATCATTCACTTGAGCCTTCTTAATGGAGCACTACATGTGAGTCAAGAGAACATTGATTGAGTCTTCAAGTCTTAGATGACTTCTCCACCATATTGGCATAGTGGACTAAAGACTTTAGTGCTCTTTAAGGGTTGAGGATGGAATACTGTGGTCGTTTCAACATACCAAACAATACCATCCATAGTATGGTGCAATAAAAACCACATCTCTATCTTTCGAATGGAATCCAGAACCAAAAGCCTCACTACTTTGACCAAGACAAATAACAATTTAATAAATGTTTCAATATTTCCAAAGACTCACTCTCACCTCTGTAACAGGGAAGTGACAAGAAGAATGATTTAGAGTCCAAGTACATAGCTATCTTTCACTACACGTTATCTCGAGAAAGAACCGTAGTTTGGTCGATTAGTGGTGAATGACACTCAACAAATATGCTTTGAGTTTTCTATCCTAATATCTTCTGTAAGCGAGTGTGGCGAGGGGTGAATAAGATAGACATTAAGTTTATTCTCTATGACCAGCTAGACCGTAACAAGGGGAACGATCAAACATAGACTGTAATAAGGGGAATGATCAAACAAATTCTGGATGCACATTTGATATTTTACAGTGATGCCCATTAATATACCATATTTCGATTAAAATCACAGTATTACAAAACATTTCTGCCACAAGATGCAAAACAAACAAAGTCATGATAGCAGATATCACATGTTAACATTAGTTTTGTGTGGGGGCCGCGCGAATGCGAGCCCCCTCTATCACAAATTATGAAGTGCACTCTCCACAGTGGGAGATGCTAGACAGAACCCCCTTCCTTGTGCAATGAAGGTGCTCTCTCTAGGCCATCGGCCTTCTTGATCACCGATTGACCCCGCCCAGGTAAGTATGCTGCTACCTTCTCCTTCTCCTCCCTCTTCTACTCCCTCTTCTCCCTTTTTTTCTTCTTCTTATGCATGTGGGATCAATAAGACCCTCTAACTCATGTCAACAAATACCAACACTTGTCTCCAAACCATTTACTCTATTGGGCAACGTAGCAGTACCAGTGCTGTCTCCATGTATTGCATCGTCCACTATATACTCTGTTGCAATTCACAGATCTCTTCAGCAGAGTATGTTGAGGGATTACAGATTTGAAGTGCAAAGTAGGATGAATGCAACTCTGCTACACTCAAACAAATTAAAAAAAAGCTGCAGACTCACCGACACAAAAAGAGTTAAATTGGTTTGCATATTCGCAGAAGGTGATCAACTTCATTCACAATAGTATTGCCCTACAAAGATTCTTAGATCTTTCTTGACAATGGAAAATATTTTGCAGCATCCAGCAGGTCACACATGAAAATACAATAAGGTCACACATAGGGACTTGGGAGCATAGATAGATTCTATCAAACTCATCCACCATGCCCACTTAATTGAACACATAAATAATGTCCTCACCTTTTTCCAGAGGATTTGATCAACTTCATTCACAATAGTATTGCCCTGCAAAGATTCTCAGATCTTTCTTCACGATGGAAAATATTTTGCAGCATCCAACAGGTCACGCATGAAAATACAACAAGGTCACACATAGGGAGCATAGATAGATTGTATCAAACTCATCCACCATGCCCACTTAATTGAACACATAAATCATGTTCTTACCTTTTTCTAGAGGATTTCTTAAGAAACCTTGAGATTAAAAATAATGTATTCAAGGGGTGCATTTACCACCCTACATATTATCACCATCACTTTTAAGATTTCACCAATATAACACCAAATAAACATAAATTTAAAACTCTTCCATCAAATGGTACGAAATATTTATGAGAAGATGCACCCAATTAATTTTCTCAGGGTGCATTTTACAACTCTATAAATTTTCACCATCAAAATCTCACATTAACAATAGCTAATTGACTTAAAACTACTTAATCCATTTCAATGAAAAAACAATGGTAAAATATATTATGTTCAGTTCTAACTCAACTAAAAAATCTACTACAAAAGCCACATTTCTCTAAAGATAGTGACAAAAAAAGATCCACAGATTGTTCCTACTTATGCAAGATGGTATCCAAATAGAAAAGAAAAGTGATGATGGACATGCATACATGTAGCAATGACTACTTCCATGAAGGTTTGGAATTGGTAGGCTCTTGATCCATCTCTATTTGCATCCGTGAGTATATTATACCAAACCAATACACCCACATAAACAATCTATCACCACTACTTCTTCATATAACAATGAGCACCTTGGGCAAGTGCACCAAGTTGGTATACAAAAAAGTGGCCAAATGAGTATTTTTCACAATAATGCACTCGTGTTATGTTTAAATTGCCATAATGCGCTCATGTGATGGCTTGGTGAATACCAAGCCATAATGCGATTGCGTTTTGTGGTCCACAAAACGTGAGCACACCTGCTCATTGCATTTGGTTGAAAGTTTCTAAAGACTTTAGAACACAAAATGTGAGCATACTCCTGCCCATTGCATTTGGTTGAATGTTTCTAAGTCTTTTTCAACAAATCCATTTTGTTATCATCCTACAATTAGGGCATTCCATGAGAACACATTTCTTTTCAAGGCATTATGTCAAATAGTTCATGTGCCTTGTCTATGCTTCCACATTTTACATCTCTATCTCTATCTCTCCCTCTCGCTATATCTATCTCTCATTGTCACTCTCCCACTCTCTTGGTCTCTTCCTCCATCCATCCCCCCCCTCTCTCTCCCTCTCTATCCATATTCCTAAATCCCCCCTCTACCACTCTATCTATATCAAGCTTAATCTCCCCTGTATCTCCCCCCTCTCTCTTAATGTCTCTATCCTCCATCTCTTTTGCCTCTCTCTTTCCCCTCTCTATCCATATCCCTCAATCTCCCCCTTTGTATCCCCTCTCTCTATCTATATCTCTCTATCTCCCCCATCTCTCTCTCTCAATGTCTCTAGGACATCTCTCTGTATTAATCCCTCTCCCTCCATCCCTCTATGTATCTCTCCCTCTCTTTATCTATAATCTCCCCCTCTCTCTCCCCTTCTCTCCCCCTCTCTATCTCTATCTATGTTTCCCTCTCTATCTCCCCACCTCTGTCTTTAGGGATCCTAGCTTCAAGGATCTTGATCTATTGGATCATGGTGGCTATGAGAGCTCCTGAGGTAGCATCTCCTATGTTTTGTATTTCTCCATCATGAGGTGGGTTTTGTTTAATAAGTGAGGGTTGAGTAGTCATGCTGGTTGTTTCCACAAGGAAGCTTTCTAGTACCCCTTGGTATGCTTCATCTCATTCATGTTGGTAATCTAGATGGGAGCCTCTCATGTTATACAAGATTCTTCTAGGTCTTTCTCTAAGTGTCTCACCTCATTGTCGATTCAAGTGGTAGTGTCTTTGTAGTTTGTGATGGGATGACCCTAATGATGGATTTTTTATCAGATGAGCACTTAAGTGCTCCAAATTGATCTAGGTTTGGTTGACTCATAGTATCTTGGTTCCAAACTAGGTTATCAGAAGTGATGAAGTTATGCATTCATTGTTGTCCACCATTCGAGTTAACATCTTTATAATCATACCTATTTGAGATAGGTGCCAATGGATTGGGAATGATGTACTAGTTGAATGAAGGAGGGATAGCTAGATCTAAGGGACCTTGTCCCTATTGTGTTATTGGTCTAGACATATTCAAGGGTACCATTAGTACCACAAAAAATAGGAAGACAAGGTGGGTGAAAGGTGGAAGAAAGAAAATGAGAGGGCTTGTCTAGAAGAATTTTCCTTTCATGTCAGTTTAACCAAAATATGTGATATTCTAAATCTTCTCATCACAAAAAATGAATGAGGTGGACTCAAAATAGAACATGCAATATGTGCTACACCTGTATTGATGGTATGGATTGAATTACTCTTGCTCTTCCAAAACAATCTTGCTAAGCAAAGGAGAATTTGGCTAATCACTCTCGTCTCATGGAAAGAGGATTTCATATATTGTAGTGATATGGTTGTGTGGAATGGGATTCATGTCACCAAATCCACTCACTTCATGAGGAAGGAGTTCCTAGTGGTAGATTATGGTGTTGATTTGAGGTGTGGAATGTGGAGTGGTTGTCACTTGAACCATTGGAGAGAGAGAGAGAGAGAGATAAAGAGAAAGAAAGGGAGGGAGAGAGGGAGAGGGAAAGAGAGGGAGGATGGAGAAATAGGGGAAGAAAGGGAGGGATAGAGGGAGGATGGAGAGATAAAGAGATAGAGGGATCTATGGATAGAGATATAGAGAGGAAGAGAGTGAGAGAGGGGGTGAGATATATATATATATATATATATAGAGAGAGAGAGAGAGATGGAGATGGAGAGATATATAAAGAGATTGATATAGAGAGAGAGCGAGAGAGATCTATATGGAGATAGATAGAGAGGGAGAGATAGATAGATAGAGATAGAGAGGGGAGAGGGAGAGGGAGTGGTCGAGGGACATAGAGATATAGAGAGATAAAGATGGGGAGGGATGGAGAGAGGATTAGAGAGGAGGTAGATTGAGAGATTAGATAGTTAGATAGAGAGAGTAGATAGAGAGAGTAGATAGAGAACCAGAGAGGGGGCAAGTGCACCAAGTTGGTATACAAAAAAGTGGTCAAATGAGTAATTTTAGAAATAATGCACTCATGTTATGTTTAAATGGCCATAAATAGATCATGTTTAGGCTTGGTGAATGCCTAATTAGTCTACAAGTACAAGTAACTAAAATCTACATGCACATAGAAGCCTAATTAGTCTACAAAATCTATGTGAGTTTCTATAAAAGGAACTAAAATAATCAAATACAAGTAACAAGAATCATTGTACTAACAAATTAGATTGGCTCTTATAGCCCCCATCTCTACTCTATTAAAGAAGTCCATCTTCTTAATCTCACCACCTCTCTCTTTTATCACCTCTCCCTTTATTGCTTCTACATCTATTACTATATGTTTTTTGTCATGGTGGTGGTGGTGGGATTGGTCTAGTCTACATCTATTGTTTTGTCTGCTCCTATGCTCTAAATGTCATTGTCCCTCTTAGGGATTGTCTAATGGCGACCTCAAGAGTTAATGGTATTGATTATATCCTTTTCATAATTGTGTCCCCCATCTCCCTTAGATTTATGTATATTGGCTCTACATGAGGTAGTTTACAACATAGGATTTCTCAAACTATTAGGCACCCTATCTCCCCCTCTGTCTCCCTTCTATCTATCTACATCTCTCTATCTCTCTCCATCTCTCTCAATCTCTCTATCCTCCATGTCTCTATATTAGTCCCTCTCCATCTCTCCCTCCATCCCTCTCTATCTCTCCCTCCATCCCTCTCTTTATCTCTCTCTCGCTCTCTTCCTCTCTCCCTCTCTTTCTATCTATCTCCTAATTTCCCCCCCTCTCTCTCCCCTTCTCTCCCCATCTCTATCTCTATCTATAATTTTATTCCTCTCTATCTCCCCACCTCTCTCTTCAAGGATCCTAATCTATTGGACCATTGTTTCTATGAGATATCCTAAGGTAGCATCTCCTATGTTGTGTATTTCTCCATCATGAGGTGGGTTTTGTTTAGTAAGTGAGGGTTGAGTAGCCATGTTGGTTCTTTCATCAAGGAAGATTTCTAGTACCCCTTGGCATGCTGCATCTCATTCATCTTAATAATCTATATAGATAGCCTCTCATGCTATACAAGATTCTTCTTGGTCTTTCTCTAAGAGTCTCACCTCATTGTTGATTCAAATGGTAGTGTCTTTGTAGTTTGTGATGGGATGACCCTAATGATGGATTTTGATCAGATGAACACTTTAGTGCTCTAATTTGATCTAGGTTTGGTTGAATCATAGTATGTTGGTTCCAAACTAGGTTATCAGAAGTGATGAAGTTATGAAGTCATTGTTGTCCACCATTCAAGTTCACATCTTTATAATCATACCTATTTGAGATAGGTGTACTTGGTTCTTCCAGAACCTTGACCCTCAATGGTGCTTCTTCAGTTTTTCAGCATGACATCAACATTTGCAATGCAAAAAAATTCTAAGTGTTGGGCACATTTCTTGGCCTTTTTGGGTTTTATATTTTCCCTAACCTTTGTTCCAAAGTTCCAAGTTTCCTTGGTTCCCCAAACACCTAATTCTCTGCTCCTCTCACTTGCCTAGGCTAGAACATTTCCCTAACCCAGACCCCTCCCATATCCTGACTCCCATTCGAGGCTGGAACATTTTCCCAATCTAGAACCCCTTCATTTCCTCACTTCTTGTTTCTTGCCCAGGTCATAATTTTTCCTCAGCCTAGACCCCTTTTCCCTGCACTCCTTTTTCCTCTACCCTCCTGAGTTCCCACATCCCTTAAAAACCCAAAATCCTGCCAACATCCAAAAACTCAATTGGATGTCCCAACAACTCCTGAATTTGCCATCAATGACCCTATTTGAATCCTACAACTTCACAAATGCTATTTTTATGGTTAGGTGCATCCAATCTTCCTTGTGCACGATTCCATATGCATTCTTCAATTTTGGGTGGGTGAGGTTTGTGAATTTCACATGATTCCTTATCCCTTGTATTGATGGTGGTGGGTGACTTTGAATTCCTACTCTTGTTTGTTTTCTCACCTGTGGACCCATGTGTGCTAGATTGTGGTATAAATTGTTATTTTCTTCTCATTCAAAGGGTTGGTCATTTTTTCATTCTTCCTAGGTGACTAATGTGTAGAGCACTCTAGGGTTCTAAGAAAAGACTATTCTAGTTCTCCAACAAGGAAGAAAATAAGGTTTTATATTGATTGAGAGTTGTATTAAGCACCATTGTATGGATTTCTCCTTTGTCTTGTATTTTATTTCAAAGAAACCTCAAATCACAGTTAGGGCTTCTCCTTGCCACACTTCATGTAACCATTGATTTGATGAATATGACAGATTCTAAAAAAATTGCATGCTTTGTGATGACCTTTTTATGGTTATATGTGACTGAATGTAGTTTGATAAAGGATAATTAAGTATTTTCTTCATTGGTTGTTGTTTCTACGTGTTATCTCCCTTCTCTATTGAATTGTGAACTCTATAGCCCACTGAATAGGCACTGGCTTGGTGTATGTTGATCACCCATTTCATTTCAAAACAAACAAATCTTTACCTTCATTTGATATTGGTATTTGGTATGCCAAACCCTAATTTGGATACATTCTTGGCTAGTCACCATCCCCCTTCACCTCCTCAGTAACTCAGGAATGAGCAAAAAAATGGTCCTAATGATGAAGATCATCTTGGACAACCTGATACTAAGGAAGTGGAAAGGACAATTAAGGATCTTTTACATTTGATTGACCATATTAGACAAAGGAAAAGAGAAGTGTAGGCTCTACTTGTTGTGCAGTAGGCCCAACTTGCTGAGAATGCCCAATAGAAAAATTAGCCTTAGCCTCATAATGTTCAACCTGCTATAAATCAACCAACAATGAATCAATGACACCAATAGTAGCATCAACAAATAGGACATAAAGATAGGAAACATGCTCATGTACATCATGATCCTAACCAGCCTCCATGACAACAAGTGAATCAACAGTATAGAAATGCCCCAAATTCGAGGCTTACATTAAGAAGGTAGGGTCAAAGGTTTCCTCCAGCTAGGCAACCTTTGGGAGTATAAAGGTACACAGAACTTGACTTCTTTGCTACATCTCTAACTTTCCTAATCCTATTCCTAATGAGATAAGGGGGAAGATACCTAGAGTTCGGGGTAACAATGTAGTGACTGGTGAATAGCACCTTAGGCATTTCATAAATATCATTGATGAATATGAAATTGATAATGAGGATGTCATGATGAAATTGTTTGTCCACTCATTAGAGGAAAGTGCCAAGGAATGGTGTAAGGCTCTCCCTGATAACAATGTGGATTTATGGGAGGAGTTCATGAAAGTGTTTAGATTGTGGTATGGGGATAGGATAGACCCCATGTTTTCCATCCATGAGATCACAACCATCAAAAAGGGAATCAATGAGATAGTGGTTGATTTTAACAACCAATTTATCATGACAATGAGGAAGGTGCCTCCTAACCTTACACCAAATGAATCAATGTGTTTAGTGTTATATTGTGGTGGTTTTAATTCAAAAATTGATTATTGCTCGAGGGACAAGAGTCCTTAAACATTGAGGGAAGCCTATGATACAACTATAAACACAGAAAGTAGTCTTAGAGCTTCAGGAAAGCATGTTAAGAGGATGTAAAGATATCATCCCAACTAGATAGGGTAGCCATGAGAAATCCTCTCACAACTGAGGAGAAACTAGATAAGCTCATGGGAGTGATGAAGGACTTGTCCTACAAAGTAGCACAAAATGAAAAAGGATTGCCACCTCAGGGTGCAACAACACACTTCAATGAAGATCAAAGATTGCATAACAAGCCTTACAATACTAATTAGTCCAAGAGACCACAACAGAATGATAGACAAGAAACCCCTAAGCAAGTTAGTTTTAAGAAAACTGAGAGGGACATACCTAATCCATTGAGAAAGGATCAAATAAACTACCAAGAGGCCTTGCCCTGGTGCAATGCATGCTATCTCCCACATGATTCAACAAATTATGAAGTTGCTCACTCAATGCACAAAGAAGAAGAGTTTCCAAATGAAGAAGGCACAAATGTGTATTATGAGGATGAGATAAATCAGTTTGATACTGATGGATACAAATAGATGGGTGAGGATGTTTACTATGACATCTACAAAGATGATGATCATATTCTCCAATATGATTATAGAGTAGGTCCTAAAAATATGAACTACCTACTCATGATTTTTAGTACTTAAAGGATCTTATGCACAAGAAGTACAAAAAATCCAAGCCATCTAATGAAGACATGAAGGCCCTAACCAATGCAACCATTATGCAAGTTTAGGGTGGATATTAATTACGAAATAGGCATGTGTTTGTGCAAGGTAATGTTGCTACAAACTTAGTTGGAAATAAAGTTGAGAATGAAAAGGAGAAGAAGAAAGTGGATGTTGTCCAAAAGAAAGTGCCAGAGAAGAAGAAAATTCCATTACAACAACCAATGCAAAAGAAGAAATATGTGCAGAAAGCCCCTGTACCTCTAGTGTAGTCCGCTACTGCTCCCTTATTAGATGCTCACAAGCCAAGGAAATGTGTCAAGCATGATCAAGCCTAAATATCAAAAGAAATAGAAAGGAGCAAAGAGAAGAAGGACGAGTTGAAAGGTATGGACATTTCATCCAGTCAATTGATATCTTTCATCCCTAATGCAAATGATATTATCATCTCTTTTGATACCCCTTTGCCACCTTATCACACTATAGACATGCCTCAGGTTCTCAACCAAGTTAGGATTTCATTACCTATAGGGGATGCCCTTAGGATCCTTGAGAATAGGGACAAGGTTTTATCATTTGTTACTGTTGTCAATGCATATGAGCAACCTACTGTTGTTTCTAGTAGGAGTAATGATGAGGTTAAAGGTCAAGATGAGATTCTAGAGGTTTACTTGGGGTTGTCTATGGTTAATAGCAGGATGGGTGTTGATCCTTTCTACACAACATTGATCATAAATGGATGGTTATTGCATAATTTTATGCTTGATTCTAGTGCATCTAGTAATGTCATGCCCTTGGAGGTTATGAATGAATTGGGTTTGAAGGTGACTAAGTCTTATGGCAAGTGATTTGCTATGGACTCTAGAGAGGTCAATGTGATTGGCCTTGTAAAGGACATTGAGGTCTGCTTGTAGCATACCCAAATAAGTCTTTCTTGATGGATGTAATTATTGTAGACTGCCTTCCCAAATGAGGCATGTTATTATCTAGAAAGTGGGATGCCTCCATGGGGGGTAGTATTCATATGGACCTCTCATATGCTACAATCCTAGTGCAGGGGTACAGGTGAAACTATATAGGGAGAAGAAAATGGATGACAACATTCAGGACCATTACAAAATAGTTGATGAATTTAATTTCTTTGTACTAAATTAGATCATTTCATTGGGTTTTGTGATGAAGAAAAATAGGATGTTATTTTGTTTCTCCTCATTGTGCCCCTCATGTTTATAATGCATATGACGGGTGGACAATGCACTTTGATGGTACATGTTCTAAAGATGGCTTTGGTGCTGGTACTGTATTAATTTAATTGGATGGTGAACACTTTGGAGTGTCTTTTAAGCTTGATTTTTAATGAACCAACAACATAGATAAGTATGAAGCTCTTCTATTGGGTTTGAGTGTCCCTCATAGGCATGGAATCAAGACTTAAAGATTTCAAGGAGACTCTGAGCTTGTGGTGTAGCATGGCAGAAATGTATATGTACCTAAGGACAAAAAACTGAGGGCATATAGGAATGTTGTTTGGGACATCTTGGAGTTATTTGAGGCCATCAACATTGAGTGAATAGACATGATAGGAAATGAGTAAGCAGATGCTTTAGCTACTATGGCTTCAAATTTTGATTTGAAATTTGCTTCTCCCCATTCTTAATATGTTGTCGAGGTCCTTACAAGGCCTACTACTCCAGATAACATCTACAACTGGCAAGTTTTCAATGATACCAATCAAATTTGCAAATTTATGATTTGCATGGATGAGTTTGACAACCAGTTGATAGACTGGCAACCAATGATAGAGGTTGAGGATGGCAAGGAAACTTTATTTGGCAATGAGGTGGTGCATCTAAAGATAAATACCATTCCTAAAGGTTTGGTGGCATTAGAAAGGATGTGTGATAGCACTGACTGCTCTAAAATAAAAGGTAAACTAGTTCAAGAAGATAGTGTTAAGGGTGTAAACTTATGTACTAAGGATGCACCAAAAAAGGTTTACATTGGTAAGAAGCTAAAACTTCATGAAAAGAAAATGTTAATAATGTTATTGAAAAAATTCAAGTGTTTTGCATGGTCCTATGATGAGCTAAAAGCATACAAGGAAGATTTGTTTCAGCACACTATTCCTCTCTGGCCTGATGCAAAGCCCTTCAGGCAAAAGTAATGATAGATCAACTCCACTCTAGCTCCTAAAATGCAACAAGAGTTAGCAAAATTTAAAGGAGGTATCATCAAGCAAATTAGACATTTAGTAGTGGTGTCCAATTTGGTCTAGGTAAGAAAGAAAAATGGGGAAATTAGATTGTGTGTCAAAATTTTATAAATTTGAATATCAAATCTCTCAAGGATAACTATCCCCTTCCTAGTATGGACCATTTGTTGCAAAGGGTAATAGGTTCAGAGCTGACGTCAATGATGGATGGATTCTCAAGCTACAACCAAGTGCTGGTCAAGGATTTAAAATAGTACAAGACAACATTCACTACTCCCTAGGGTACTTATGTCTATTTGAGGATGCCATTCATGTTAAAGAATGCTGGTTCAACTTTTCAAAGGGCAATGGATGTTGCCTTTTCAGTCCTCATAAATGAGATCATGGTAGTTTATGAAGATGATCTTACCACATTCTCCAAAGATAGGAAAGATCATTGCAAGCACCTAGAGCTGATTTTCTAAAGGTGCCTTGAATATTGGATCTCTTTGAATCCCAAGAAATGTTAGTTTGGAGTAGAAGAAGGCAAGCTATCAGGACATATAGTGTCAAGAGATGGGATCATAATAGATCTAGAAAGGGTAAAGGCAATTGACCTTATCCCTCATCCTAAATCAGTCAAAGGTGTCCAATCTTTGTTTGGACAAAATAACTGTGTAAGATGGTTTGTCCCCAATTTTATTGAGAAGACCGAGGATATTTCCAAGATGCTCAAGAAAGAGCAGTCAATAGTTTGGAATAAAGAACTAGCTAAAGTATTCATTGACATAAAGGAGTCATTCAAAGATGCACCTATTTTGGTAACTCTCGATTATTCCAGGCCTTTCCAACTCTTCTCTTTTGTTTCATACTATACCATAACTACTATTTTATTGCAAAAGAACAATGATGGGTTTGAGCAACCCATTGTATTTTTTAGTAAATCCCTCCAAGCTATTGAACTGAAGTATTCAACAATAGAAAAATATGATTATGCTTTGGTTAAAGCAGTTAAGAATTTTAGACCATATCTCATGGGTTCAAAGACTATTTGCTTATGTGCGTCATTCAACCATGAAAGATATTTTCATATGACAGGAGGTCTCTGGGAGAAGGTGCAGATGGATCAATAGGATCCAAGAGTATGACATAGAGGTGAAAGTCACCAAACAGGTTAGAGCCTAGGGTCTTGCCAAACTAATGGTTGATGCAAATTTGGATGCAGTTGAAGTGAACAATGTTGATTCAGCCCCAATGGATACTCGATGCAAATTGATGGATAATCCTTAGTATAAGGACATTATCTATTATTTGATGAATATGCATTTCCCTCAAGGGATGACTGAAAATTTGCAGATGACACTCAAATTGTAGTCTCAGAGGTATGTGTTGATTCAGGGTGATTCGATGTGGAGAAACCATGAAGAGTTGTTATTGAAGCACTTGGATGAATAGTAAGATGAGAAAGTTGTTGATGAATGCCACCACGGCATTTGTGGAGGGAATTTCAAGGCTAGAACTACTACATACAAGATAATCAAGGTAGGGTATTGGTGGCCCACTTTATTTAAAGATGTTTCCCAGCAAGTAAGAAAGTGTGATGCCTACCAAAGTTTATGAGGCAAACTAGAATTTACTAGTGCCCTCCCTCTTAGAACAATTACAATTGAGGCCCCTTTTTAACAATGGGGAATTGACTTCATAGGGGAAATTCAAGAAAGGTCCAATAATGGATTCAAGTGGATCTTGGTGGTAACTAATTACTTCACCAAATGGGTTAAAGCTATCTCAACCCACAATGCCACATCTAAAGTGGTAATTGACTTCTTATTGAATAAAACAAAACTAGATTTGGTGTGCCATCAAGGATTGTTGTAGATAATACCATGTGCTTTAGGTCCCAAGACATCTCAAACTTGTGTTTAGCATATGGGATCGATCTAACACATTCACCACCCTACCATCCCCAAAGTAATAGCTAGGTTGATTCTAGCAACAAGAGCCTTATGAAGATTATAAGGAGAACCCTGGACATAAACAAGAAGAGGTGGGATGACAAGTTAAAATATCCAGTCTGGGCTAATAGGATGACATATAAACAAGCTACCAGTAAGAGTCCATTTGAACTTATCTATGGATTAGAGGCTAAAATGCCACTTGGCATGGAGCTTCCTATTTACCAATTATTTTATGATGTGAATGAGGATCAAGGTGGTACAGTTTATTAGAGACTAATGGAATTGATTGAGTTATATGAGAATATGAGATTTACACATGATAAATTCTTATCACTAAAGAAAACAAGAAAGCATTTTAGATTCATAAGCAAGCATAGTTTTTCTTTGTTTCATTGCATTTGTCATAAATATATTTAATTTCAGATCTTGCATCCATTTTAAAGCATATATTCATCTATCATTTGAAAATTTGGCATCATTTAATGTTTTAGATTGAAAATTGGCATATTTGCTAATTTACACATTGTGGATTTCAACAAGCATATCTTGCTCCTTTGGTTTGCTCTATTAGTTTGGGCATTGAGTGTTGTATGCTTCTGCATGAGTCATATAACCTTCTTCCCTAATATAAACATCCCTCTAAGGAGAAGTATTAGATTAATGGGTTCTAGTGCTCTCGATAGAAACAGTGTACCAATATCGAAAAATCCATTGAACACCTACTTTACAAAAGATGAAACACAAACTTTGCAAGATATCATACCTCCTACAACTACAATGGAAGAACAAACATTTCATGATTTTGAATATCCTATTGATGTGATAACACATGTCTCTAATGATCAAATAAACAAACTTGATAAGGAACTAGCTAAATTTCAAGCATTTGTGGAAAAAGAAAGGATAACTGAAGAGGTTGTACCTATTGTTCATAGTCTAATTGAGTTATTGAAACAAGGACAAGGTGGTGTTAATACACTACATGGACTAGCCCACATAGTGCATAACAACATTATGATAGTGAAAAAATGTGTAAATACTATTAATAATATGTCATCACCAAATCATACAGAAGTATCAACATCTATATTGACTACCAGAATGGCTACTTTTACATCATCAATTCTGATTACCAATACACAAGCTTGGAGTAATGCTACCACTAGTATGGGAGTATCTAATGGAATTAATTCATAGAATTACAAGGCTGTGGGATTCAATTATCAAAATCTAGCACCTAGGGTGACTTCTTATATGAATAATTCACCACCTCTCCATTCCACCTATTCTCAACCACCTTTCACTTACAACTGTTCTCAACCTCCTTTCATTACCACTCACAACCAATCACCTCAAAACTTCATGACCACAACTTCTAATTCATCTCAACAACAAACTGTATCTCCTAATGATGCCCTCTTAAATCAACTCTTGCAAAGCATGAATTCTTTACAACAGAAGGTGACAAACTTGACTAATTCTTCCCAACCTACTTTACTAACATATCACACCCGTAATCATTTATCTTATGCAATCTTGAGAACTCCTATGCCTAAAAAATTTGAGACTCCTTTCTTTGAAAAATATGGTGGTAAAGGTGATCCTAATACTCATGTGGCATCATTCACGGTGATGTGTAGTGATTTCTTCTTTGAAGAGGACTTGTTAGTGAAACTCTTCCTGCAATCTCTCAAAGATACTACTTTGGAATGGTTTTGCTCATTACCTCCAAATTCAATAAATTCTAAGTTCTCACAACTAGTTGATCAATTCTTACAACATTTACAAGCAAACATTGGACCTACAATCTCTTTGATTGACTTGGTTCATTGTAAACAAGGTTCAAAAGAAAAATTGACAGAATTCATTACTTGATATCAAGGTCTCATCTCACAAATACAATACCTGATTAAAGATGAAGATCTTTAGAACGTATTCATTACAAATTTGCAACCTAACATCTGTGATAAAATCCTCTTGATGAAGTATAGCTCTTTTCAATGTTTATACACAACCCTTCGTGATTACCAGCTTTCGTCACAACTGGACCTTCTCAAAACTACTTTAAGAGGAATAACAAGAGTTTCATCAAGATCAATGGACAACATTCAAACAATTTCCAATCACAAGTGTCCACTATTAGTAATGCTAAATTGGCACCATTTCAAATTAGACAACAACAAATATAGTTTACTCCATTATCTAAATCTCTTTAGTCAATTATGAATCAAGTAGTAAGCAACAATCTTTTGAAGCTTCCTCCTATGAAACCATTTGATAGTAATAGAATACAAGGACCATCATTTGATGCTAATGCTTTTTGTCAATATCACCGTTTAGTAGGACATGACACCAAACGATGTATGTGTCTTAAACATAAAATTCAAGACCTCATTGATTCTAATATAATACAGGTAATTGGAGTGAATAGAAATTGAAATAAGTCAGTTGCCCCTCTGTATCAAAATTTACAGATCTTTACAAATCCCTTTCCTAAGCATAGCGAAAACAATATGGTAGAGCAAAATACAATAGAGCAGGAAGATGATTATGTGGACTATGATGAAATAGTTGGCATGATATAAGTAGATAAGGAGAAGATTGCAGACTCGCCTCATCCATGAGGAAAAGGTGTCTACTCTTTCTTTTCCAAGCACTTTAAACTATGCAAAGGTCAAACATAGAAGAAATATGTTAAGAACTTTTCATCTTAAATGGAAACAACTGCTTCAACTCTACCAATTTCAGTTGTAGGTGAAAAATTGGTAACAAGAAAAATTATATCAAGCTTATGAACACAACTAAGGTCTCAAAAAACCTTTGATTAGGTGTGCTACCCAAACCCCTAGCATTCCATGAAAGTACTATCATTTTTTAGGAATAGAGAAGTGAGAATATAAAGTGCGAATAACCCCATATTCCACTAGTGATTCCCCTATCATCTTTAACTTCTCTTAATATATTTTTCTCCCCACTTTGGAGATTTTATCCATGTGAATATTTCTAAGATTAATTAGTTGGATACCTAATGGATCAAGAGATTTGTTCTTAGTATCATCCTTAGCACCAATTTCTTGAAAAGATTTTGGCATGACACAATCTGTAGAATCTTCAAAAGGAGTAACAATCAAAATGGGAGATGCAATAATTAAACTAATGTTACAATTATTGGCTTCATTGTGTTCATTAGATCCCTCTATATAACTTGGAGAAAGAGGAGTAGGAATCCCTTCGATGGGTAAACCCTACATACTAGATAAATTTTGATCTTCTAGTGGTGGGACTGGGGATCTTAAATTAGGGAGATCTAAATCCTAATTAGCTAAAGGCTTCTCAATAAAGGTAGGACCAAGTTCCCTAAAATTGTTAAGAACATCAAATCTATTCTTACAATCCCCCCTTGGCAAATCTTCCTTCTGATGCATCACACTCCTTCCTTTATTTCAATACTTGAAAGGAAGAAATCCACTTGACTCAAGCCCTTTAGCATGTGCTAGGACTTTTCATTTTGTATTATCTTGAGTTTTAGAGATCTCTAGTGGGAAATGGAAGGAATCTATGGTTTTCTTTAGGAAATTTCTCTAAAGATGCCTACATGCATGACAAACATGAAATCAAAAAGGAAGAGATTCATAATCTACCTATTGAATTCAATGCATGATTCTTAATCTAATCTCTAAAGAATTAGGCAAAATATTATTAAGATCAATTTCAACATAGATATAGGCATACATGGTTACCTTTCTCTCAAGTGTATGATGAGAAAGGCCCAAACGTTTCCCAAGGACAATTGTAATAGATTGTAGAATATTAGGAATCCATTATTCCATATGTACATGAAGAAGGTGGACCCAAACTTGAACCTTAGATTGGAGCTCCTCCATAGGATCAAATCCCACATTCCAAGGTTTGATGAACAATCTAGCTTGATTGTGAAAATATGGCCCTCACTCAAAAACCATAATATGATTAGCCATTCACCACTGGAATAATATTCATATCTCCCTCCAATTGCTAGGTAGGATCAATTCATTTTTCTAGGAAAGGAAATGCAAATTTAATACCCATAAACTTATAAATCAAGGCATGCTCTGATAAATAAAGCACATTATTAACTATAACTTCTAAATTGATGACCAAATTGTTGGAATTAGGGTAGACAACTGAGAGGGGGGGTGAATCAGTTGTCTCAAAACATTAACACTTGCTGCAATTAATTCTTCTCTATCACTTATTTACAAATTATTATAACGATGAAAGCATGAATCAATAACACATGAGAAGAAACAAAAATAACACACTTGACACCGAGATTTTTAACATGGAAATCTAGTTAAGGGAAAACCATGGTGGAGGTTAGTCCACAAGAATTAATACCCTATTAAAAGTATTACAAATGGGGAAGGCACATGCCTTTGGGTTCACTGCCCAGAGCTCACTATTCAAAGAGACTCACTGCCTATAGGAATGATTACAAGAAGATTATAGAATGTTTGAACTAATGAACATCATCTGCCAATGTAAAAATTCAGTTCTAGTTAAGTACAGAATATTGATCTTACACACTTCATCCTTACTTTGCCTTGTTTACTGTTCTACCATAATCTGAGCTTAGATCTTCACCTTCACACTTCTTTATGCTTTTTCACAGTTATTCAATCACCAACCACACACACACTTGAAAACACTTGAATATATCTGCATCAAGAAATTCAATCAACTGTAGTCGGCTTCAAAAGAACTTAGAACATTTATTAAAAAGACTGCTCTTGTCGACTAAATCCATGCACAAACAACAATGCAGACCAAAGACTTGTGTTCCAAATCATCAATCATGTCTGCTAATACCATTGATTATCACAAATTGCTTGACCATCACTTTTTATTCATCTGGACCAAGATCAAATACTAGGTTAGCCTGTTCTTCTTCTGACTGTATTGACTAACTAAAACCTGATACTCAAATCCTTATAACTTTTGAATCCTTTATCACTGGAGGCTAAATCTCTAGATTTAGATAGTCTTTACAATCCTTATCACTCCCTCAGATCCACAGTACACTATGATTTACTACTGGAGAGATCCAGACCAAGATACCAGACCCTGTCACATGCTCTGTTTATGACATCCAGACTTAGACAAATCTTCATTCTAACTTCTGGTATGAACAAATCATGTGACAGGGTCAGCCTGTTCTTCTTCTGACTGTATTGACTACCTGAAACCTGATACTCAAATCCTTATAACTTTTGAATCCTTTATCAATGGAGGCTAAATATCTAGATTTAGATAGTCTTTACAATCCTTATCACTCCCTCAGATCCGCAGCACACTATGATTTACTATTGGAGAGATCCAGACCAAGATACCGGACCCTGTCACATGCTCTGTTTCTGACATCCAGACTTAGACAAATCTTCACTCTGACTTCTTGTATGAACAAATCATGAAATGCAGATATGTAGGATAGATTTAGTTTCCATCAATGAGAACACCTGTCATGCATAGCAATGTCTCTTGCCAACAATCTCCCCCTTTGGCATTGATGGCAACACTTAGTGAAAAATGACTAAGTGTCGGAACAACTCTCCCTTACTAAGTACACTTATGCTTTTCACTATTCTCCAATGCTCCCCCTTTGCTAGATTCCTCATTTTTCACTGCTCTTCACTCCCCCTTTGACATCAATAGAAAAGGGTGGGATCCGTAAATCAAAATTTACACAAAAATTCTATATACCAGGCTTCATATGTACAAACAATCCTTAAGTCCTATTTACATATACTTAAGTACATCTCCAAAAATGTTCTTCAATTATGTCAACTCGCTATCCCAACACTTCTTTATAGTATTCAAAATTGAGATGTGACCACTGAAGAGAAATGCTTACATGACTCTGTCGTCCGCAGATCAATGGGATCACTTGACTAAGCTGCAGCTTGGGCTTCAGTCAGAGCATTAATATATTGCTTCCATCTTGGGAGAAATTAGTCCCTGGAGCTCACTTAGCCTTTCCTCAATGTTCTCCTTTTCTTTTGTCAATCTCTTTATTTATTCAATCAAGCTGATTGTCTGACATTCCTTGCTTGCCTCTGATGCTGTCACTGTATCAAAAGATTTGGATACACTAGATAGTTTTTGCTAAGACTCCTTTATTTTATCTTCAATGTCCTCTATAACTTTAGGACAAGATAAGAAAAATTTATATACATTTCCTCCTTCTGTAAGAGCATTCTAAATACTTTTTATACTAACATCCAACACCATTCTATCTACTCCAATCAATCCCTTTAGAGCATCAAATCTTTTATCATTGAAGACTTCTCTAGAGATTCAAATTGAGAACTTACCGAGTTTATTAGATTTTTCAATTGGCCAGATGGAGATGCCAAGGAATCCTTTTGAAAAGTGGGCATGATCTTCTCCAAAATTCCTGATGCTAGGCCAAGTAGCTCACTTTCTTCTATGTGAGACTTCAAAATGTCTTCTTTGGCTTTAGCTTGAGCAGTGGAGGCCAACTTTATCTTTTGCACCAGAGATAAAGTATCAAAATTTATTGGACCTTGTATAATGTCCTGATCTTCTTCAATTTGTTTGTCTCTTTCCAAAATTTCCTTCACTGCTTCTACAGTGTATCTTGCCCAAAATGATGATGTATCTATTTGATCCTTACAGATATTGTCAACCAGATTGTCCTACTTGGGCTCTTCATCAACCTTTGCAATCTCTACGTCATTTTTATTTTTCTCCTTGGCCTTTTCTACTTCTTGGTCCTCTCATTCTTTTAATTCATGCTTTTTATTCTTCAATGAGTCATCTTTAATTAGATCATCTACTTCAACATTCATCTTTGTATCTTCTTTCAAAGATTGATTCGGAGGAGTTTGAATACCTCTTGTATTATCAATTTCATCTATCATCTTTACATCTTCCTTGTTTATTGCTTCCTCTTCTAGAATAGAGGAGTCATCTAACTCAGCTTTCTGCTCATTGATCTTCAATTCTTCAACATCTAGAATTGAGGAGTCAATCCCATCATCAATCTCCTTTTCAACAATAGGAAGATTATGTCTTTTCAATGTATTTAGAAGAATCCCCTGAGTATCTTTGACTATCTCATCTATTTCACCAAGCATGAGTTTATTCATTCTCTTCTTAGTCCTAAAGTCATCCTTCACTTCCTTGAATATCATGTTCATCTAATCTGGAGTAATTTGAGGGCACAAATTTACCAACACATGCTCCCTAATCTCCATGTATTTACCTTTTGCATTTTCTTTTCTTAACTCCAGAATATCTGTAACACCTTTTAGGATTTCAGAGGTTATTTCAATCAAAGCCTTATTGTAGATGTTCAAATATTTGATTGTTGCTTCTTCTAGAACCCTCTTATTAGCATCACTGTAATGATCAAAGAATTCAATCATTAGCCTTAAGTTACCATCTACAGTAACTAATTTGATGATGTCATCCACAGAGAGAGTAGGCTTTTCAACATATGTTTCAATCTTTTGCCTCTTGCTTGTTCTTTTGCTTTCAAAGGGCTTCTCCTTAGACACCTTGGCTACTTTTGTGCCTGATGCCTTTAATTCTTTAACTTCAATATTAGAATCAGTTTCTTCTTCATCATTCTTCATGGTTTTATAAGTCTAGGAGGCCTTAGTTTTTAGTCTTTTCCCTTCTTTTCCAGATGATTCACCTTCTGATTTTTCAAGTTTGGTAGGTTTTGGGGGAACAGGGTCAAGAACAGAGCTTCTGGTTTTTCTAGGCTAGCTAGAGGAGACTTTTGGAGCACTTCCTTGTTTCTTATATTGCTTCTCCTTTTCATCTTTTTCTATCCTTTCTCTATTCTACCTCACAGCTTCCTTAGTTATGCCAATACTTTTAGCATACATCTCTACTTGTTTCTGAGCTCAACATGGAATTTCATACTTAGCTCCTTATACATTCCAAATCTTTCAATTGTGGTATCCTTTGGTTTGTTTCAAAGGTGTTAAGCATACATGTTTAGTACTTGCTCATCAAATTCATAACCCATAGGCATAATCCATACCGTTCTTGGTTCAACATCTTCCATTAAGCACTGATCTGTATCTACCATAAAACATACTGTGTCCTTGCATTTTTCAACTATAGAAGAAGGAATTCTCTCCCTTGAATGCATCATGCTCTGAAAATTCTTGAAAAATCCCCAGAGAACTGTCCTTTGAGCATTGGCATCTCCAATAATGTTCAAGTGGTCTCTTATCTAAATAGCAATAGGTTTATCATTGGTCCAACACATGCTTTTCTTGCCAGGTAACTCATTCATAAAATAGAAGAACAAGCATAAGACAAGTATCCCATACTTGAAGGTGTTTTTCTTATCCTTCTTTACCTTATCCAAATTTTCCATCAATTAGTTCTGCCACAGCTCGCATAAGTCATAGTCAACATTCTCTCTCAACATTTGATAAGCTGCATAGATAGCCATACCAAACACAAACTTTTCCCTGCTGGAATGATAAATCTTGTATCCAATCACCATTGAATCAAACTTAACATCCAAATCAATAATATCATTGATGGTCATTGCCCTTTTGTCAAATCTTGAACCAGTAGCATCAGTGACAGTTTGATTCTTTATAGCCTTCAACATTGGTAGTCCACCGAATGAGTTTAGCCATATCACAACTTTGATGGCATCCTTGGTGATTTTGAAAGGTTTCATTATCCACATAAACTCATCATGCATATGGCTTAAGACATACTAGAGCCATTCATCTTCAATGAAGCATGGAAACCCTATAACTTGAATGAAATGTTTATCGTGCAACACTTTATACTCAGGTTTAAGACTGTGAATTTCATCTCTCAGATGATTCTTAAACAAATCTACAAACTTTGAGTCTCCAAATTCATCTATGCTGGCATGAACGTAGGCCCTAATATCCTCAACATATAATACACCATACAAAACACTTGAAAATGCACCTAATGGGTCGACTTCTACTGATTTGTATGGATGCTTCTTAAATTTTGGTTGAGGCCTTTCAGTAATATCAACAAGAGGAGTAGCCATCTCAAAAGATTACAGGTTCAAAGCTTTACAGAAAATACCTTTTTCTTCATGGAGTTAGGGTTAGTAGATGAATTCACCAGTTGCACCTCAAATCCTTGAAATCTTAGCTCAAGTGCTCTTTTGCTTTCTTTCTTTGAATGCAAAGTGATCCAAATGCTTGAATAAATGACCTTTTATCCTCCACAAAACCTAATTCTTCATTGTAATAAATGCTCTACCCTAACACATCCGGTTACACTATTATGCATACAGTCGATCTTTAATTACTCTGTAATCAGTCACATTAGCTTCTTTTCTTCTAGAATTAGCTTCAATAGATCTACTATAGCCTTCTTTAACTTCATTCATTATGCCAGATTCAGGCACTCACTTACTGGCTGCACTTACTGGCTGGGGGAATTAGATTTTCAAAGAAGCTCCCCCAGAGCCAAAGCTTCTAATTCAATTCCCAGAGGAATTATCAGCACCAGATTCCAGTGGGGATCCATTATCAACATTCATTTCACCTTTATTTACCTATGTTTTGCTCATTTCATTCTGGATCTCATTCACATCAATTTTACCCTTTCCTTTGTCTTGTTTCTACATGGTTTGGTTTCTGTTTACCAAACCTTTTCTATTATTCTTGCTTCTGTAGAATCTTGCAATATGACCAAATCTATTGCAATTAAAGCACATAACATTTCTTTGCTTATTTACTTGATTCCCTCTTGATCTGCACTGATTGGCCATGTGTCCAAATCCATTGCATGCAAAACATTAGCCATTAAAGGAATTGCCATTTCCTCTTACAATTGAAGCATTGACTGGAGAAGGATGGACTACTTTGATTCACTCTACTTCTACATTGAGTAGCTCTATGACCAAAATTATTGCACTTGAAACGACTACCATTGAAGGATGGATACCTTTGAGCATTGGGTTATCTTATCGAAGGTCTTCTAGGGTTGCCTTACCAGAGCTTTCACTTTTCTCAAATCCCAGACCATGCTTATCATCTTTGTTCTTCTGATTGTCAAGTAGTACCTCAAGTTTAGCTGAGATTATCTTGAATTTTTCTTTATATTCATTTGCAACTTCTAGGTCATGTTTGAGAATGACAATTTGCCTTTCAAGTTCTTTTTCATTGTCTCTGCTTTCATGTAGATTAGACTCTAGATGGCCAGCAATTCCATCCAATTTGCAGTATTCTTCTGTTCTTTCTTTCAGATTTTGTTTCAGGTCTTCTTTAGTCTTCTTTCTTTCCTCAAGTTCTTTGGTTAAACTCATCACCCCAGATTCCATCTCATGTTTTAGTACAAAAACTTGTTTAGCTAACTTCTCACATTCCTTTGTCTTCTCTTTTAGGGCCTCATCCTTGTCCTTATCTTCATTCTGATTTCCTAGTTGAAGAAGTAGCTCCTTCCTTTTTCCATTCGATTTGCTCAATTTTTCTTTTAAGGTCTCAATGAAGTCTTCAACATCTTTAAGGTTTTCTTGCAATTCCTTGACATCAGCTCTGGATTGATCAAGATCTTCTAAAGCAAGTTTAAGTTATTTCTAGAGGTTGTATGAATCCATTTTAATACCTTCCCAGATCTTCCTCAAGCTATTAAGCTTCTTCCAAGAACCTTGCTCTGATACCAATTATTGGAATTACGACAGACAACTGTGAGTGGGGGTGAATCAGTTGTCTCAAAACTTTAACACTTGCTGCAATTAATTCTTCTCTATCATTTATTTACAGATTATTATAACCATGAAAGCATGAATCAATAACACATGAGCAGAAACACAAATAACACATTTGACACCAAGATTTTTAATGTGGAAACCTGCTTAAGGGAAAACCATGGTGCAGGTTAGTCCACAAGAATTAATACCCAATTAAAAGTATTACAAATGGGAAGACACATGCCTTCAAGCTCACTGTAGTGCCTACAGGAATGATTACAAGAAGATTACAGAATGTTTGAACTGATGAACAACATCTGCCAATGTAAAAATTTAGTTTCAGTTAAGTACAGAATACTGATCTTACACACTTCATCCTTACTCTACCCTGTTTACTATTCTGCCATAATCGAAGCTTAGATCTTCACCTTCGTACTTCTTTCTACTTTATCGCACTTATTCCATCACCGCACCACACACACACACTCCAAAACACTCAAATCCATTGGCTATATATATATATGCATCAAGAAATTCAATCAACTGTAGTCAGCTTCGAAAGAACTTAGAACATTTATTAAAAAGACTTTGCTCTTGTCAGCTGAATCCATGCACAAACAACAATGCAAACCAAAGACTTGTGTTCCAAATCATCAATCATGTCTACCAATACCACTGATTATCACAAATTGCTTAACCGACAATTTTTCTTCTTCCGGACCAAGATCAAATACTAGGTTGGCCTATTCTTCTAACTGTATTGACTAATTGAAACCCGATACTTAAATCCTTATAACTTTTGAATCCTTTATCACCGGAGGCTAGACTCTAGATTTAGATAGCCCTAACAATCCTTATCACTCTCTCAGATCCGCAGCACACTGTGATTTACTATTGGAGAGATCCAGACTAAGATACCAGACCTTGTCACATGCTCTGTTTTTGACATCTAGACTTAGACAAATTTTTCTTCACTCTAACTTCCGGTATGAACAAATCATGAAATGCGGATATGTAGGATAGACTTAGTTGCCATCAATGACAACACCTGTCATGCGTAGTAGTGTCTCTTGACAAAATAAATTGGGTCGATCCTCACTTTTTTGCAATCATCTATTAGATCGTGGATGAATATCTACTCTTTGACCAGGTTTAGCATCATGTTATCTTGCATGAGAAAATTTATTGCATTTACATGGCAAGAGTTCATTTCCTCATCATCTTAAACAACATCTTTAAATGAAAAAAGGTAAGGGACGACATGGGCTCCCTCCAAATCCTACCATGGGTGAGCTACCAAGCCCTAAGATCATACAAAAATTAGCATAGAAGAAAGCCAATAGAAAAAAAACTTTTGCGCAATAGATAATCTAAATTGTAACAAGGTGAAATAGTTAAATAGACTATATTTTAGTGGTTGTAAGTGCATGCAAGGGCGTACAAGCCTTTATGAAAGAGGAAAAATGCTAGAAACCCTCACTCCTAGAATATATGCACCTTTAAACTCTATACAATATGGCCCTTTATCACCTAAGTAAACTTTATTTCATGTGTAATACATAATTAATTACACCAACACTTGGGATAGAAAATTGTTTATAATGTCAAAAAAAGAATTTAACATCTAATAAATTTCCTATCAAAAATTTATCCTGACAAATGGATTTGTTTCTATGTACAACATTCTTGAAGTGAATCACATGAAAAACATATTTGGAGACTCTATGACCAATCTTTTACAATGAACTCCATCTTTGATCTAGGGACCTCTAGTGTTTTGACCATCTAAAATCTAGACATGGTGACAAAAATTTGACATGTGGAGTTGCAAATGTTTATGAAAGGGTTGAGACTCAAGCATAACAATGGTGCAACAAAGTTTAGATCTCATAGAGGTATATGACTTCTAATAAATATAAGTAAAATGATGGTAGTAGATGTGTAAAAAATAGTTTGTGTGAGTGATGGCACTAGACCTCGAAACAATCCATTTGGTTTTTCCCTTAAGACATTTAATGAGGTTCTAAACTGACCAAATATTTGAAGCCCGACCCACCAAATATGTGAAAGTGTGGGTCCATTCTAGAGGAGAGAGGTATTAAAAAACTATGATTTTTATATTTGAGTCTTTTGAAATGCCATTCAATGCAAAATCATATCATAAAATTATCTAAACCATAATATCAGACCAGAGAACCACTATAAGAAAATAATAGCTAGTGATAGAAAAGTAAGGTTAAGAGGAAGTCATTGCCTTGTCACTTTTCTTGACCACTGTCTTCATGTAATGATGAATATTAGCCCATATACATACCAATTGGTGGTCTTCTTGGTTCCAAATATTAGGGTTATAGAAGTTAACTTGATTATCCATATAAAACTATGCCCCTCTCTCTCACTTGCTCCCTATCGCTCTTTCTATTAAACTATCCATCTCATTGGGACATAACCCTACTTGTTAGATATCACCTCAACCATCTTAAAGTCACCACACATGACCCACTATGCATTCAAATTTATCCACAAGCCATTGCCATTGAAATTTATTTCTTTCAATGCATCATTTAAGGCATAAAGATTAAATAAGTTGGTAAGGATCTTGAGGGACCAATTGAAGGAGTCAAATGCATGATTAACATAATGTAGAAACCATTGAGAAATAAAAGAAACCACTCTCCCATGTCTCTAATCATGATAGTAAAAGAATCTATTTGGTCATATGACTTGGTTGACAATTGTAAGGAAAAAAGAAATATTTAGATCTGTTGCTTGCAAAATAGAGAATGTTTCTATTGACAAATCTTTGTCAAGTATCTAACAATACATACTTACAAAGTAAGTCTATAATACCTCCAATGCTCCATGAAAAATAATTCATAAAACATGTTGATCTAAGGGCATATCCCTAGATTCCAACCCTTAGAATGCAACATAAATAATTTGTTAAAAATGACTTGGAGGCTTTGTTCCATGAAATCTTCAAGTTAATATAATAATCACTTGTCTAGCACCTTTTCCCTTTCTTCCAATGTGTAAGGTAGGTTGTGTTAACACCTGGTAGAGGCCTTGTTAGGAGAAGTTCATTAGAGAGAAGGTTTAACATTGTCCAACTAATATCCTATGAGGAAAGAACACTAGTTATAAGAGATGTTTTTGAAAACCATGGTTTTCCAACCTCTACAAATGTTTCTACTTGATTATGTGTCTCTTTCTAAGATGGTTGAGATACATGTATAATTTCCTTAGACCTGTCATGAGGACGAGAGCCAATGATAGGGTTTGAAGTTGTAGCTTTGGTAATGAAGCCACCATTAGTGTTGGGGTTGGTGCCTTTGTTCAATACATTACAACTAGATTTTCAGCTACCAACCATAGTCCAACCTTCCTTAGCACTTGCTAAAGGCAATTGAGTTGTAGGATTTGAATTTGGCTTAAATTTAGAAGTTCCAAGTGGGAAATATCTAGTTTTATGATTAGAAGATTAACATTAAAAGTAGGTGTTTGGAAGGTTGATGTAAAAAATTGTTAGACATAATGATTGTTGCCAATTCGAATATCAATGGAGTCTTTGAGATCTTTAAAGAGATCCAATTCCACATTGACGTACTTCTACATATGAGAAGAATCAAACTTGTGTGGTGCAAGACAAACTGCCCTACCTAAGGAGGAGGCTAGCTGGTTTAGAAATAACCAACAAGGCAAGGGTGAATCTACAAACTCAATTGAAACAAGGACCTTGAGATTTGGTTGGTCAAAAACCTTGAAATCATGTGTAAGGAGAAAAATAAGAAAAGAGCTATCGACATACCAAGTTCCATGTTTGGAAATGACATCCACACGATTTGCCTTGGCAAAGCAAAACAAAAAGAAACCCTTAGTCATATTTTGTACAACATTTAATCTAATATTTAGTCAGCCCTGAAGGTGTTCACTCAGTTTGAGCCATTTAATACAACATGAAGATTGTTAAAATCTTTACCTCATGAAATAGTGTGAATAAGAATTTCTAAAATTTCTTAATCAACAATACCGTTTTTCTTAAACATCATCCACTTCAATAGTCATATGTCAATTTTGGCCAATAAAAATAGAACAAATATTTACCGCTTTTTAGTGTGGATGAGGTGTAAAATTGCTATTGATTGTTTGACCATTAAAGTGGATGATGTTTAAGTAGAGTGCACTTGCTATACCCAAAAATTATTTAAATAGACAAAAATGAGATCCTAAGTCAAAAATAATGATGATAATGCTTGCATGGGAACACCACCTATCCTCGTAATCCTCGTTTAAGATGCTCCCATCAATTAGAATGGGGTGATACAAGAAATATATCCTCTACCAAATATTTACACTTTCGAGCAAATAAAAATGTTTTATATTTTGATTATTTCATTTGGAGGCACGTGGATAAGACATTATACATATGCTTATGTGGTGAGACGCAAATTATCATACGGTTTTTCCTATCTAATATAATATTATCTTCTAAGACTTTTTTTTATTTTATAAAAAAAGTTAGATTACAGTGGTGTCATAATATCTGGTAGTCATGTTGACTGTAAACGCGTAGAGGACCATTGTTGAGTAGTTAGAGTGTGTAAACTTGTTGAGTACAGTGTTGTCATTTCAAATAATTCCAAGCGGGAATTTTAAACTAATCGAGTCTATTCCTTGTTTGACGTTGGCATTGATAAATATAGTCTTGAATATAATATTCTGCGGGAATTTTAAACCAATCGAGTCTATTCCTTGTTTGACGGTGGCATTGATAAATATAGTCTTGAATATAATATTCTGAAGAGACAGCACATTCCTGCTGTAAAACTCGTTGGGACTCCCATTCAATTCGTAAAACTCCAGCCAGTCAAGAGTCCAGGAATGTAATTAATTTTAATATTCTGGAGAGAAGCGCGTGAAACTCGTTGCGACTCCCATTCAATTCGTAAGTAGTGACTTTTGCTCAAGTTCTACATTATTTTATAACGGAAGGGCTTTGATTTCCCTCCTGTGTGCATATACGCTTGTTTTTATAAACAAATTATTTTTTCCGAGTTTTCTCTAAAGTTGACCAATCTGTTCTTTACTGTTCTTGCCCTCAAAGCTTCTACAGACTCTTCAATATCTCGCCCTTCAAACTAATAGAGGAACTTTTCATGAAGCTTCTTCCCGGGAAAGAGAGACTTCAATACGAAACATAGGGAAAATTTTGCATATGGGTAATATATAAATGTGCAGAGCATCGTAAAATAGATACTCACTCAATAAGAATGGCTGAAGACCTGTATGCTTTAATCTTTCGCGAGCCTTTAAGTACTAAACATGATTTGTCTGGAGCTGTTACACATTACTGCAATCCCCTCAAGCGTCCCTTCAACGGCAATCTGGATGAGGAAAATACACAACAGCTGTTTCTACAATCAGAGGAAGATATTAAACGTAGAAGAAGAAATCAGAGTATAGTCTTTTATGAGAAAATAAGAAGGATAAAGATGAGACAATTTTTCTCCACTTTAAAGTCTCTGCTGCCTGTTTCCACTACTCATAAGGTAATTTAATCCCATATTCATCTCTTTATCTCATTCTGATAATTGATTAGAAGACTTACACATTTATTTCTAAAAGCATACTTATTCAGATTTCTAATGGAATATTCATATTTTCTGTTAGATATAATTGTTTTAACTTCGTATTCTCATTCTAAGAAGGGCTTATATCATTGTTTATGTGAGGACCTAGGTTCTGCGTTGACTATAACCCAGCTGTTGTTTACAGAGGACTGAAATTAATCTTATGAGCTTGTGGTATTTCAGGCGGCAAGATATTGCATCATAGAAGAAACTGGTACATATATTCAGAATCTCCAAAATAAAACCCAAGAGCTGCAGAAGAAGAAGGCCCATTTATTGGCGACAAGAAGGTCATTAATTGATCATAATTTATCAGCAATTGACAGAAAGTCCATAAGTCTTAATGTATGTATAGAAGTTTACAGCAGTGAAACAGTGATAATAAGAATTACCGCTTCAAGAATGCCACGCTCTCTCTGCAAGATTTATGAAGAGGTTGAAGCACATGCTTTGGAAATACAGAGCTCAGATGTTTACAGAGGGGAGTCCATTGTCTTTCTCTATATCCACGCCACACTAATTGTAAGCACCGAGTGCCATAACTCATTACAAATGACCCAAATCGAACCTCGTCTGAAAGCAACTATACAAAATATTTACTAGTTATGTGTTGAGGTATTCACTCTCAGCTGAAAAATAGGAAAGAAATGTAAAGTGGCTTCCGACATACACTAAATAAATGTAGAGCTTAGGCGTCTCAGTGTCTCGCTTTTATTTCATGCTTGTAAATGTGAACTTTGAACTTATAAATTTTAAATTCTAAGTATTTGAAAGTGGGTTTGTGTTCCTTTCTCTTACATGTTTTATAAATTAATTATAATATAAATTATTTTAAATTGTACATTAGAGTGTTGTATTTAAAGACTAACCCTAATTCATTTAAAATATTTAGAATAGAGAGAATCTAGCATAAACATGCATGAAAAAGAATATTTTAACATTAACACTTGCATTAGCATCCTAGGAGAATATTGCATGCTTGTATGTTGTCTTCGATTTTGGTTCATCCTCATTGAATAGGTCCACCTAAGGCCTTGATTAAAGATAACATGGCAAGTTTGCAAGTAGTGTTTCTAAACACCATTTCCTCAAATACATATCAAAGAAACAAAGACAAAGAGGTTGCAGTAATATAAAACAAAGAATATTAGATCCATGACTCCATGTTCTATTCCACATGTAGATCAATTTCTACACTCACGGGGATCACTCCTGCACTCACAAAATTGAACTAGGAAAATTCACAATCAGATTCCTAGTTCTACAAAAATCACCTAACAGGCTTTGATTTTTGGATATCGTGATGAATTAATTTTTTACATTTGTGGCAATGATATCTTCATTGGATCTAGAGATAAGTAATCTTGTACTTTTTCATTTCCACATTAATTACATTATGTGATATCATTCTTAGCTCCTAAAATTTGGATAGAATGATTATTTAATTGCTTATTTATGTAATTGACTTATATATTTATGTAAATGAAATTATTCATTACATTTTATGGTGAACTCAATGATTATGTCTTGTTGGCTTATCCATATTAGGGTTTGGCCTTATATTGCTAGATTTATCTTTGAACCCTCTCACCCACCCTTGGTTTGTACTTTATTAATATATGTTATGCCAAGAACCCTCATAACCCATTGTCCCTATCCTTTGTACATGTTTATGCTACATATTTCGATATGTTCCCATGTTTTGCAATTGGTGATTCTTCCATCCTTGATGCTCTTATGTATTTTTATGATGTGGATACGGATATTTTCTCTAAGGAGGTATTGTTCCATCATGTAGGTGCTTTCTCCTCTTCTATAGAGATTATTGATTTCTTCCCTTCTCTTTTGCATACACTCACTTCACTTGTCCATGAGTTTCACTCTTGTAATACATTTTTTTTATAACTAGTGATAGTGGTGTACATTATGATGTTTCACCTTTGCATGCCTTTTCTTCCCATGCTTTGGCTCAAGATGATGATAAAGGTAAGTGTGTAATAAATGGTGATTATATGGATTCTGATTTCTTTACTTCCTAATTATCTATACATGAGGATATGCTAAATGTGATTGTTTTACATATCATGTTAGTTCTATTAATGCTCATGCTACGTTTTTACCTTGTAATGAATTACATGATGATAGTATGCTTTATAATGTAACATATGGTAGGTTGAACATGTAACATATTCTTTTTAATATATTGTGGTGATATATGGTGCGTTGAAAATTTAACACTCCTTTGTTGAAAATAGATCTAATTTGAATAATTTCACTAAGGGTTATTTGAAAAGTTGAAAGTGGGTATATTAAAATTGTAAAAATTAAAATTTATTAATAAAGGGTTTGATAATGCTGGTAGATGTTGCATGGGTACCATTACTCTTCTTATTACAACCATCCCACTTTCTTTAGATATATTGTTCCATGCAGTTTCAAATAGATTGGCATATAACATTCTATTATGGTATCCATGGTTACATGCTATGTGATTCATACATTCTACATTGCATTGATGTGTTAAATTTTGGCATAATAGTTAGAAATGTCTCATATTAGATGATTCTTAAAACTATTTAGTCTTTGTCAAATAAATGAAAACTCTAAATATTTTATTACACAAAATTAATCAATTAAAGAGGAACTTTAAAAGGAAGACCACCCACTAAATGGTAATACCTTATCAAATAATGATTGATGTACATTAGACTTTACACCTTGTGGTATAGGAAAGTATCAAGTTGATCCCAATCCTTACAACATAACTTCTCTTTACATGGATCCATATATCTATGGGAAAACATTTAAAGCATATATTGATGAAAAATTAGTTTGTGTATGTGGCAATGATACAAAAGCTACTACATCTACTATTAACTCTTCTTCTTCCTCTCCAACACTTGATTAATTATATGATCATGAATTTAAGATTATCTAAAAATTGGTTATAAAGGTAAAGGAGTTGGATGATGTGAGCATGGTATACTTCGGCCATTAATATTAAAATAAAATAAAGAATGTTGCAGTATTGGTTATCTGTTAGATGATATAAAATAATTTGGTTAATATAACATAAATAGACACATCTTGTTCAAGGAATTTTTTAGGGGCTATATGTCACTAATTGGCTATTTTTTCAATTTCTATCCCCAAAATTTGGCTAATTTTAGGTTCTTTAGAAGTGTCCAATTCGCCCATATTTGATATATTTTCCTGGGTCCTAAATAAAATTGCCTCACTTTAGAAACTTTATTTTTTTAGGATAGACACATATCACACTATTATATATAAAAATTGGGACCCTAATCTCCTCATTTTATTAGGAGTAAATTTTATTTTCTATACTCACCCACTTCAACATCTTTGTTTAAAATTCACATATTGATAGAAAATTTAGACATTGAAGCACTATAAAAGTCATATATTAATATAAAAATTCAGTCATTTAATTGCAAAAACATTGTACAGGGACAAAAAATCCCATCCGGTCTAAAATTTGATTTCCAATATAAAATAAAATTGCCTAGGATATTATGCTTCTTTGTAGTGGGTTCGCTAGGGATTCTATACAATTTTCAAGGGGTCATTTCATAAAGTTGTTAGTGAACAGATTTTCACTATTTATTTTATGTATGACTCACCCAAGTTATAATGAAAACCCCACTAATAGTTAGACAATTTTATGAATTGCCCAGTAAACTTTTTAGAATGTACCACTTCCTTCTTATGATGATTTTACAAATTTTGTATATGCTTTTAAGCTAAAAGTGGAAAGGATTTTTTCTGCTAGTATGAAATTGAAATAAATTCCATAATGCCCAATGCACTACAGTTAGACTGGATAGAACTAATAATAACAAGATCAATACAATCTCCTCCAAACATTAGAATGGAAAGAACTAATGAATAAGTAATCAACTGTTGAAGTACCACCTTTGCATCAAATTCTAACATAAGAAAGATGACACATCCGATGGTAATACAAATATATCAGAGGTAGGTTATCAACACTTTATATAGAGAGATATAAATTTCACATACTCAACATGTCATATATTCAACATAAGCATAATTAACAACAACACATAGAGACAATAGACCCAATATCCACCTTCTCTTGCATTAATGAGCAGGGAAGAGCCTAGTACTCCATTCTCCAAAAGAAATGTTACATAGACTCTATAAAAATATCCCCCTTTTCCTCAAAAAAATTGAGAACTAGAATAAGTATCAAATGATCTAATCATGAAGTAATTTCTACAAAAGATCCCAAATTTTCTTTATTTGTCCCTTATAGAGGAACCACATCGAAAATAAATGAAAGTTATAATTGTTTCTTGCAATAGCTAATTAAACATTAAATAAAACATTCCTTCTTTTAACAATACAATAAAGAAGGAAGGCTTGACAAAGTCTAATATAAATCAATATTGCCAAAGTGTTTTGAAAAGAAAACAAGAAACTAATAAACACTAGGTTGGGACAAATTTTCCTTCATCTTCTTTATTAGCATCTCAATCCTCTTGCTCATCCTTGTCTACACATTCATCTTGGTCACCTTTCATTGACCGATCTATAGGAACCTGTGAAGCATCCATCTTGGCCTTGAAAACCTTGAATATATTGCCTGAATATGACCACCATACCTAATGTGAAATCCATCATTCCTATGTTGAATATATTCAACATAGGAATGATGGATTTCACATTAGGTATGGTGGTCATATTCAGGTGAGTCCTCCACATCACTAAGACGTTATTTCAATCTTCATGCTTCCTATGGAAATCAACAATATCCTTCTTCAAAGTAAATAGGTAAGAAGACACATTGCAGATTTTTTCAATTGCATTGCCATCAGTAGTATCCTTGTTCTTTAATTCTTTTGCCAATAGATCTTTGAAAGCCTATTTAAGAACACTGATATCAAGTAAATCTGTCTCAGTCTCATCTAGGATATCAATCCATAGAGATATACAATAAATCCTAAGATCCATCAAGTATGATTTATAATTCTTGGTAATATTTTTCAAATCAGTCAGGCATTTCTTAACAATCAACAACTTCCAATCAACGGTGTTTAACCACTTCATTCAAGACTTAATTTCTTCTAGTTTACCAATCACATTCTTAGACACCATGACACTAGAATCCACCTTAACTTTCTCTTGTAAATAGGTTTTCATAACATTCAACGTAGCTTCTTCCTTCATAACCACTATCAGTTTAGCCAACACTTCAGTTTGTTTGCTAGATATTTTTGCAGATAAGAGAATTACTTCATGGAAATACAACATACCTTTAATTGTTAACTTTCCAACCTATTCTTTAGTAGTTTTCCCAAGAAATTGATATCTGCTTAGTTGATCAACCATATCAAGGCTTACCCCTTTTGGAGGAACATTCATGGGGGTGTCCATCGATGCATCCAAGGGCTAGATAGTAGTATCCATATAGATTTAACATATGAGGTAAGTATATCTACTTGTTCCTCTAGATGGTCTATCTCTTTCTCATTTTCTTCCAACCTCTTAGCCTAAATATCCATAGATAGCTTGGCATTATGAATATCCCCTTCCACAGTAGGGTGCCAAGGTTAATTTTTCTTACATTAAAATCATCAATAGAAATATATTTTTCACTCTTATCCACCATAGGCTCTGCCACTTCCACAAACTGATGTCTAGTGACTAGATATACCATCAACCTTGACATTGTTTTAACTTTCCTTGGTTGGGAATCTGACTACAAAAGCCTAGCCACTGAATCAATTTAGGATTTATCATATGTGTATACTTCCTCTTTTTGCTTACAACCCCCTTCAACAATGTAGGAGAAGGTAATATAGAGTGTGTATCAAATGGGGTATTAGGTACAAAATCTTCCAAAGGACTATGTACATTTTCTTGTTGTGGTGGAGAAGAAGGTGGAGTAATACTAACATTACAAGAAACAACTAGAAGAGTTTGCACTGAACCCACAGGCACATTACCTTTATCAAGTGAAGAAAGAATGTCCTAAATCCATATTGGCTATTCTTGATTATCCTTGGGTGTCCCCTTTGGATCAACTTTGGAAGGTATTTTGATATTCAACATTGGTCTAGGTTGCTCAACATCCCCTTCACACCAACCTTTCAATTTATCACCCTTATTGGGATCTTCCCCATCACCATAATTCCCTCCTTGGGAAGTTGTGTTTGATCTAGTGGCATGCACATTTGAAGTTGGCCTTTGAGAGGCTGATGGAATGATAGAACATTGTCCTTTCACTTGTTTTGTGAGTAGAGTAGCAGTATGACCAACAATATTTACCTGTATCCATCTCTTACTATTTTCCAACACAAAAGAAGACCTAAGAAATATATATGTGGTCTCCATCTCTAACCACCTCAATTTTGGTAATGGTTTATCTTTCACCATAGAATTCCCTTCATCTATCATATCAGAAAAATTATCAACAATGTGTGGAAGATCCCACCCCAAATTGAATTCCTTTTTCTGACTCATGGTCAACCTCATCTAATCCCTCCTCACTTCATGCTCATCAGTGCAATCTTACCAATAATCTTCAAGGTGGGGTTGGTGTTCATGAAGCAGGGGTGTATACAAATTATCTTTTACATTTCCTTTACTATCAAAGTGGGGTCTTGAAATATATAAATAAAAATTGAATTTAGATAGAATTCTATCCACTTGCCTTGCATCTTCATGCTTATTATAGGTATAGTGAGTTAACTACAAGGGAAAAGTGTACCCTTTCTTCTTATAGTCATGGTATTTTTTTCTTTCTTGTGACATTTGTCTACAAATTTCTAAAAACATAATGTAATCTGAGAAATATCTGGGATTTTTATAAGGTGATTGCTCAAAACCCCCAATTTTGATATATGTAAATATATAAAATTGGATGAAATAACTTCCATACTGAAAAACAAGGTTAACTGCCTCTATAGAAATTCTAAGGCCAAGGTTGCCATATATTCTCCTTATATTGAACATTAGGAAAGCATCAATGACTCTCCTATGATCCTTATTACTAGTCTCCTCTTACAACTGAGGATAGTAATCATAAATCTGAGTAATATCACTGAAATTAACTACATTCCTTAGACCAGGCCATACCCTCTATGTATTTGCAAGAACATAGAAAAGATATGAAAACATATGAAAATTATTTTGCTTCCGATAAATCACCATTTGATCATGTAGGTGATCACTAATTATCTTTGCCCAGTTAATGTGTTGATCCCTGGCACATATCACTAAGATGAAGTGGCACATCTACTCCACAAACTCACTTGACTTAGCACTTCCTACTACTCTATGTAGAAGGGTGATAATATCAGAGATTTCATCCTTAAAGAGAGCCCTCATAAGGTTCTTTAGAAGCTTAGATTGACCTTTCTTTTCCTTCTTAAGCCAAGTAGTGGCAATACACTTCTTACACCAACTCTTCCCATCCACATAATAACTCCACCCTGTCTCTATGGACATGTTCACATATTCCTCCTAGATAAGTAATTTAAAGTGTTACTAATGGATTCAATGTCTAGGGTCACAACTACCTCACCATCTATTGTCCTAACTTGTTGAGACTCCGCATGATAGTTCTCTATGCATGCCAATACCAAATCTATACACTGGGCTACAGGAGGGAAACCCCCAATGTGAGAAAGACCACTTGTGAACGTCTTCTCAGCTATAGATTCTCAGGGGTTGTTACCAATCATGTTCCAAAAATCCTTCATATCAATAAGCCCAAGATCAATGTCTTTTACACCGACCAATTTATTCCCAATTATGGTGGACGTGTCAAACCCTTGATATTTATATTTCATCTTTGCAACTTGTACAACCCAGAAGATTGAATAGTCAACCACCCTCAACAACACGTGATAATCCTCGGGAGGTAATGGTTTCAGTGAGAGGAATGGATGTGTGGCATATACAGTACTCATGAAACCTTGAGATAGTTTAATACAATCCATCAATTTCAAATATATGAAATAATTTTAACTACAAGGGGGAAAATTGTATGCCACCTACCTCATACACTATAGTTGACTGTGAGAGTGAGCTCAAACTGGTTGATGATAGTGCAACTCCAACATCAACAAGAAATTCAATGTTAAACGGTGAATAAAATGCATTTCAAAACCCCATTTATATATATGAAGCATAAATTTGCATACAAAGACAAACTAAAGAGAATAAACCAAACAACAATTATACCTTCCTTCGCAAGCAAATTTAACCTCACCAATCAAGCATATTGAAGTGCACTTGAACTCCAATGGATATGCTCCTTCGATTTATGTGGATATGTGGATTTCTCAGCTCAATAGCATAATTTTGATAACTAAAAATGGATGAATTAAATGTAGCAATGTAAGTTTGAGAAAATGAACGATGTTCCTTTGATTTATAGATTTCAAAAAATAAAGATCAATGGTTGATAATGATTGGAAAGATCCATGGTTGAAATTGAATGAGAGAATTAAATAGATGAGAGAGTGACAAGTGTCCTTGTCCTCTCATGAATCAGGGGAGTTAAGAAGTTTGATTGGTGAGTTGTCTGAATTGATTGTTTTGTTATCTAAATTGATTGAATTATTAACAAATCTGATTAAGAGTGATTGATGGAGTGATGAGAGAGAATCATGGTGAGACAAGAGTGAATTATGGTGAGAGGAAATTATGGAAGAAAATTAAATTATTAAATTATTTAATTTTTGGTGCACATGGATAATGTTGGAAAATAAATAAAATATTAATTTTATTTAATTGTGGTGGAGAAAATAGAAATTAATTTTTTTATTTAATTAATATTAGAAGAAAGAAATGATTAATTAAATAATTGTAGAATTATTTAATTAATGCTAGTAAATGAAAAACTTAACTTATTTAAATAATTAATAATTATTTAATTAATGCGAAAGAATAAGGTAGAGTGATTTTCATAACAATAGATAAAATTAATCAAATAATTGAGAATTATTTAATTAATGTGAAGGTATGGCAGATGAATAACTAAGTCGGGACGTGAGGTTAATTTTAGATGTCTACATTTTTCCCCTCTTTGAGATGGTGTTGTGAAGTAACATTATTTCAAAGAAGTTTAAAAAATAGTGTTGTGTTGGATAGAAGAAGATTTTGGTCTAGAAGAATATGATTGGATTAGAAATGATGATACCCTAGTTAGGTAGAAGAAGTACTTAGTATATTAATTAGTGGGTTTAATGATGCCCCCTTGAGAGGAGGGATGAGTTGGAAGAATACAGGTGTGCTCTCGAAATGGATGGATGTGAGGAAAAGGTTAGATAAAAGATGGAACAATGGTGGAAGAAGAAGAACAAAATATAGAAAATGGGAGAAGATAAAAAGATGGATGCAAGAAGAAATGGAATTATTATGAGTAGTTATGCTAATGTGAGTAGATCAATAGTTTATTTAATATAGAAAACTAGATATTATGCACCAAGGTATAAGGAACCAAAAACCAAAAGGGTGTCTTTATACACACCCAACATAATATAATCTTGTTAGAAATATGTTAGGGAGAAAACTAAGAGCATGATAAAGTCCAACTATGCAAAAGCTATTGAATGACCTTATATGCAAAGGACAATTGGTATGTAAAAAGCTTATTCCAACACACATAAGATAAATATTAGCTGGAGTAATAAGAATGTTAGAGTGTTGGGTTTATTCTAACCCACATCTAGGCTTAAGTCACACTTAGTGGCTAAGTCTAACTTAACCTTGACATTAAAGGTTAAGTTCACTTTTGAGGTTAGTCACTTTTTTGTCTCACCACATGTGCTCACATGAGGTTAGTCATTTCGACACTTCACCTCATTAGAGGTTAGAGATATTCTCTCCTCACCATATGGGAAGTTGGAGACATTTGTCTATCACCCTCCACTTGTGCACACATGTGTTCATCTCATAGAGGGTTAGTCATAGTTGGTTGTCTCCTTCTCACCTCCTTCTCCTTGCCTATATATGCAAGGCTCTTTGTACATTTTCATAAACTCTTGATGTAAACTCTTGGTGTAATCTCTTGATGTAATCTCTTGATTATACATTTTGGCTTTTATGCGTGTTGTCAATTCAAGTATGCACCCTTGTTAAGCTTTGTGAAAGCTTAACTACTTGTTGAAACATGGAATCATTCTCAGATGTGGGTCTCCTTTCATGAGAATGAATCTCTAGAGTGAATTGGTTCTCTTATAATTTCTAAACTATGACTTGAGTGGAAAAAGGATAGAAAGATGTAACTGAAGTGCAAATTGATTCTAGAATTTAAAACTAAATGAAGTTCTATCATTCATAGGCATATCTTCTAACATTAGTCTTCTCAACTTCAACGATAGTTATTCCTTAAGTAATTTGCAACAAGGTTTAACATTAAACACAAACTACAACCAGGAAGAAACTAAACTTTTACAGTATTAAGACAAGATAAAAGTCTAAGATAGTCGCAATATAACATCAAACCAAGACTGTAAAAAGTATGTGAAAATAGGAAGATTTGCTATTAGAACTGAAAGGAATACAATGCATGAAAAATTAAATATGTGAGCCAACTGCTGTATACAACTCTACAAGAGAGAAGAAACTGATGCTAACTGACTAAAAAAAAACTAATTTTTTCTTCTATATATGTCTCCAAATGATCTCCCATGAAGAAACCTGAAAAAGCTCCTAAAAATATATCTGCAATCCATTTTCGAGCTTTAGATAAAAGCTACCAAAATCAGCCTTAAACTGCCTCCAAACTGCAAAATAAAACTACAACTCGATCCTCTAGGTGATCCCCACCAAAACTACATCTAAATGTGTCCAATCTGCCTCATGAAAGCAAAATTTTTGTCTTATTATGCTCAATTTTGCCCAAGGAAATCCAAATACTTTAATTGCCTAAAAATAGTTAAACTTTAAAAGCAACTTATAATTGCATTGCTTTAAAGTTAACTTTACATGACTTGGCAGTTTTTTTTAAAATCGATATCCTCTCGATATGATTTTTTGCAAAAAATAAAATGATATCTAATTTATAATTCACCAAAATATTTACAAGATATCATCAATGATTTTCTATAAAAATCATAGAAATATGAACTAATACATGTGTTGCAAAAAAATAAATAAAAGCCTTAAAAAGGCTTGACACCGTGGACTCCAATGTGTCAATACTCTTGCCACCTCATCATTATCCATATGGCTAAAAAAAATTCAACTCCTTATCTTTAAGGTGCCACCATGTTGCATTGACCACCTTTGACCATACCTTCCTCTAACATATTCTTCATATTCACATGGTTTTGGTTTGATCTCATGCATATTTGAAGGAATAAATAAAATGCATATGTGGGAGGTCAAAAGACACTCAACCACATGCATTATCAAATAAAGTTTTGACTCCAAAGTGAGTCGACCTCCAATAATGATTAAACTTTGGCAGATTCTAAGGGCAAATTTCATGGTATTACCTACCTTTGACTTAATGCATAAACCATATTTCATATGCTGTCAGCCACTCCTGCTTATGATGGCTAGACACGTATCAACATGAAGTGTTGACCCCGATCATATTTGGATAAAAATGATTAAAAGTTTACATGGTAAAAATATGAAGGGACGTCGAACAAAAGCAAGTGAAAAAACCTAAAATGTAGGTCATTTCATTTTTTGTTGTCGTTGGCGATGGCTTTGCAATTCTGACCACCATATTGGGGTTTCATTTCCTATGTGTTTTCTTGCTCCATTTAGTGACTTTCATGGTGAAATCTCGGCATCTCTCTAGCCAAAATGATAGGCCACCTCTGGTAAGTTCGAATCTAAGCTTTCTTTGATATTTTCTATGTTTTGATAGCTTATATCTTAATACATGGCTGTGGCCATACTACTGCTCTTAGTCTCTCTGTTTGATAAGCATTTTTTTGTGTTTTTCTGTATGTTGAACTCTACTTTGAAATGGAAAAATGACAAGGTTTTGCTCGAATAGCCATGGCCATCATCCTTCTCTCAACTGCACTATCAATGGTGAGTCTACTATTTCTCCTCGCTACTTTGTTCTTTCCTATAGCTTCTCTTATCTCTGCATACACAAAACTATGAAGAGGGTTTCATGTTTTTCTTTATATTGGAAGGGTATGTGAACTACCTCTTCAAATGGAAATGGCCACTCCTTGCAATGCATTCTGTAGCATCCTATTGTCCTCCATTTTAAAAATGTGAAGAGTTCCTATATTGTGAGTGAGGGTTCCATTTTTTCTTTGCACTGAACTTTGTTTCTATGCACGACTATGTCTTTTATGCTCTTATCGACCCTGCTCGATTGTAAAAAGAAAGAAATAACTTATTTTCCTTTAAACCTGATAAGGGTTTCATTTCTTTGCATTATATAGTAAACTCACTCCTCACGGCTTTGTTTGGATAGTTCACAATATCATTTTCCTCCTCTATATTGCAAAATACATTGGGGCTCTCGAAATCAACATGGGTATTAAAAAAAATGAATGCATAAGACACTGTATGCCATGGATATTACTATGAATAAGCCTGCATTTTCCTTTACCGTGTAGATTCAGATTTTGAAAAAATTGAAGCAATATTTATTCCTTTTATGAGCATAAACTTTTTTATAGCACATACAGCATATGATATTTCTTCCTTTCTCTCTTATGCCATCACTGCTATTGTTCAAAAGAGATGAGATTTGTATGCAGTGCTCTATCTCTATAGCTCCATCTATTCTTTATGTAGACTTTGGCATATGGAAAGTATACTGTCACCTTTCATCGTTGAACTACTTCCACTTTCTGTAGCAGCAAATATACTTTCTTCATTTCTGTATCTTTCACTTGTTCTTTCAATGGACTATGTATTCACATTTTTTCATGCATGATTATGATGACCTGGCTGTCATGATATATTAGCATTATCATATGAAGGCAACACTTACCTTTCTGTATAATTGTGACATATGAACATTAGCTGCTCTTTTTTCACTGTATCCTATTATATCAAATGCTTATATGAGATGTCTTGTAGGATATGATTAGGTCCACCGCATCAGTTTGACTACTCCTATCACATGATGATAATGCTCTATGACACACATGTAATGAAATGTTTCTTTTTTTGGTTTTCTTAGAGTTTGTTAAAGACAAAAAATAAGCCATCTGGGTTGGCTGTCTTGAATTTTACTACAGAGTTGCAATACTGTCCTGTGTCTTTTATAGATATGCAATGAATGTAACATGTGATAACACTTCCTCTGATACTCAATTTGTCAATAGCAAAAAGTGAGGCATAATTGAATATATTTCATCATTTAAGAGGCAGATTATGTCATTAAATTTTGAATTTGATTCTATCACTCTATTTAAATGAGAAAGTATGAATCTTGGTACTCACTTGTCTTTGCCATTCACTTACTAATTTATAATTAACATTCCATCTAACTACTGATCATGAATGAGTAAGAAGCCTTCAGATAATTCATACTTGTGAACACTTACTCCTTCATCAGTCTGATGATTACAAATGTATTGTGTACTCTTGATTACTATCATGTTTGAGAATGTTATTCCATAGCAGTTGAAGTAGTATATAGGCTGTCATATGCATTGAAACTTGTCTCCTATTTGTTCATGTCATGCTCTTAGTTGCATTTCATATTTTGAAGTGAAATCATGGTCATGTCCTGACATGGGACTGATATATATGATAGTCTTGTTACTCTTTCAGTTTGAATTGTGACAGTTGTCAATGGTTATCTTTTTCTATACATCCCTTTTAAGAACAAGGGGCAACAGCATGCTAGGCTCGACCCTTGTGGGAGCCCATTTGACACCACATGCTGAAAGTTTTCAATTAGCTTCATGATTTGTCCTATACTTGCACATGAAACAAACATATTAGAATAAAACAACAATGCTCTTATGTTTGTTTCTCTTCAGTTCCTTTTGCACATGAATGCTCTTAGTTGATCAATGCATTAGAACTGCAATACTATGTCTCTCTTGATTGATGAAGGATTTTCATAACCGGAGCTTCTAATGGGACTTTCCCGCATTTTTTAGGTATATGCTGAGGTTGGGAGCAGGAACTGGAGGCTTCTACGAAGATCAACTCAAAAGGCAATGATGGCTATGTCTTTCCCTCTTCTTCATTAGATGCATAGTGTTTTACTTGTATTTGCATGAGTTCAGCTATAACCCACGGCTTGTGTGGGATATCTGATGTCATAGTTTCCTTCAATGCAATGTTTGTTCCCTTATGTATTCAAAATTGTAAATAAACAATCACTGTAGTGAATGAATACTTATCTCTTTTACTGCTCTGCAATGTAATGAATAATTAAAAATTTTCTCTTCTGCATCTGAACAATTGAATTGCACTTGTCATAACAACTATGCAACTAACACATAACATAAATAAATCAAACCACATTCAAAAAATGATAAATGATAAATCTGCTCAGCCAATTTTTGAGCTGGGGTCAAAAATGGTAACAATGTGCTTATGCTTTGTGGAAGTTCATCTTAGTTACTTTCCGATCTTGGCTAATTCTAACATGGTATCAGAGCCATGCAAGTGAAACACTTCTCCTTTTGAGCAAATTCAAGCATCTAGCTTTTCCAAGGGTTCAATTTTTCATATTTTCTTTACAATTAGGTGCCTGTACTGAAATCAGTTCTGTACACAAAAGTTGTAAAAAATTAAAAAAAAAATTTAGCAGAGGGCCTTATAACCCTCTGCTCATCTAACCATTTTGAGTAAAATCTGTATTGTGTAGATTTGCAAGCTTATTTGGCAGTTTGTGGCCTTTTCCGCCCTTGCCAAATCATTCTTCGCATTTGTTTGCATTAGCTCTGGACGAGGTATTTGAAAGTGTCATTTTGCGTCAAAGTTGAAGCCCTAAGTCTCTTTTTTGAAGGCCTTATCGGGCATTGAATGACTAGCCAAGCTTTGTTTTTGGGCAAAATTGGCGCCCTCTGTATTGGAAGCACATTGCTAAATCATAGTTTTTTGCAGGATTATTATGGATGCATTTTTCTCTGACTGTGGCGTTCAACTTTGGAGGATTGGCATTGCAAGGTCGAAGCTCTTTTATTTATATTGCAGGCTACATCTTTGGCACATGGTCGTTGTTTTTGTAATTGTTACAGTCGGCATCTTTAAGTTTGTGTCTAGGCCACCTATCATATCCACGCTGCCAACAGTGACTGTTTATTACCAACTTGCTTGGTAGTTGTTTTGCCTCAAAAGTTAGCAGATTTACCAAGGCCATTCACAGCTCCAAGTCAACGATTGAAGGGTACCGTTATCTGTTGCTAGTTGCCAGTTTTTGATGTCATTGATTGAAGGTTTTTGCTAACCGTTCTCAGCAACCAGCATACTGCAGATCGACATACTCTTTATAGTTGAAGTCTTCACTTTTTGGACTCTTTCACATCCATTTAAATTTCAATTCGGCATCTGCGCCCCTTTTCTCAGTGTACATCCCTCTTTCAACGGCCCCCATTTATGGCATTTCTTGTTTGCTGCCGTTTATGGTTGTATTTGCTTTATATTTGACATGTACAGTTTGTGTACAAATTGTATTTGCTTTGACGAGTTGAATGTGGTAGTAGTGGCATTTTAGTGTTAAAAGCCACATTAATCTCCACTTTATGTTAGCATCTTTCTACAACCTCACAATCAAACTCTAAACCTGCAAGACATCACATTTTATGCCACATTCACAACTAGCTGTTAAGATAACTAACAAAGCTTTGTAAAGGGGTTAGTTTTTCAATTGTGGAGCTATGTAAGTGACTTTTCAAAGTCACAATATAATGTTAACATATAAAGTTGACATATAAGGTTTGCATTTACTTGCAAAATATAAAGTCAACATATGAAGTTAACATATCAATCACTTGTCAAAGATGAAGGGTGAGGCCCGAGTTGGCAGGAAGCCAATCCCCCCTCATGATCAAACCCTCTATATTCTTCATTTCACCCTGATTTCAATGTGGTTGGAAGGTCATATTCACCTCTCCAATAGGCATTATTTTTTGTTTTTTAGTGCAATTTATTAAATTAGGTCATTTTTACGGGAAACCAACTATTTAATAACTTTTGATCGGTAGCTCATAATTGAACACCATTTTTTGCAAAAGTGAATGGTTTTTTATTCTCCACGCATTGGTCAAATTTATTTTCTAAAATGCACTAAGTTATAAAGTGTCAAAATCTGGCGGGTCTCTCTTTCAGCAGTTTCAAGGGGGCTTTTTTGCATTTGATCTTTTACACATTATACCATGTCTATATGTTGCAAAGTCAAGTGTACTTATTGTGGGAGCACTCCGCATGGGGATGCACTCTGTCCTCATTTCTCTTACGTTGTCTTTTCAATGTTCTATAAGACTGCAAAATCACCACCTCATTCAAGATGACTTTCAATGATTCCTTGCATCAAAACATCATCATCGTTGTTCCAGATCCGCCACAGTGGATGCATATCTACTAGACATCATATTGTTGTTTGTAGAATCCTGCATTATAGATTTAGATCACACCATTGAAGACATTTATCTTCTATTCGATGTTAGCTTCAATGAAGTTGCATCACCATCATCTTTAGATATACTTGTTCATGCCTTGCCTATTTCAGCTTATATAGTGACTGATTCTGCTAATAATTATGAGCCTACATATCAGACTTCATCATCATCTAGTTTGACTCCTTCTGCAGAAGTATTAGATTCACATTGGTTCAGCTTTCACCATACATCTATGGTCCATGTTCTTGAATCTTCATCACACAACAATATTGGCTTGGAGATCATTGAGCATTCTTTGAAAACATCATAAGCATCATCATTGTCTTTGGATCATGTGCGACATTCAGAGACATTCATCATTCTTCCTGTATGTTCCTATCCAGAATGGGAAGATCATATGCACACTTCTGTGGTTCTCTTTCTTCCTAAGGGGAGAAATGTTATTTAGTGTTTGTGGATCATCTTCAGCATCCAGTCTCGAGCATCTACCAGCACTACAGGAGGCATTTTGAGGGGAGGCTGCACAATTTCTCTTCTCTTATCGGTTTTGGGAGGAAACATTTCCTCAAATGGAGTTCATCACTTCACAGTTTCTGTTGGGTTCATATGACCTTCTCTCTTCTCTCTCCTATGGGGGAATATTTCATTTACCTATGTGTTAGAAGTAGTGCTTGGGGGGTTTTGAGTCCTCCATCACTCTTCTTGTTCACTTGTACATTTATTTCATGCATCTTTTCTCTTTTGGAGAGGAGTTTTGTTACCACTGGGTTTTCTCATTTTTCTCCACTTATGAGAAATTTGTTCATGGATACCTAACATGGCCTAGTAGTTGGGACCCATCATCATCTTTGTATAGCTACTCCCTAAGTATAACTTAAGGGGGGTGTTAGATTGTTGGGTTTATTCTATGCCACATCTAGGCTTAAGTCACACTTAGTGGCTAAGTCTAACTTAACCTTAACATTAAAAGTTAAGTTCATTTTTGAGGTTAGTCACTTTTTTTGTCTCACCACATGTGCTCACATGAGGTTAGTCATTTAGACACTTCACCTCATTAGAGGTTGGAGATATTCTATCCTCACCTTATGGGAGGTTGGAGACATTTGTCCATTACCCTCCACTTGTGCAGACATGTGTTCATCTCATAGAGGGTTAGTCATAGCTGGTTGTCTCCTTCTTGCCTCCTTCTCCTTACCTATATATGCAAGGCTCTTTGTACATTTTCATAAACACTTGATGTAAACTCTTGGTGTAATCTCTTGATTATACATTTTGGCTTTTATGTTCTTATGCTTTGTGGAAGTTCATCTTAGTTCTCACTTGCTAATCTTTGCTAATTCTAACAAAGAACATCCATCAAACATGGCACATGAAAATCAATGACTATGCCCCATTCTATTCCAATCTTAACACACCAAGATATATAAAGATCTAGGTGGCCTTTGAATAAGCAATAGAAGGAGACAAAAGATAAATAAAAAAGAAAAAGATCAACTAAAAAAACAAAACCAATCAACATGATAATCTCTTGCCCTAAAAATGTGATTAATACTGGATTATGTCGGATGCAGCAAAGATCTATCCTATTGTAAGCAGGATTCTGGATGATATCTATATATGTTGAGGCAATGAATACTTAGGTATCAGGGTGTTTCAAAAGGTGGTCGTACCTATGATGTTGGATTAAAGATCTATGTTTTCGATGTGTAGTTTTCTTTGCTTGGGTATTAAGTCTAATGGGTGTGCATTTATTATGGGTGATGGATAGTAAAATTTATTATGGTTTGTGGGAGGTGACAATTTTTTATTATGAAAATGATAATGAACCCTCTTTAGGCTGAAAAAGTTATATACCAAGAATGCCCCCAATTAGTTACAAAAGTATTTATTATGGAATGGGATAGGCAATATGTGTTATGAAAATGGATGAGGGATATGATCAATTTCTATCAATTATCAAGCCATGATAGTGGGATAAGTTGATAAATGGGAAAAATAATATATGGTGGATTGGATGGGATGTGTGAGAACCTGATAGATGATGGATAGTAGCCTCTACACATGGCCCCTGTTTGCTAGGTTTTCACCATGGTACTTACCCAAGGCGCCATTGAAGTTGTTTTCACCATTAGACAAATTATTTCTTTACTTTTTTCTATATCTTTATTTTTTGTTATTTTGTGATTTTTTAATTTTTTTTTTACTTTTTTGACTAGCTGGGATATATCTGAGGGTCAAGTATAGAACTGCTTGAGGTGAATGATGTTTATCTATTTTTCAAGAGGCCGGCCCTCTGGTGTTGCAAGATGGTAGGCACCTGATCCATAGTTAGCTGTAACGACAAAAGGTCCTTGCCAATTTGGTTCAAATTTGCCTTTTCTCTCGCGTTCTTGTAGATTTTGTTGATTTTGTTTAAGGACAAGGTCAACAATTTCAAAATGGCAGGTCTTGACTTTCTTGTTGTAACTTCATCGAAGGCGGTTCTAATATACTTGAAAATGGTTTAGGGCATGAAGATGCCTCTCATCTAGGAGTTCTAATTATTGTAACCATGATGTACAATACTCATCTTCATCCATGAGGTTCTACAGTGAAATCCATAGAGAAGGGAGGTTGACCTCGATTGATAAGATGGCTTCGAAACCAAAGACAAGTGAAAATGGAGTGGCCCTGGTAGGTGTGCAAATACTAGTACGATATGCCCATAAGGATGGATTTAGTTGTAGATGCCAATCATGGCCATCATCAATTACAGTCTTTTTCAAGATTTTTAGGATGGTTTTATTTGACAACTCGGCTTGGCCATTACCTTGTGGGTAATAGGGGTGGAAAAGTGATGTTGGATGTGGAATTTATTGCAAAGGGACTGAAATTATTGATTCTTAAAAGGCCTACCATTAATAGTGATCATGGAGAGGGGAATTCCATACCAGCAAATGATGTAATGTAGGATAAACTTTGCTATTTGGTACCGGTAATGTATGTGAGTTGAATTGATTCAACCCACTTAGTGAATTATTCAATAGCAGTTATAATAAATTTGTGGTCATTGAATGATGGAGGGGTTATTTTACCAATGAGATCAATCCCCCACTACGAAAAGAGCCAAGGAGTTGTTATTGGCTGCAATTCTTTAGATGACACATGAATGAGATCACCATGTTGTTGGCATTGTAAGCATTTCTTAGCAAACTGGTGGGCATCTTGTTCCATACTAGGCCAATAGTATCCTATCCTCAACAACTTCTTTGCAAGGGTAGGACCACTAGAATGTGCCCCACAGATTCCTTCATGTAGCTCGTATAAAGTATTTTGGGTTTCTTCTAAGTTTAGGCACCTAGGAAAAGTACCTTCGAGACTCCTTCGATATAGTGTATCACCTAGGATGGTAAAGTGGGATGAGTAGTAAATGAAGGCTTTTCTTTGGTTGGTGGATAGGTTTGGTGGAAGAGACTTATCACAAAGGTAGGCATAAATGTCTTGATACCAAGGGGAAGTAGGTCCAACTATTTCATAGACGAGTTTAGAATCTAGGGTATCATATGTGGGGATAAAGAGTTGTTCCACAAGAAACTCACATTGTTGGCTGTTGGTTGGCATGTCAATTAGTGAGCCAATGGTTGCCATTGCATCTACAACTTTGTTGTTTAAACAAGGTACTTGTTCAAACTGAATCTCAGAAAAATACTATGTTTTAAACTTCTTTGAAATGATGTTACTTCGCAACACCATCTCAAAGAGGGGCAAAATGTAGACACCTAAAATTAACCTCACTTCATAACTTAGTTATTCATCTACCATAACTTCACATTAATTAAATAATTATTTTAATTATTTAATTAAGTTAAGTTTTCCATTTTCTAGAATTAATTAAATAATTTACAATTGTTTAATTAATCCTTTCTTTCTTCTAATATTAATTAAATAAACAAATTAATTTCTATTATCTCCACCAGAAATAAATAAAATTATTATTTTATTTATTTTCCAACATTATCCATGTGCACCAAAAATTAAATAATTAAATAATTAAATTTTTGGTGCACATGGATAATGTTGGAAAATAAATAAAATATTAATTTTATTTATTTGTGGTGGATAAAATAGAAATTTTTATTTTTTTTATTTTATTAATATCAGAAGAAAGAAAGGATTAATTACAAAATTATTTAATTAATGCTAGGAAATGGAAAACTTAACTTAAGAAATAATTAATAATTATTTAATTAATGTGGAAGAATGAGGTAGAGTGATTTTCATAACAATAAATAAAATTAATCAAATAATTAAGAATTATTTAATTGATATAAAGGTATGGAAGATGAATAACTAAGTCGAGAAGTGAGGTTAATTTTAGGCGTCTACAATATCTATTTATTAGGGCACCATTTTAACACGTTAATCCAACATTGTAATTAATGCTTAGGTGTAGCAGACAACACATTTTAAATTTTACTTATCGGTGAAGATTTCATTTCTCAAACTTGAGAGTGAGTATCTCTCCTTTTAATTTTTATCAGTGAACCATGCCTTTGTGAAACTTTACTTATTGGTGAAGTGATGAGTCAGAAAACAACCTCATAGACAAACATAAGAGTTCACAAACTCAATAGTTCACTGATTTCTACTACAAGTGATCATTAATTATCTTTAGTATTCATCAACCACTCCATACATCAGCAAACTCAATGGTCTGCTAACTTTGCTTTTGAGTGATGAGACTTTAACAAAGAGTTTCCTTTCATCAGAAATATAAGACTTGACAAGACTAACTCACAAGGCTATATGACCAGCTTGTCAGAGAGTTAGAGAACTTAAGAACTGAGTGATAGGGAACATAGGAATATAAAGAAGTTTCACAAAGCGGAAAGGATACCGATGACAAAGGAGAACTAAGTCAATGTTCTTTCCTATCGCTACATCGTTAGCTTCACGAACTAGCGAACCATCGATGAAATTCACAAAAGAACAAAGATGCCAATCAAAGTACAAAGACTTTAGGACTTGGAGGAATTTTACAATGGGCAAGATACACTATGAAAACAAGACCAAACCAAGTTTAAATTGAAAAAGGTCATTCTTTCTATTGAAGGACAAAGACAAAAACTTGGGCAACAAAAGTATACTCTGATCTTGTTCATTCATTCACACAAATATGATAGCTAATTCAATTATTGATTATGTATCTTATAGTGATCACATTATGATTTATAGTGTTAATTGATTATACAATTATTGGCATGTATTAGTCATTAATGCTATATCATTCATATACACAAATGCATGGTGCAAGAAAAAATAGAAAACATAAACATAAATAGAGTATTTATAATATAAGAATCCATGTCATAAGTTAATAAAGTCTAACCTATATATCAACATGTCTAATATTAAGTGAAATTAAAGTAACATAATCAACTATATATTTATTAGGAGATGTTACCTCAAGGATGCCTCCCTTGTCTCACTCCTCACACTTAACATAGAACTAGACCTTGTGGGTAACTTTTCCCTACTCCTATTCCTAGACACACTTATCATGATCATCATGCCTTATTATCTCCCAACCTCTTCTCAATGGTTTAGAATATTTTCCTAGAAGCTATCTTGTTCTTTGTTTATGCTATTATTAAATGTTAAAATATGATAGTGCTCATCTCATTACTTGCATGGGGTGGTATAACTACTCATAGTGCCTACTCTAATTCTGTTTAAAATTTTCATACACCACTCAATTTGTATCCATATGCTATATCCCTCTCATCCTAATTTATGTCCCTCTAAATCTATAATTTTACACATGCAGGTTTTGTTCCCATGTATGCCTCTTAATCCTATCTCATGCGATCAAAAAGTTGGAAAAACTAACTAACATGCACATATTCTTGCACTATTTACTCTATTGTTATCATTGGCAACCAATGATTCAATTGGTCTATGGTTGATGCAATTAATTGAACTCACTCCTCCACACTACTTACATATCACAAAGGACATATCTATTAGAACTTTAATCACACCAATTTTTATCATTTTAAGTGGAAATAATTTACTTATTATCTATGACAAACCAAGGTCCAAGATCATTTCCCTTGTAGTCCTTATTTCTCCCTATATGTTGTAATGGCATCACATTTATTTGGGACTTATCACCACCCATATCATGTGGTGGCTTATTCCTTGCTATTATTTCTCATCCTTCTCCTCCTATGCCTACTCTCCTATCATCTAGTGTCCATACAACTATATGGGGCATGATCTCTACCAATAAAGTCTATATGCATATGACACCCTTACATCATCTCTTTCCACCATCCTCACTTTCTCATTAGAATCATCATCATCTATAAATTCCTAAATGGAAAATGTTGGCCTATTAATCTCCTTGGACCTAAAGGATGAACACTAATGTCTCCTATATATGTAAATCTCTAGGGGCACATCTTATTAAATGCCAAACTATTGGAGGATAAACTCATAATGGAACTACTCTAGATAAGTGGTGGGCACCCACAATACCACCTCAAATACTTGATCCTCCATAGTATGTGTTGGTCCTTTGTCCATCCCTCACATCTTTGTATAGCCTCCACATGATGTTGATAAGTATCAATTTATCAAAACATTTCCTCCATCGAAATAGTGTCCTCTCCTATCTCCATCTACCCACCTAGCTCAATTCCTAGTAGTATGATTGGGGCCTATCCTCTACAATATTTAAATGCACATGTAGGGGTTAGAGCATCTGAAAATGCTCATAAGTTACCCAAACTATAATAATATTTTGGCCCATATAATTGATCCCTTGGTGTCAATAATACTATGTAAATCATCATACAAATGCACTAGCATACACCTCAATATGAGTCGATAGTACCATGTTCCTCCATGTCTTGAACTAAATGAATCAAGCTATAATAAATCAATGATCAATGACCATCTAGAAGTATCAATACTACAAGTATTAATAGTAACTACTTGTATTCCTTGGCAAGTGTATCCACTAGAAAATCTAAAAGTGGCATCCCTCGTCGTGTATGAATTACTCTATCTATAAAATATTGATAAAGGACCCTATCCTACTATTGGGTAGTGTGGTAATCAATGACTACCTACCTCCCACAACTTGGTAATTTAAAGATTTGCGACACATCCTTGAGTGTGATGATCATCCCTCTTGAAGCAATTAGAAGGTATTTGTAAATTGAATTTCCACATTTTTGTACGTATTATAATCATACACACATTTTAACCAATGGTTGAAATATGTCCCTTTTAGCCAAGCCCATGCTTGGCCACAATTTAGATATTTGTAGGTGTGAGATATAATCTACATTTTTTTATTTAGTAGTTTTATGAGTAATATTTAGTCTAATTTTTTCCCTACATAGAAGACATCAACAAAATGAATGTTAATAACATAATGGTCCAAAACATATTAGTATATTCAAACATACTCGTAGAATCAAATATCAAGATAATGAAACATTTTTTCCAAACCAAAGATACATGAATGAAACTTTTCCAATGTTAATCATGAAGCAATACTTGATACTCTCAAAATGACAGAGGAATCCTTAGGTATGTTTGATTATCACATTTAATTTCAAAATTGTACAAATTAATAAATTAATTTTATTAATATTTTTCTTTGTATATTTATCTTGATATTTTTATTTGTTATGGACAGTGAGATGAAAGACTGAGCTTCCATCTTCATGTGGTTGGTCCTATTAGTATATAACAAAATTAATTCTAGAAACTAAGAGAAGTTAATTCTAGCACCAATGCATTTGCAAACAAAATGGGCTATGCCATCACATTAAGGTGGGTTTCTAAACACTAGTGGTGACCTTTTCCTACCACCCATGCTATGGATTGATTATTGTTTGATATTTGTGTTTGATAACAAGGGAAGTGTATAGTTTAACTAATAGTATATGACAATCAAAATGAGGTTAGGGGATTTCAAAATGCATAACCTCATACCTATTCTTCCAAAATGAATATAAATTAACATTGGTTATGAGGTTCAGTCACTAGGTACCTAAGTAATATTTGTGTATCAAACATGATTTCACTTATTCATGTATGTTATATAAAAGTAGTAAATAGGTACATGAGGTTAATAATGTTTAAGTAGAATTGTTAACTACAATCAAAGTTAGTTTAGTTTTCTTGTTTAACAAATGTCATGAAGAACCTTATGATGGAAAATCTAATGAGCCTTGATGAGGAAGTACACACATTTGAGGCATATACAAATTTCTGATTTCTTCCTATAGCTACACATTTGAATCCTCTATAATAGAATTTTGATGACATTTTTACCCAACTTAGCATTAGTTGCCAAATAGTCATAGGTTTAGTGATATCAACAAACATGTTAAATGGTTGTAGTGTTAGGTAGATAAGAAGGCAATTTTATAAATAGTGTGTCTTGGGAAAAAAAGGTTCTCTAACATGTTTGGGTGAGAAGGTGAACCCTAGTGGAGGCCTTGTTTAGCCATCAACACTATCAAAACCTCTTACAATACATTGTTCAAATGAATGCCTTGAATCACCCTAAGATAAAAGACAGTAAATTTTAACAAGGTGGTATGAACAAATAGAGGAACATACAAATGTTACATGCATCTTTCTACATATGCATGGTTAACTCATTTATAATAAATTATGATTTTTTTTCCCAATGTGAAGTACTTACCCTATAGTCACAAGTTTAGAGATATTAAAAAAGTGTCAAATGGATCTAGGTCTAGGAAAATAAGAATGAAATTCTACACATGACACATGTCATGGCACAAAATTGACTATGTCAACACATTAGGGTGGATAGGTGAACCCTACTAGAGGCCTATTTCTTAGAGCCTCATCTAACGTCTAACATATCCTCACCTTTTGGAATGGGTTCAGGTGTTAGGTATGAAAAAAGGGAATGGTGACAACTAGAATGCAAACTAGATCAAACGCTTTTCCATATAACATTAAAGGACAAGACTGAGCCAAATCACTAGGAAATGAAGGAGGACTCATCTATTGACCTTGTGCTCATGTGTTTTATAGATGGATTAGTTTTAACTTAATCTTTTCCTCAAACCCTAGGATAACAATGCATGAAACCCTAGTTCTACAATGATCTGCTTATAATAGAATAAATACAATAGCAACCTAGAAACTAATTACATAGGGATAATCAAGACGATGATAGAACCTATTTCTTGAAAGAAAAAGTGTTGGAGGACCAAGGTGGGACCACCCAGGTCTTGAACGAAAGAATCTGTCAGAGGTGTAAACTGGAAAGTTTCTACAAATGATGTCTTGATGCCAGATCTAAACTTTGAAAAGGTAGGAGGACATGGGCAGTACCACCCAAGTCCTTGATGATAGAAAACTCTAAAACTATCTTTAGATCTTGAAACCCTAATTTGTACTCTATCTTCCTATAGCGTTGTATTTTCTAGATCTCGCTTGTGTAACCTACAAACAAGAAGATAAGAAGTGGTTTAGGGGTTATGGTGTTTAGAGACTTGCCTTAGTCAAATCCTAGGATAGTATTCAAGCTTCCTAACACCATTGATTTATAAAGAGTGTGTGCCCTCATGGGGGCAAAGGATAAAAAACAATGATAATATAATGATTCAAATGATGCTAAACAAATAATGATATCACCTATGTGATGAACCCTTAGAATGATGAATATCATTCAACTCCCATGGAAGAATAGATGATAGCTCCATATCTGCAACAACACATATTAACAATACACAAATTTGCTCTAGAATCACAATGAATTCTCTTGCTTTCTTTTCTTCAAGATCTCAAGTTATGCTTTTTCCAACCTCCTTCCTCTAGGTTCATAATGAATTCAAAAATACACTTATATATACTTTTTCGCTCACAATCATAAATTCAAACCAAAAGTCCTGAGAAGGAGAAACCTCTAGAGAGGTGTTAGGCCGACCAACACTTAAATTACACCCAACCTAAAATGAGGGACTCGGGCAGTACCGTCCAGGTCCTTTAGCCTCATTTAAGTTGGGGATAAGTTAAAACCAGGGGCCCATATTACCATTTTACTTTGGTGTCTAAAAATTTTGTATCGGGATAAACATTTTGAATGTATAATGCAATCAAGGGGACCTAAGAACTAAACAAGGATGTAAAAAGACATGTGGACACTTTTTACTCCATAACATTTAGCCCCCACTTTAATATTTGTATGATCTTATGACCAGTACATGAATTAAAGTATGGTCAAGACACATCAAGCACATCAAATACAAGAGTGAAAGTTACACTCTAAGTTTGGAAGATAATCTATATCCCCAAGCTTAGGAAAACATAAGAAAACACATGATAAACACACAAAACATGAAGAATATAGTAAGGAAGCATAGAATAAATGGGTCACGCAATATGCAAAGCATACACGAAGAGAAGACATGATTAAGTAATTATATAACACTAATAGGTGATGGGGGAGTTCATCGCTATTCACCACCATCAAAAGAATGCAAAACACATAGCGTACCCGGGGAGCTCATCGCTATGAGCCACCACAAAAAATGGAAGACATACGATGTGGGGGGAGGTCATCGCTACGAGCCACCACAAAATATGCAAAACACATGAAATACACATAGAAAACACATGGAATAAATGAGTGCCATAGATTGTGTCATCAACCCACTATACATCTTATACACAACAAACACTGGTGATGGGGAGGAGCTTATTACTATGCTTCGCCATCTTAGACACACCAAACACACCTGACATTCAAGATACGCTACCATGACCACCAAAAACATGCTTAAGGGTGAGTAACTCAAGACCCAACCTTGCCTCCCATGAGAGGACTTTTTTGAAAGGATGTGCAACCACTCAAGGGAATACACAACCCTACCTTTCGTAGAAGGGATTTCAAAAACATACAACCCCACCTGTATCATAGAGATGCCTTAAAGTGAAAAGGAAGCATGTGCACAAAGTATACAAACCCAATTGCATCATAAAGACACCTTATAGTGAAAAGGAAGCATATGCAACAAAAACAAAGTATACAACCCCACCTGCATCACAAAGATGCCTTACAATGAAAAGGAAGTATACACAAACACAAAATTCAAGATATACAACTGCACTTGCATCATGGAGATTCCTTACAGTGAAAAGGTAGTATACCATACATTTTATCACAATATAATTTAAGATATCCAAGTATTTACCATAATATATGCCCCCACCTTAAAGTGGTTTCTCCTGCTTGCCAGTAGAAATCACGTTTAAGGTAAAGTTGAAAACACATGAGGGAACAAGAGCTTTCACAAAGCCCATGCCCCAAAGTGACATCTTCTTACAATCACCAAATTATTCCCAACAATCATGAGAGAAACACATCAATATATCATTTTCTAATAATCATTGATCAACAATATGCATGTATATGAAAGATAATCAAAACAAGTTTTTGTTAGAAAATCTAAGCTAAGATATAACCAAATCATCTCATGAAATTGATACAAAAATAAGGCACCATGCCACTCAAATAAACTAAGGCTATACTTATGGGTTCAGAACCAAGTACAACCATGAGGTTATACTTCAAGTATCTCATAACCAAGTGTAGCTACAAGGTGAGACAAAAACATTCCAAAAGTGCGTAGAAGAAGATTTAGAGTATTGCAATGGTTTCTTACAACAATTTCACAACATGATACATAATCACATCATGACCATCATCATATATGGACTAAGTCTATTTTTGGTTGTTTAGGGATGCAAGCCCTTATCACAAGTGTATATTTATTATCTTCATCCATCGACTAATAGAGCCACAAGAACAACGGAAGAATGCAATCACAAAAAATGAGAGAGGAGACAAAATTGACTTAGGGCCACAATGTGGAAGGATGCCCCCAAATCACACTCCATAACATTATGCCCCCAAGGCACCACACACAACAATTGTAACAATAGAAGTGTAGAAGAATAGAGAAACAAATAAAATGAATGTCACAATGGAGGTGGTCTCTTTGTATCCTTGACCTTCCATGAGTATCAATGGTCATCCAAGGAGACCTAAACAAACATTTAACACTACATAGAGGAATACAACACAACATTTAAGAGGAGGTCACCCTGAAGAGCAACTCAAAGAGGTGCTACATCTAGTGTGGCTAAATGAGTGAGAAAAACTTACCTAAAATAAAAGTGCAACCACACTAGTGGTTGTCCTTAATCAAATCATCTTCTTTCCAATCTTGATCTTCATGGGAAATAGGTGGCACATAGGCCACTATAGCCCAACTTGAAACTTCTTCATTTAGTTCTTTTGATTCCATTTCTCTTGGTGGGATATTTTCTTCTTGCAGTGACATTTTTTGAGGTAAGGCCTATCGCTTTCTTCTTCCTTCCCTTACATTTCTATTTATTATAGTCTTGTTAATTATATTTCCCAAGGGAGTTTCTTTGTCCACCATCAAGGGTTCATGAGTTTATGTATTTTTCATCATTTCAGAAGAGGAAGCTGGTATAAAAGTTATTTTATGATTTTGTGATCCATAGCTTCACTCTTGAAGGTTTTCTCCTAATCGTTGTAAGGGTGGTAGAGGAGGAATCTCGGTAAAAATTCCATTTCCTTTTGATCAAGGTGAATTCTTCAGCTCAGGCTGCTTTTCACTTTCTATTTGTTGGATAGGAGGAATTGTAGCCTCGGAGGACCAAGAGGGTATAGGAGTGTTATTTCCATATGATAGTTCAACTATTTTCTTTGTTTTATACTTTTGATATGCCAAGAAGAGTTGATCTTGTCTTGGTTGATTTCCATCAATAGGTTGTGGCCAAAAATAATCCAAATTGAAATTTCCATGAGTGGCTAATGGTTTAAATCACTCTAATGAATAACATGCACTTGACCTTTATGAGGGAACTTTAAGCACTTATGAATAGTAGAGGGAACTTCTTTCATGGATTTTAGCCAAGGATGTTGTAACTTCACCCGAAAGAGGTCCAAAGTGGGTATGATAACAAATGGTGCTTCTAGATCTTTTTCAAACACCTTGATACAAAGTGTTATCTTTCCAATTGCTAGAAGAAAAGAACCATTATGTGCTTTTATCATTATATCCATTAGATCATAAGTATCTTGTGCTATATCATGCATGTATAAAAATTCTTTTGTGATAACATTTTTCATGCAATTGGGATCAATAAGAAGTCCTCTTGTAGGATTTCCATTGATTCTTGTTGTTATATAAAGAGGACCATCAATGTTTCTAATAGTCACCTCATGTGGTGTGAAGGATATGATGGGTTTGGGATCCTTCCTTTTTTTGTTAGATCGGGGTGGAGCCACACCACCCTTGTTATGATTGGATCCCATAGATATGAGACTTTTATACACCAGGACACTAGTTTGAGGAAACTGAACTTTTGAATCTTTTGCAAAGATAAAAAACACACTAGTGTCACTACAAACAAAGTGATCATGATGTTAAAAGTAATGCGCAAAAAGGCAATATAGACAACCTTAATATTTTTGTGAAAGAGATGTCAAACTTCTTACCTTGAAATACACAATGAGTAATTGCAAATGTATGAATTTTCAAATTAAGGATGAGAAAATGATGCAATATTACTATACAAAATCATATTTGATGAATATTTGATGCAACTAGAATATTATCATGCAAGAGAATTTTTAAAACCCTAACACAAAACTTTATCAAAATATAAGCTTTCAAAGCCTAAATATGTACTTTCTTCAAAATTATGCAACCTTTTCAAATGAATAATGCTATAAATCAATGCAAGATCTGACGTGAATAATCAGCAATTTACAAATTCTTGAAGCTACGGGTTCACCAAAATGTTAGGTATGAAAAAGAGGAATGATGACAACTAGGATGCAAACTAGATCAAAGCCTTTTCCATATGACATTCAAGGACAAAGCTAAGCCAAATCACTACCAAATAAATGAGGACTCAGTTTCTAACCTTGTGCTCATGTGTGTTATAGATGGATCAAATTATACTTAGTCTTTCTTCAAACCCTAGGTTAACAATGCATGAAACCCTAGTTTTACAATGATCAACTTATAATGGAATAAATACAACAACAACCCAAAAACTAATTGCACGGGGATAATTAGGAGGATGATAGAATCTATCTCCTAAAAGTAGAAGTGTTAGACAACCAAGGTGGGACTGCCCAAATCTTGAGTGGACGAATCTGCTTGAAGTGTGTTACCATTTTTTACCACAGCTCAAATTTGGCTGAGAAAATGTGATGCATTCATTTTATGAGTAAGGGCTAGCATTATTCTATTATGAGTTAGTTGCATAGTTATTATGTTTCAGTGTTAAATATAGTTCAATTGTTCAAAAAGGAGGAAAAGATTTTAGATCATTCATTACATCGTAGAACATTCAAGAGAGATAAGTATTTCATTCATCACAATGATCATTCATTTACAAGTTGAATTACATAAAAGAATAAGCATTGCATTGAAAGAAATTATGACATATCAGATGTCTCACACAATCTGTGGGTTATAGCTAAACATATGCAGATATAAAGAAAATACTATGCATCTAAGGAATAGAAAAGGAAAGTCATAGCCATCATTGCCTTAAGGATTGTCGATCTTTGAAGTTGTCTCCTGTCCCGCTCCTAATATCAACATGAACCTACAAGAATGTGGGAAGGGTCCCGTTAGAATCTCCAGTTATGAAAATCCTATATCCTATCAGAAGAGGCATAATACTTTGTTTCTAGTGCATTGATCAAAGGAACATCATCCATATGCAGAAGGAAATGAGAAGGAAACAATCATAGAACATCATTATTTTATTCTAATCTATTTGTTTCATGTGCAGGTATAGGATAAGTCATGTAGCTAATTGAAGACATTCAGCATGTGGTGTAAAATGAGGTTCCCACAAGGCTTGAGCCTAGCATGTTGTTTCCCCTTAATTTCAAAAGGGATGAGTGGAAAAGGAAAGAATCATTATTCATTTACATGATAAACTGAAGGAGTAACAAGAGCAATCATATGCATCAGTTTCTATTTCAGGACATAGTTATGATTATAGTTCAAGTAATGAAATGTAACCATAAAAATGAACTGGACTATAAAAGGGACTACATTTAATACACATGACAGCTGTCATCATTACTTCAGTTGACATTGGAAAAATGACATTCATGGGTATTTCATTTGTATATCTTTCATGGTATTTTTATGCATTAGAGAAAAAATGAGAACATCAAAGGATATTTCATTATTTGAATGTCAAAAGTTGGTAATGGATAGCATCATGCAACAGTTCATAATTGTTTGATCATATAAGAAATATCAGAAGAAAATATCAGTTGTCCATGATTTGAATAAATTGAAAGTGCATGTGGACAGCCACTAAGGAACATCATATGCTGTCACTTCTCTTTCATATTGGGACAAGGTATGTTCATCATGGAAGAGCGATCATTTTTTTAAGCATGTGGTGATCTTACATCATGGAGAGACAAAAATGAGTTCTAATAGACATTGCATGATGGAGCAGTCAAAAGAGAATGAGCTGAACCAATATTACATGAACATGTAATAGATTTCATAATCATTTCAGAAGGAAGTGTATAAATGGAACAACAAATAAAGAGAGCATTACAGATCAACTGAGCATTTTTTCATATCAGGTCATGAACAGTAATCAACTTGCATATTTGTATGGTGAGAAATGATGTCAGGTGTTATTATCCAACATTGTTATCATGCTTTTATTTGAGACATCACATGTATATTACAGGCTATTAAACAATCTCAGGGAAAGTGTTGACACTCAGAATGGCATATGATATTTGTACTAATTCTCTTCTTGCAAGGATAGCCACATTAAGTATGTAGGTGCTATTCACAGTCTACAATTGAAAAATTATAGTGTATGTGTCATCAAATATAATGAATCTACAATACAAATGAGAGATGCTACACTAAATGTGGTATATGAAAAGGAGTAGTGCACTAAGTCAACCTCAAAGTATATTATATCAGGTACGTGCATGTCAAATGATAATATCTACTAAAGATGCAATGACTAAAGAAAGAATAGTCAAAGAGTCATACAAAAATAATGAGGCATGTATATCTGAGATACAACATGTTGTACACAAGAAAACCTTTTCTTTGATTATTTAGAGCCATATAATCTTATACACTGCCAGAGAAGGGTTTTTGAACCCATGTATATTCAAAAGATGCTCAGAAATGAAGCTTGTGATATAGAAAGTTATTGAATGAAGTATGTTTTGTGCCAGACGTGGTCCCACAGCCATTGAAACAAGATTATATCAAATAAGAAAGCTCAAACTGATTTAGGAAAAGATTCCACGAAATATGAACAGGGTTTGTTATACAAATGCATTGCTACAAGTCACGACTTCCCAAGTTTCATATGTAGAAATACATGAGTTAAATGAAAGTTTTGTTCAAACCCTCTTAGGGTTTCAAAAGAAAAAATATCATACATAGTGATTTTTATATAGGTGCCAAGTTATGATAACGGTTCGAACACAGAAACCCATTTCATTTTTGTATAGAAATGCAAAGTTTAGGCTGTGGCCTTTAGGATTTGAACATATATAGAAATGAAAGAACTATCTTTTGTCTAAACACTCTTAGGGTTTCAAATAAATGAGTGCATATACATTGAATCTATACAAATGCAGAGCCATAGAAGAAGGTTTTGAGCCATAAAAGGACAAAAACCATTTCATTTTTGAGTAAAGTGATAAGCTATAGTGCTGCCAAAAATACATTTTCCTTCAAAAAATTTTGGAATACCATTTTAATATTTTGATGACAAATGCAACCTACAGGAAGTAACGAAAATGGCCAAGGGTTTTAAACCCAATACAGAAAATGCTACAAAGAATGAAGGATGCAATGGTAAAATGAAGTTACATGTGTATGGAATCGATATACAGTATGTAGAGCCGAAAGGCTTCACTTTTATTTCATTCTTCTTCTTAGAAATGCAACAGTTCATGGCCAGGAATAGAGGAGAGGCGGCATAGTAAGAGAAACGACAACAAGTTCATTAGAAATAGAACATTAGTTGCAGATCTAAAGAGTTTTTACCTCCGAAAGTCATCATAGAATGAGGCAAATCACAGAGAGAGGTTATAGAATGCATCAGTAGGCTGTTACCTTCCTTCTACTGTAAAAAATTCATAAGGGTCGAGCATAGAAGAGCCAGAGAGATGAAGTTTTCGTGCAGAAACCGTAGAACTCCATTGTCGGCCATAGCAAAGCTCAAACCCTCAAAAAATGTGAAGTCAAATGATGCAAAAAGATCTAGGGTGGAATTTGGTTTTGTTCCTAGGGTTTCATTTAATCCTATTCGAATGATGGCATTATTGTCACATTCTTTTTATTTTTTGTGGGTATTAATTGTTGGACATGACATATACCTTGCCACTTGGAAAAGCTATACCTTAGTGTTTTTGCAAACCTTCATTTTGATGAGAGACAGATTATGTGCCATGTGTACCATGTAGATTGCCAAGTCATACTAAGATAGGCCATCAGGGTCTTTATTTTTACAAAACTATATACATGCCATTATATTTTTTATGATTTTTTTTGAAAAATCAAGCATTGTAATTATGAATGGTGAATTATAAGCCATATGGTTTTATTTTTTACAAAAAACAAATAAGTCATGATATAGATTAAAAACTGCCAAATCATTATAAAGTTAGTTTTAAAGCAATCATTTATAAATTGCTTTTAAAACTTAAATATTTTTAGGCAGTTAATAGTCTAATAAAACAAATCAGATATTCCTTTTTGATTTGCTTTATTTGGAGGCAGATAAGAAAAAATTTGAGATCTCATGGGAAGAAGAAAGAAGATTTGTGGTGGGGACACATCAGGGTGTCTTTTGGCATCATGATTTGACAGTTTGGTTTCTTTTTTAGAGCTTTTATTTGTGCTTTTTTGAGTAGCTCAAAAATGGACTTGGAGTCTATTTTTAGAAGTTTTTTTCCACCTTTCAAGGGGAGATCTTTCACAGTATATATCTCAGATATCCCTTTCTTTTGAAGAGTTCCAGTTCTAGTTAGAGTTTTAGAGATCAAAGTGCAGAGATACCAGCATCTTCCTCTCACATCGAGAGTGTTGTACTCAATTTCATTGTACTCATTATTCCTTCAGTTACTGAGTAGCAGCTTTCCTTCACATTTTGTCCAATTATTTGCAAGTTAATCTGATGTTGCATTGTGATGAATGTTTATCCTTTTCTTTGTCTTAGCTTGTGATATTTTTGCAAAATATTTATTAGTTCAGGTTGCGTGTTGTGTCTACCAGACCTTCATATGAAATATTTATGAGTTAAATCATCAGTGTTGTGAACGCCAAAGTCCAATAATCTGTTTGTGAGTAAGATCTGTTAGGTGATACAATCTTAAAGATTAAATTAGAATTCATTTATTTCAACATATCCTTTTATCCCTTTTCCCTGCAAGTCATGTTAGATTAGAAAAATCATAAGGAGAACCAACTCACTCTGGAGATTCCCTCTTGAAATAGATCACCCACAATTTGGGAGGGTTTCCATGTTTCAATAGGTAGCTAAATTTCTATGAGCTTAGCAGGGTGCATACTTGATTAACAACAGTTTTTGGCATGCCTGGTGGGACCAAGTTTGAAGCTAAGAAGTTTGGTGTTATTCTTAGCCTATTGCAGTCTCAAAAATATCTTTTAAGCACCTCGTAAATAAGCCCCACCTTGGTGCCAATAGTTTTTGGCACGCCTGGTGGGACAAAAAACACATTTTTTCCTTTGCTATTTGGTATGCACAACAAGGTTTTCAACCTTTTAGAGGTAAAAATAGCATACTTGGCAACTCAAATTTCTAGTTTTTGCATGCAGATCTAGTGATTAGCACATGAAGAACAACACATGCTGAAGAATCATGTGTTTTCTTCAGTATCAATAGCCTTTGGAGGCAAAGTTATCAAACACCCTGGCGACTCTAAGTATATGGTCAAACCATATCCTTTTTCTACATTTAATGGGGGCAACCTGTTACAACTGGTCCAACATGATGACATTCTAGCTATAGCCCTCAAAGGACTACCATATTTCACCAAAGAAGATCACACTACGGCTGATGAGCACATTTAGGATGTTGCAACGCTGTGTTCAGTACATAATGTTACCCAAGAGAACATAGCAATCAAACTCTTGGCTGCATCGCTAAAAGGCAAAGATTTTTAGTGGTTTCAGGGGCTCACAATAGGCTCAATCACATCATGGGATGATCTAGGAGATGGACTACACAAACATTTTGAAGACAAATCCAATCTTTTGTCTCTGCTATAGTAGCTGAGTACCATCAAGAGGCATCCGCATGAATATATGTCTAATTTCAATTATCGCTTTTGGAGGACTTGGGATAGGATCCCCATGATAGTAAGGCCTACACCACAACATGCCTTTCTATTTTATCTTAAAGCTTTAGATAGTGAAATATCTATTATGATTCAAGCTATGGGTGGATCTACCCTTCTCGATGCTTTTGAGATTGTTGTTAGAGCAGAAAACTGCTTGATTCTAGCAGGAAAAATAGCCCCAAGGCCTACCTTACCCATTTTTCTGCAAATCTAGCCACATGTGCCCATGATAGTTCCCCTTTTGCTTGTTGTCCCAGCTGTCCTAGCAATAGAATACTTAGCTGCTACTCAAGAGATTGTTGTTCCAGTCCAAATTCAAGAATTATAGGAGCTTAAAAACATAATTGAGAGCATGGAAAATGACTTTGTTAATTTCATGAGGCAAATCAATCAAGAACACGAGCCTTACCAAGCCCCATACCAGCCCAATCAGCCAAATAGGCCACCTTTCCAAACTAATCCACAGGCCCAAAGAAAAAATTGTAACCCTGAGGTGGTTTTTGTGAATTGGCAAGGTACTAATTTTTGTGATGAGAATTATCCCCAAGGCCAAGAGACAGGTTTTGAATGCAAACAAACTCCCCAGAAAATCAAACTCCTAAGTTTTAGAAGTTCTAATTTTGTTCAGGAGCCTCTCTGCATTCAAGACTAGTCCATTAGTCCTCAGCTTCAACCATATCAAGAACCCAAACCAATCAGAGTCTCAAACTTAAGCCAGCAGCTGAAAGATCAAATATAGAATAAAAGGTTGTTGTTGTCAATGCTACATCCTTGGCTGAATTTGAACATTATGCATGCATAGAAGAAGTTGATTCAAACTTGGTCCTGAACCCTATGCATTTTGAATCATTTGAATTTTTTTCTAATGCTTTCTATAAGATGAATCAAAGCAGAATACAAAAATTGGAGGGTGAAAACCTTCAATTGCAAAGACACATTGCTCGAGTTCAAATGGAGAATAGACTGAAAGAGGGAGATGATGCAGTTTTCTTGTTCGATTAGCTGCTCGATTATGTTGGATGACTTGCTAATCCAAGGACAGATTTGTGAAGACAACCCTGATTTAAATAATCAAGAGCTTATGAAGGATCTTTTGCAAGTTGAAATTGAGCTCTTTTGCTCACATTTAGCTATTATACTAACATCTTTGGAGGAGAATTATGTGGAACAACAGAAGCATGAGGAAGAGGTGACTATATTTCTAAATGAGTCACTGGTTATAGAGCAACATAACCAATAGCCTGATCTCAACTAGTTAGAAGAGCTGCCTTACTGTCACACAGAGGAATTTGAAGTTGATGTGCTAGTTGATGATATGTTGAAAGAGGTTAGTTCATCATTCGAACACAAGTACCTTCATTACCTGAAGAGATTCCTATTTCTAAGTGTATCTCCTCAAGTCATAATAAATTTTTTGAGTCTAGTATAGCTCTTGCTAGGGATCTTCCAAGTTTTGATGGTTTAGATGAACTATTAGCTACTTTGACTGAGGAGAGTGATCCTTTGACTCAAGAGGAAGAAGCCACATGGTAGGCTATCATGCAAAGTGCAGATAATGTTGTTGTTTCTAGTCACAAGCCTTCAAGAGGATGCCCCATTAGATATCTGGTTGGGTTGGCACCCACTAAGAAAGAAAATCCTCATAACAACACTAGTTTAGATCGTCTAAGAGAGTATTAAGTTGAGTTCAATCAGCCGACTGGCTTACTTGATCAGTTTACCAGACAGGACAGCAGGGTAGATAGCCGCATCTAGTTTTCCAAGAAGGTAATACAAAAGCTTATGGAGTATTTTATTGTTCTCCACTATTTTTGGCTGACTAACAAGCTCAAGGAGTATCACAAAATACAAAAGAAGGGTAGCTATTTTGTGGAGCTAGTAAATGGTTTTATTTTATCAGCTTCCTTGGCTAGTTAGAGTAGGGTTAGGTTATTGTTTTCAGTCCCTAAGTGCTCATGCACATTTGTTTTCAGCATTTTATTTTGGCCATTAGGGTCTGTTAGTTTGCTTTCAGTTGTGTTTGTTTTTACTTTTATGTTGTTGTTTGTTCTGTTGGAGAGATGAATTGCAGTGTTTTATGAGTTTGAGAAGGACAGAGTATGACTCAATGTCCAATGCATGTTCAAGGCAACTGATCCAATGCTTAGCAGGCAAGCATATAGCAGAAGTCACCAGAAATGTTACCATTTTTTTACCATAGCTCAAAATTGGCTGAGCAGATGTGACGAATTCATTTTTTGAGTAAGGGTTAACATTCTTCTATTATGAGTTAGTTGCCTAGTTATTATGTTTCAATGTTAAATGCAGTTCAGTTGTTCAAAAAGGAGGAAAAGATTTTAGATCATTCATTGCATTGCAGAACATTCAAGAAAGATAAGTATTTCATTCATCACAATGATCATTCATTTACAAGTTGAAATACATAAAAGAATAAGCATTGCATTGAAAGAAATAATGACATATCAGATGTCCCACACAAGCCGTGGGTTATAAGTGAACATATACAGATATAAAGAAAATACTATGCATCTAAGGAATAGAAAAGTAAAGTCATAGCCATCATTGCCTTAAGGATTGTCGATCTTCGAAATTGTCTCCTGTCCTGCTCCTAATCTCAACATGAACATGCAAAAATGTGGGAAGGGTCCCATTAGAAGCTCAAGTTATGAAAATCCTATATCCTATCAGAAGAGGCATAATACTTTGTTTATAGTGCATTAATCAAAGGAACATCATCCATATGTAGAAGGAAATGAGAAGGAAACAATCATGGAACATCATTGTTTTATTCTAATCTGTTTGTTTCATGTGCAGGTATAGGATAAGTCATGTAGCTGATTGAAGACATTTAGCATGTGGTGTAAAATGAGGTTCCAACAAGGTTTGATCCCAGCATGCTATTTCCCCTTAATTTTAGAAGGGATGAATTGAAAAGGAAAGAATCATTATTCATTTACATGACAAACTGAAGGAGTAACAAGAGAAATCATATGCATCAGTTTCTGTTTCAGGACATAGTTATGATTAGACTTCAATTAATGAAATACAACCATAAAAATGAACTGGACTATAAAAGGGACTGCATTTAATGCACATGACAGCTGTCATCGTTACTTCAGATGACATTGGAAAAATCGCATTCACAAGTATTTCACTTTTATATCTTTCATGGTATTTTTATGCATTAGAGAAAAAATGAGAACCTTAAAGTACATTTCATTATTTGAATGTCAAAAGTTGCTAATGGATAACATCATGCAATAGTTCATAACTATTTGATCATATAAGAAATATAAAAAGCAGATAACAGTTATGCATGATTTGAATAAATTGAAAGTCCAAGTGGATAGTCACTAAGGAACAACATATGTTGTCACTTCTCTTTCATATTGGGACAAGGTATGTTCATCATGGAAGAGCTATCATTTTTTTAAGCATGTGGTGATCTTACATCATGGAGAGACCAAAATGAGTTCTAATAGACATTGCATGATGGAGTAGTCAAAAGAGAATGAGCTGAACCAATATTACATGAACATGTAACAAATTTTATAATCATTTCAGAAGGAAGTGTATAAATGGAACATCAAATAAAGAGAGCATTACAGATCAACTGGGTATTTTTTCATATTAGGTCATGAACAGTAATCAACTTGCATATTTGTATGGTGAGAAATGATCCTAGGTGTCATTATCCAAAAGTGTTATCATGCTTTTATTTGAGACATCGCATGTATATTACAAGCTATCAAACAATCTCAGGGAAAGTGCTGACACTCAGAATGGCATATGATATTTGTGCTAAGTCTCTTCTTGCAAGAATAGCCACATTGAGTATGTAGGTGTTATTCACAATCTAGAATCAAACAATTATAGTGTGTGTCATAAAATATAATGAACCTGCAATACAAATGAGAGATGCTACACTGAATGTGGTATATGCAAAGGACCAGTGAACTAAGTCAACTTGAAAGTATATTATATCAGGTATGTGCATGTCAAATGATAATATCTACTGAAGATGCAATGACTAAAGAAAGAACAGTCAAACAATCATACATTAATAATGAGACATGTATATCTGAGATACAACATGTTGTGCATAGGAAAACCTTTTCTTTGATTGTTCAAAGCCATATAATCTTATACACTACCACAGAAGGTTTTTTGAACCCATTTATATTCAAAAGATGCTCAGAAATGAAACTTTTGATATAGAAAGTCATTGAATGAAGTACGTTTTGTGCCAATCGTGGCCCCACAGCCACTGAAACAAGATTATATCAAATAAGAAAGGTCAAACTAATTTAGGAAAAGATGCCATGAAATATGAAGAGGGTTTGTTATACAAATGCATTGCTACATGCCGTGGATTCCCAAGTTTCATATGCAGAAATACATGAGTTAAATGAAAGTTTTGTTAAAACCCTCTTAGGGTTTCAAAAGAGCAAATATCATACACAGTGATTTTTATACATGTTCCAAGTTATGATAAGGGTTCAAACATAAAAACCCATTTCATTTTTGTATAGAAATGCAAAGTTTAGGTTGTGGCCTTTAGGGTTCGAACATATACAGAAATGAAAGAACTATCTTTTGTCCAAACCCTCTTAGGGTTTCAAATAAATGAGTGCAATATACATTGAATCTATATAGATGTAGAGCCATAGAAGAAGGTTTTGATCCATAAAAGGACAAAAACCATTTCATTTATGAGTAAAAGTGATAAGCTATAGCACTGCCAAAAATACATTTTCCTTCAAAAAAATTTGGAAACCCATTTCATATTTTGATGACAAATGCAAGCTACAAGAAGTAAAGAAAATGGTCGAGGGTTTTAAACCCAATACACAAAATGCTACAAAGAATGAAAGATGCAATGGAAAAATGAAGTTACCTATGTATGCAATCAATATACAGTATGTCGAGCTGAAAGGCTTCACTTTTATTTCACTCTTCTTCTCAGAAATGCAATAGTTCATAGCCACGAATAGAGGAGACGTGGCATAGTAAGAAAAATGACAACAAGTTCATTAGAAATAGCATATCATCTATGGCTCTAAGAAGTTTTTTACCTTAGAAACTCATCATAGAATGAGGAAAATCACAGAGAAAGGTTATAGAATGCATCAGTAGGCTGTTACCTTCCTTCTTCTGGAAAACATTCATAAGGGTCAAGCACAGAAGAGCCAGAGAGATGAAGTGTTCATGCAAAAACCCTATAGCCCCATTGTCAGCCACAACAGAGCTCAAACCCTCAAAAAATGTCAAGTCAAATGATGCAAAATGATAGGGTGGAATTTGGTTTTCTTCCTAGGGTTTCATTTAACCCTATTCGAATGATGGCATTATTGTCACATTTTTATTTTTATTTTTTGTGGCCTGAACTAATACCTTATGGTATTAAGTGTTCACCATGGTACCTAAGTCAATGACTTAGTGTGAGGTCGAACTAAGGGCTCCCTCAAATGTTCCATGCCTTTAATCTACCCAAGTCCATTAGACATGACATATGCCTTGCCACTTAGAGAAGTTATACCTTAGTGTTTCTACAAACCTTCATTTTGATGAGAGACAAATTATGTGCCATGTGTACCATGTAGATTGCCAAGTCATACTGAGATAGGCCATTAGGGTCTTTATTTTTGCAAAATTATATACATGCCATTATATTTTTTATGATTTTTTTAAGAAAAATCAAGCATTGTAATTATGAATGGCAAATTATAAGCCATATGGTTTTATTTTTTGCAAAAAATAAATCAATCATGATATAGATTAAAAACTACCAAAGCATTGTAAAGTTAGTTTTAAAGCAATCATTTATAAATTGCTTTTAAAACTTAACTATTTTTAGGCAGTTAATAGGCTAATAAAAAAAATTAGATATTCTTTTTCAATTTTCTTTATTTGGAGGTAGATAAGACAAATTTTGAGATCTCATGAGCAGAAGAAAGCAGATTTGTGGTCGGGACACGTCAGGGGGCCTTTTGGCATCATGATTTGATAGTTTGGTTTCTTTTTAGAAGTTTTTTTCCAACTTTTAGGGGGAGATCTTTAACAACATATATCTCAGATATCCCTTTCTTTTCAAGAGTTCCAGTTCCAGTTAGAGTTTTAGAGATCAGAGTATAGAGATACCAGAGTCTTCCTCTCACATCGTGAGTGTTGTACTCATTATTCCTTCAGTTATTGAGCAGCAGCTTTTCTTCACATTTTGTCCAATTATTTGCAAGTTAATCTAATGTTGCATTGTGATGAATGTTTATCCTTTTCTTTGTCTTAGCTTGTGATATTTTTGCAAAAAATTTGTTTAATTTAGGTTGTGTGTTGTGACTACCAGACCTTCATGTGAAATATTTATGAGTTAAATGATCAGAGTGTTGTGAAGGCCAAAGTCTAATAATCTGTTTGTGAGTAAGATCTATTAGGTGATACAATCTTAAAGATTAAATTAGAATTCATTTATTTCAGCATATCCTTCTATCCCTTTTCACTGCAAGTCATTAGATTAGGAAAATCATAAGGAGAACCAACTCGCTCTGAAGATTCCCTCTCGAAATAGATCACCCACAATTTGGGAGGGTTTCCATGTTTCTATAGGTAGCTAAGTTTTTGTGAGCTTAGCAAGGTGCATACTTGATTAACAAGAAGGTGTGAACTGAAAAGTTGTTGCAAATGATTTCTTGATGCCAGATCTATACTTTGAAAAGGCAGGAGGAGATGGGTGGTACCACCCATGTCCCTGATGATTAAAAACTCTAAAACTATCTATGGATCCTAAAACCCTAATCTATACTCTATCTTCCTATAGCTTTATATTTTCTAGATCTCACTTTTGTAACCTACACACAAGAAGATAATAAGTGGTTTGGGGTTATGGTGTTTAGGGAGGTGCCTCAATCAAATCCTGGGATAGCTATCAAGCTTCCCAACACTGTTGAATATTAAAGAGTGTTCCCTCATTGGGGAGGAGGCCAAAAATAATGATAATATGACGATTCAAATGATGATAAACAAATAATAATATCACCTATGTGATGAACCCTTAGAATGATGAATATCCTTCCACTCCTAAGGAAGAATAGATGATTGCTCCATATCTGCAACAACACTTAATAACAATACACAAATCTACTCTAGAATCTGCAAGAAGATGATAGCTCCATATCTTTCTTACTTTTGTTCAAGATCTCAAGTTGTGTGTTTTCCAACGTCCTTCCCCTAGGTTCATAATGAATTTAAAAACACATTTATTTATGCGTTCCCACTCAGAATCGTAAATTTAAACCAAAAGAGCTGACAAGGAGAAACCTTTAGAGAGGTGTTAGGCCAACCAACACTTAAATTAGACCCAACTTAAAGTGAGGGACCTAGACGGTACCACCTAGGTCCTTTAGCCTCATTTAAGTCTGGGATAAGTTAAAACAAGGGGCCCATATTCCCATTTTACTTTGGTGTCAGGCAATTTTGCATCGTGAGAAACATTTTGAATGTATAATGCAATGAATGGAACCTAGGAGCTAAACAAGGAGATAAAAAGACATGTGGAGACTTTTTAATCCATAAAAGTCCTCACATTATATCATGGTATTCTTGGTTTCATTATGCTCCTACTCCATATGCTAATAAGAATCAAGATTTTCCTAGCTAGGTGAAGAAACAAAAACAAGACATGGAAATTTATCTTGCCCATTTGGTGGAGCCCAACCACGTCACTAAGAATATGTCAAATAAGGATGATGACCTAATGGAGGAAAAAATATAACCCTACAAAATTATGGGAGCCCCTGTGCTAGAAATGATGATATGATTTATCATAGGGTAGTGAGGTAGTTAGAACATGAGTAAGAATATGAGGTACATTTCCTAATGTTCAAGTAGAATATAAATATATACAACTTCTAGAGCCACTTTCTTGGATCAAAATTGAATATGACGAAAAACATTAGAGATAACCATATATTTTCTATAAGTAGATAACTACTTATCAACTAATACTTTATAAAATAAAGAATAATTTGTTTCTTTCCAAATAGAATTATGTATCCCCACCATAAAATATGGAAAATCTATGTGAATTTTATTGAAAGCATAGACAATCTCTAAAAAGAATATTATGTAAAACTAATGGCTCAAGTTGAAAGGGTTTGAAAACGTTATGAATCAGTGACCAAACAAGTAGTGAAAAAAAAAACAAATGCATCATGGTCTTTGTCTTCTAACAAAAATGGCAATTGAGTTTCAACACTCATACATTGACTAAGTGTTTCCATACAAGTAATCCTTTGTAGAGAATACACAAGGAAAAAGAATCATGTTCTAGGAAAAATGGGAACTTCCTACTCCAATATTGAGTAGAAGAATGAAGATGCCATATCTCATTCATATTTTGTATCCTAAACAAGTGGGGAGGGATCCATTCATATATTGTTTTGGGGGTGTGATTATGAAATGGGGTTTCAATATACCACTTCTAGTCCTTTGACCAAGGAAGGCTCTAATATGTAGCAATTTTGTGTTGCATATGTGCACACACAAAATCAAGAAGCCCCAAACTAATTCATGGACATGATTGCTCAACTTAAATTTTTTTGGCTCCTTTAAGCTAAGAAAGCCAAGAGCAAGTGGCCTTAGAGAAAATATCCTAAATAGTGAAGAATGACTCATATAAAAAGTTTGAGGGTATTGATCCAATGAACCCTATCTAGAGGAATATCATGGAAGGTGAGAATTGGAGACCACCAAAGAGAATATTGATTCACCACAATCCCACCATGAAATCTATTTTTATCCCATAAAATCCAAGCTCCGATTTAATCTCTTAGGATTTCTAGAATCTTTTGGTGACAAAAGCCCCCACAATATTAATAAGAGTTCTAATAATCAAAAGGGCATGGAAACCCAAATGTCTTCATGTTTTGTAGCCATAAAAAAATTTGAAGTGATAATTTTTTTCAAAAGTACCTTCTATGACTCACCCCACTCATTCAATAATGAATACCAATTTTTACATAAGCTATGTCTTAATGATGCACATCAAAATAGCTTAGGCTGCCAAATTAATTGGGAAGGTAGTAGAAATACTAAGATACTTGATGAAATCATTTGTCTATCTCATAGTTTGCCTAGAGATAGTCTCTAAGTAATTTACTAATTTTGTGATAGTATCCTTTTAAGGAATCCAATAGGAAGAGTAGTAGACATGGGTAACCATAAGAACCTTATATCAAATATGGAATTTATTAGCTAAAGAGAGAATCTTTGATATTTAGCAAGCTAAATTTTTCTTAACTCTGTCAATGAAATATTATTATAGCAACGTATCTTGAAAATTAAAAGGGGATTCCCATAAAGAATAAAAATTCACCATGATATCTACTTCCATGCATAAGATTCAGTCCAGGAATGAAGCAGTAAGAAAGATTGTCCATAAAACTAAGTTTTCTATTATTGATTATTAGATTCTAAAGGCCAAGTAGAAAGTGTCTAAACACTTGAAGGATTGATTGATACTCTCCCCATCCCAAATTAAAGTGAGCATTCGAACAATGACAATTTTTTCATAAACTAGTTTTTGAGATTTTTAGAATGAAGGGTGATACCATGAAACAAGTTCTAATAAATGGCCTTGGGAGTAAATATCCAAATGCTTTATCAATAATAACATATAAATCATGGGACAATAGGTAGCCTTTCCAAATGGGTTAGAAGATCCCAAACTTTTTAAATCAAGTGTCACTAATTGGGAGACAAGAAGAAGCATTAGAGAAACATATTTAGACAAACTAAATAAAGTAAGGATCAAAATGAAGACCCCTAAGTATAATACAAATTAATGGTAATTCACTATTGTCATGTACTTTCTTAATTTTAATTTTAGTGAAGATGACCTATTGGTTTGATTTATATTCCCATTCCAAACATTTGAAAAAATGAATTAAATATTGTCTAATATTTATTTTCTTCTGATAAACCTTGTATGCTTAGATTGAATTAGTAAGAGAAATTATGGATACACAATGCCAGGGCATTGGAAATAATATTGTAAGAGACCTTAAGTAAGTTTATGAGTCTCCAATTTCTTATTAGATCTCATGTTCAATAGCTTTAGGTATGAACTTTTTATTCCTTTATTGATGAGATAACATAAGGACTTCGTATGATAGGCTTCTAGGTAGAATTCAAAAGAATTATTTCTAATTGTATCCCAAAGCACTTTGTAGAAGTCATAGGGGAATTCATCATAAAATGATGTTTTGCTAGTAGTAATTGTCACAATAGCCTCATAAGGTTATCCATTGAGAGTGATCTATCACAAGACACCTATAGGGTGGCTAAAAGGTGATAAGAATCCACATCAAAACATTTTGTAATAGATTGTTACTACATAAGAAAGGGATATTGGGCTAGGAAAACTTGTTTATAATGTAAAAACAAGAACTTACCATTTGATAAATTTTGTATCAAAAATTTAGCCTCATGAATGGATTTGATTTTATGCACTACATGCTTAGAGTGAAGCATATGAAAAAATATTTGGAGACTTGAATCCTAGCTTTCATTTTAGCACCTTTAGTTTTATAATCATCTATGATATGGAGATAGATCCACAAATTCATCACATGGAGTCACAAAAAGGCTCATGAAAAGGATGAGACTCAAGCATTGCAATAGTATGGCTAATTTCAAATCTCATAGTAGCATATGACTTGTGACAAATATGATTGAAATGGTGGTTATAAATGTGAAATTTTAGGTTGTTTGAGTGATGACATCAGACCTCCAAACAATCCATTTGGGTTTATCATTAAGACATTTCACTAGGTTCTAACCAATAATTATGTGAAAGCATTAGCCTATGATAGAATAAAGAGGAATTAAAAATACTATTATTTTAATTTTTGGATGTTTGAAATTTTACTAATTGTAAAATAAAATCAAAAAATGATATAAAGAATAATATTGGGAAAGAGCTTCACTAGAAGAGAATAATAGCTAGAAATAGAAAAATAAGGTTGAGAGGAAATCATTACCTTCTCAAGTTTCTTAAACAATATCTTTATGCCATAGTGAAGACTAGCCCATTTACATACTAAGTGGTAGAGTTTATTTGGTGGCTAATATTAGGATCATATATGTCAACTTTATTACACATAAAACCATGCCTCTCTAACTAACCATCTCATTGGGAGATGCCCAGGTACTTGTTAGATTCAACCTCAACCATATTAAATTTGCCACATATGACATAATGTGCATCTAGACATTTGTTGACAAGCCATCATGAAAGTTAAGTCCTTTTCATTACAGCATTCGAAGTACAAAGATTAAATAATTTGATAAGGATCCAAAGGACCCAATGGGAGGGGTAAAATCCATGATCAACATAGTGTGGCCATCATTTGAGGGAAATAAAATAAAACACTCCCTCAAGTCACTGATCATGATTTTTATTAGAAAATCTATTTGGCCAAATGACTTGGAAGAGATTTTAATCAGAAAGGTAGATATTTTGATCACCTACAAATAGATAATGTTGATATTGATAAATATTTATGAAGTATCTAACACTACATACTTATAAAGTAGGTATATAAGACACCTAATGCTTCATGAAAAATAATTCATAAAATATGAGGGTCTAAGGACATATCCTTAGAGTCCAACCCTTGGAACACATGATAATTCTTTTGTATAAAATGTTTTAGTTGTTTTGTTCCATGAAATCTCCAAGATATAATGGCCATCTCTTGTCCAACACTTATTCCCTTTCTTTTGGGGTACAAGGTAGTTTTCAAGAACACTTAGTAGAGGCCTTGCATGGAGAAGTTTGTTGTAGAGAAGGTTGAACACTATCTAGCCAGTTTCTTATGAGGAAAGAATACTAGAATAGATGTTCATGAAAACCATGTTTCCCAACCTTCACAAAAGTTTCCATTAATTATGTAGACATCAAAAAATCGCATAACCAGTGTTACCATTCCCTGACATGCTTGCACCAACTTATCCCCTTCCCTAATTAATTAAATAAAACCAATTTATTTAATTGATTATTCCATCCTTTACCACTAACCTAAATTAATTAAATATAATACATTAAAATAATTAATCCACCTAGCCCATGACTAAACCTAGGTTAATTAAATAAATATCATTTATTTAATAATCTACCATACCCTATCTAGCCCCTAGACCCAAATTAATTAAGTAAACCCTTAATTAAATGCCACTAATTAACCCATCTCCTAATTTCCAACACCCATATTAATTAAGTTAATTACTTAATTAATTAGATTAACCCCTAGATATCCTGTCTCCCCACACTTGATTAAAAAATTATTTTTTTTTTATTAAGAGGAGTCACATGTGTCTCCACCTCATCTTTCCTCATTCATGCAAGAGCATTATTTAAATAATAAAGCTCACAGATGTCTCCACCTTGTAACATGCCTTCTCATATTACTTAGAAGTAATTGAAACAAGATAAACAAGAATGATATCTATATATATATATATATATATATATATATATATATATATATATATATATATATATATATATATATATATATATATATATATATATATATATATATATATATATATATATATAAAACCTTTACTAATTTTCAAGGAAATAAAAGCATATCTTTGGAATAATTTTTCAAACTTGAAACTCATTATATTCAAAGATAATCTCTAGTGATAACATTTCACATTACATTATCAAATATATTGCTCTATGGCAAATAGAATTTTACAACATATCATAAGATGAAATTTTACATAATAAGTACTATTTTTGGAATATTTATATCTCTTGTTCAAATCTTAGCGAGTCTTCTAATTTAGAGGGAGAGCATCATCCAAGCGCTTTACCTCCAACCACAAACTGGTAGTCCCCGCACATCTTCCTTCTTGGAAATGTTCCTACCATTCACGAAGAGTATAAACATGTGGATCTAACAAGTTGCCATCTGAGTCCTACTGTTGTGTCCTACGTAACTCAATCGATCATATGACTCTAGACAATCTTCTAGCTAAGTATGATCATACTGACCAGTTACGTCATCTAGACACTGTGAACTAAATAATGTATGCAGAGACAAATGCATCACTTTGGCCAAATTTTCTATATAAATAAACGTTTGCTATAAATATAGTTGTATATTCACACACCTCTATCTCGACTTGAAGACTATCTCATCCAACAATTTATTAAACTTGGCTAACACCTCTAGACATAATTATCTAATTTATACTCCATTCCTACTCCATCTGACTTAGAAATATATTCCTTATCTAGGTTATACATACAATGTGTAAATTTATATATTTCTATCTTTTCTGAGAGTTCCTTATTAGATAACCGTAATTTAACAAGGTCTATGACTTCCTGTCATTTTATTCTCTACTCAATAATATCCATACTTAGTTTATATAACTAATATTGACTTTCTTAACAACAAAGTACTTCTTAGTCTTTTAATAATGTCCACTTCTATGGTTTCTCGACCTTTTTTCTGTCAACCGTTATAATGGACTAATTCCATTATCATAATCAACTTAAGAGTTAAAGGATTTTGACCCTTTGGGACAATCTAGGATACACTGCAATCCCTATTCCAATACTCTACAATATTATAATACCTTTTTAAAATAATAACTTGTATCTATAACTGTTGGCATAATAGTCATATAGTATTACATTGTTACTTTATGCATATTAAATAAATGCTAGTTTATAAGTTAGGTTTTGGGAAGTTACTTTCCCATAAGAAGTTATATACGGGAATAATAAGGCTTTAAAAAGCCATTAGATTGTATTGCAACATCATTCCAAGACATAATATATTATTCTAGATTTGTTATTTCTGTGCAATGACTTAATATATCTGTTTTCTCTACCATTTTCAATATGGTATCAGAGCATTGTTGATTCATGTGCCTGTGTGTTGAGATTGTGTTGTTAAGAATGTTTTTAATTAGGCGATGGTAGATTTGGAAGAAGATTTTCACTGGAATTGAATGGGCTTGAAGATCCTCTATTTTATGAAGCTTTCTGGGTGTAAGGCATGGAGCAAAGGTGTGAATAGTATGAAAGAGGCATTTTAATTATCTATTGGTGTGTTGTTTTGATAACAGTTCAGTAAAAATTTGATATTTTTTTCATTTCTCAATGAAATTTCAACATTCAAAATATTTCAAAAAGTAGAAGAATGGGATCATAAAACCCAGAAATGTTTTAAATAAATTGACAATATTTCATGAGTAGTTTATAGCAGAAGTTTGGTGTCTGAATCTGCTAAAATTGACTATTGCATCCTTTCGGTGGGTGTAATAACTACCCGTTTGACACTTAATATTGTAGAAAAGTGAACATTTCTTATGAAATTTCTTTGAAGATCACAATTTATGAAGATCTAATGCATTTACTGTGCATTGAGAACTAAAGGAACAGCATAAGGCATTGCGAACTCCACATTCGTTGCTAGACATTTTACATTTTGATTATTTGCTAGCTGTTGAAATTCACTGATGTATGTGTTTTTTTATTTCCTTCAAAGCGCTTCTACCTATGAACATTTATTTACATGAATATCAAGCACAAAAGTTTGGTGGAAGTCTGTTGAATGTTCAACCATATGAAAGATTGAGACAGTCGCTGATGGAATATTATTATTGGTGTTGAAATCGACATTATCCATTTGATAATTGAGGTATGCAGATATATTAGAGATCTCAGTAATTGAAATTTGTAAATCTAATTTTAGAATCATCTAATGCATATTTGAAGAAGCGGCTAAAGAAATTAATATGCAGCCAAGAGATATAAAACAAATGAAGTTTTAAAAAGAAATCCATCCTGAAAAGTTTTTATGGAGAAAGTTAAATAATATTAAAAATATGAAGGCCACGTGAAAAATTTGTATGGATAAAGTTAAAAAGTTTTTAAAAGGGAGAGATAAGTAGAAATTTTTCTCAAAATATCTAAACAATTTTGACGTTTTTGGATGTGTAAATATGATGAGAATACAATTATGGGCCAAATATTGAAATAAAATTGTATGCATTGGAGTGATAAGAAAAATTATCTTGGAGATATAACATTGATTAGTGTATGGGTTTATCATTGGTTCAAATTGACATTATCATCTTTTAATCATGAATGCACATATGTCAAAGAGTGCTTATGTTTTTAGGGCCATCGTTTCTATTCCTGATGAGGCCTCCAAAGACTCATCTAAGACATCAGTTGGTTAAAGAGTAACAGGGTCATATTGGAGGCAGGTGGCATTGGAGGATGGAGGATTTTCCATCATCTCAAGTTAGCTTCTCACTTTGAGATGATGCTTTGCATGAGAAGAGTTTTTGGTTTTGGTTGTTTTTCTTTTCTTTGTTGATGCTGACAGATTTGAAGAATGTATGTTTTGTGAAGATTTTTTTTTGGAGACAGGTTTGGGATTTGGTATTGATCTCAATATGGATTGTTGTCCAGCGAGCTTCAAAGAGTGTATGATCAAGAATTATACCCTTTTGTAGTCACTAGACAATGGCAAAGATCTGTCATATCTCTTAGGGTTTATTGTCGAATAATTCAAGACTTTGTGATTTGAGAGCTTGGGACTAAAGAGCTCAAGAACACAACTTGAAGCTATGCCTTTCTGAGGGAAGACGAGAGAACATGATGGAGCCCCGCTTGGTTCAGGATTTGTTCTTTGGGAGAAGATCTTCTATAAAATATGTATTAATATTATGTAATCAGCTTTGTTGAGTATGTTAGCATTCAGGGGGTCCCCTGGTACTTTTTGCAGGAACAATGTAATAAGGGGGGAATGTTCCCATAATAGTCATATAGTATTACATTGTTACTTTATGCATATTAAATAAATGTTAGTTTACAAGTTAGGTTTTGCGAAGTTACTTTCTCGTAAGAAGTTATATATAGGAATAATAAGGCTTGAAAAATCCATTGGATTGTATTGCAACATCATTCCAAGACATAATATATATTATTCTAGATTTGTTGTTTCTATGCAAAGACTTAATATATCTGTTTGCTCTACCATTTTCAATAATAACAATGTGAATAAGATAACCACTTGTCAAATCTTGACTTCTTGGTCATTGATCTGATTCACCTTTATCTCATAAAATCTAGTATATAAGGTTATCCTTCTCCATGACCAGACTTATTATAAACTAGTCAAAGTGTAATAATTCTTGACTAACATCACTCTTTTAATCTATAAAGGGTGGAATTTGGATAGTTGAATTTTGGTAGTTTTGCGTATGTATCCTCCTTTCACCCTTTCATTCAAGGACCTAGAGTCGAGTGGCAATGTACTATCATACCCTAGGTCACTATGAGATGTATGGAAATTTGGATTTATATGATTTGATTGTCAATTATGCTCACTTATACTCAATTATACATCAAAGCCCTAATTATGCAAATAAGGAAGAAAATAGATGAATATCAGAAAATGTTGCTATAGAAATATGTAAAATGACAAATAATTGTGCACCTATTTTTAGCGTTCAAAAGCGGAATAGTTGGGGACTAATGAGTGGGCACCCTAGTCCAGTGCCATGCTTTATGTCAGGATCTAGGAACTCAGTCTGCAACTTGTTCCTGCTGTCACAGAGATTTTCCCATCACGGAATCTAGAGGACTAAAGAGTGGGCGCCCAAGTCCAGGGTGTTGTTTTTAACTCTGATCTACAAATTCAACACTCTATAATGCCCTCCTACAACTCCACTTTTCCTATATCTTCAACCTGTAACCTGCAACCACAAAAACTTTGGGACGGGCTTGTGGTGTTTAGAGGCTTGCCTCAGTCAAGCCCTGGAGAGACATTCAAGTCTTCTAAACACCATTGTCAGATAGAGAGAGCATGCCCTTGGAGGCAGAGGCAAAAACCAAATGATAAATGCTCAAAAACACAAATGATGTCATCTTATAGTAAAGATCTCATGGGAGGAAGAAGCTCTTCATGCCATGAGGAGATGATTGCTCAAATATGCAAATACAAACACATAGACAACACAAATCTGCTCTTGCAACACAATGAAAGCCTTGAATCACCTTTAGAATGCTAATGTTCATCTAGTTGAAATCTTGTAATCCTCTAGTTTACAAATGAATGCCTAAACATGCTAATATATGCAACTACAAACACTCTCACCAAGAATTTCGTAATTCAAACTTACCGTGTCGGCATAGGACCCAAATAATGTTTACAAGCCGACACTCAAAATTTGGTACTGACCCAAAATAGGGCAGGACTAGGGCACGGGCATCTAAGTCTTCCCCCCTATTTTGGTTAGGGTTAAGTTCAAGGGATCCCCCTAGGTCCCATTTGTCATGAAACTTAGGGATCATTTCATCGAGATGTCAAAATATGATTCAAGATGTCCTCAATGCAGATAAAAGACCCAGGAGCTAAACCTTATGAGGGAAAAGCCCCCAAGGGGACATTTTTGGACATTACATTTAGCCCCCACTTTAATGTATGTATAAATGCAAGGCCAATACATGCACTAAAGTACGGTCAACAAACACGGCAAACATGCCAAGCACGGAGAAGACACGTCAAACACATTAAAGACAATGACAGGCACATAAAACATGGAGAAGATAGTTACAGTGATGCAAAAACATGGAGAATATATTAGATGCATAGAAGACAGTTAATGCAAAGAAGATAGAGATGATTTCTTTTCTTTTCTTTTTCTCATATATATGAAATGCAGATGCAAGTACAAGAAAGTAAACACACCTCCCATAATGTAGGAAACACTCATCATGCTGGTCTTTAAACTATATATATGGGGTAACACACATGAAAGACACACCAAACCTCCCAAAATGCAGGAAGCACTCATCGCACCTGTCTTTAGACTGCATATGGGGCAATAGACATGCCAAACAAACCAAGGACACCAAACACACACTTTGAAGAAACAGAGAAAACACAACAGACAAGTGATGGAGTGTTCCTATTTCTAGGCTCATCACCATCTCAGGCACATTACAGGCACACACCGATGATTGGACTTCACCACAACAATCATCAAAGACATGCTAAAGGGTTGAGTAAGTCACAGAACCACTCCCTGTCTCTCGATGAGGACTTTTGAAAATGACAGGATGATGCAATCTACTCAAAGAAGTACACCATCCCCACCTCCATAGAGGGCTTAAGATGATTGATTGAAAACAAACTCAGAGTGTAGGAGGGACTCATCGCCACCAGTCTTTAAACTACACCTAAGGACAAGCACATTGCTAACATCTATAATCGATAGCTTACCTTATATATGTCCCCACCTTAAGGTGGTTGATATCACGAATCGATATCAAGCATGTTAAGGTAGGAAGAAAACACACAAGGGAACATAGACTTTTGCAAAGCCCATGCCCCCTAGAGGTGACATGTACTTTATGATCACCAAATGTTCCTACAAACACATCCCTGTAAGAAACATGTTAGTGTCTACATAATCATGATAAACAACAACATCAATGCATATGATTAATCATGCAAAGAGCCAAGGTTATACCATGAATTCAGAGATCGAGGATAACCATGGAGCTATATCACAAAAATCTCTAAACCGAGTACCACCAAGGCAAGATTCAAAGACAAACAAAGTGCATGGAGTAATAGTATCGTTAAGGTTTGTAAGTGAGATAAAAACATCATCAAAATCACTACATAGAAAGCACGAGTGCTTCTACTAGCTAAGCATTGGATAAGATATACAACCCCATCGTCATATTAGGAACTAAGTCCAATTTTTTATTTCTCACTAAAGGGATGCTAGGTCCGCATCAGTATAAATGTTTTTCATCATCCGCCCACTACATAGAAACACTAGAGGAAGGGAAACAATGAATAAGAGAGGAGAAATAAGTGCCTTAGGGTTAGTCACATAGGAGGGTGCCCCCAAGTCACCAACCGCAATGCTATGTCCATAAGACACAACACACAACAATGAAATCAGAGAGAGAGGCAATAGAAGAATGATGATACAAATAGAAGAAGGTCACAACAGGGGCGATCTCTTGGTATCCCGGACCTTACAACAGAATATGGGGTCATCCCAAGAGGCCTAAACAACACATAACACATCATGGGGAAAACACATCACGAGCGAGATAAAGGGTTGGAAATACTTACCTGTAGAGAACCAATCTAGCCTTTGTCAACAATTAAATCAATGCCATTTTTCCATGGATTAGGTGAATTCTCAACTTTCTCCTTATCCGCTTCTATTAAACCAATTATTTATTCATAGTTCAAATAGTCATCTACAACATTGTAAGTTTCATTAAGAGAGATTTCATATTCATCATTCTCAATGTATTGTGTTAAATCTTCTACTACCCGAGGGTATGTATCCATGAGAGATGTGTAGTTGTCTAGATCATATCGTGGCATAAAATTATTTTGTACAATGTGTGCTAAGCCTCAAACAGCATCAATACCATCTTGTTCTTCTTTTATCAACTCCATTATGTTATGAATAACAGGTACAGCTTCTTCTGCTATCCTTTTAGTTTGCACAAATGCTTGAAATTCACCTAGCACTTTATCAAGTTTGTCTGTTTGCTCAAATTTAGTTACATATGTTATCATATAAATAGGGACCTCAACATCATGAATTATTTTTTCTTCTATTGTATTTGTAGGAGGTATAATGTCTTGTAAAAGTTGTGTCTCTTCTGTTGTAGGGAAAGTGTCATCGATTTCATCATTTTGTACCAGCATATCCTCATGGGAAGAATCATTTTTGAAAGAATGACTAGAGGACAAGTTTATGTAATCATCACATGGAGAAGGTATTGAATGCATGGGAGAAGTTCTATCACCATCATATTTTTCATTGCTACTCATGGAGAAGAGCTCAGTTAAGCTTTCTAATATCATAGGATGTTCACTCATGAGGTTTAAAAATTGGTCAAAATCAAGATCTTAGGTAAATGCATGCAAATATACCATAGAAAAATGACATGAAGGTGCCATGTGTATGTTTTTAAATAAATTCCAAATCATTTTTCAAAAGGTTTTCAAAAGTTATGTCAAAGACCATTGTAAAACTATGTATGAAAATGACCGAAAATGCTTGATTTTTTAAACTTTTTCAATGCAAATAAGTGAAAAGAAAGGTGTTGTAAGGAAATTGATCAGAGGAAGAAAATTATATGTCTGATATAATTCTAATACAGTGATAATATCCTACACAACACACTCTTGATGCAAATCTAAGATGATGATAAGCCAAAACCTAGTGAAAATACACTAAAATATGTAATTTTTCATCAAATCTCAATGCAAAAGAGCATGACAAAGGGTGTTGCGAGAAAAATTATGATGGAAATAAAATTATATCAGTAATAACAACCACTTAATGCCAAAAAATCCAACACAACACGCTTATAGTACTTCTCAAGGTCAAACCCAAGTGAAAATATAGCAAAAATATGCAATTTTTCACAATTTTTCAATCCCAAGACCTAATAAAAGAGGTGTTGTAAGAAATTTTATGAGTTGAAGAAAATAATATCAGTGATAGCATTCACCTAGAAGAATAAAATATTTTACAACATGCTTGGAGTGCAAACTAGGTCAAACCCTAGGGCAAATATAGCAAAAATGTGCAATTTTTCACCAAATTTTCAATACAAGAGGCCAATAACAAGGTGTTGTGAAGATTTTTAGGAGGGGAAGAAAATAATTACCCTTATAATAGCTAATTAGTGAAGCAGTATTCTTCACAACATGCCTAAGGTGTTAATTTTGAAAGTTGATAAGGCCAAATCTAGTGAAAATCAAGGTTTTTCAAGCCCTAGGTTTGAGATCTTGATGCAAAATGCTATATAAATGTCTTGTAATCTGTTTTATGATGAAAATTAAGTCCACTTAGATCTTAGAATTATTTTCACACCCTACCATGCAAAATGCAAGTGCAAATCTAAGGAAAAATCAATGAAAATGCTATGCAAAATTTTAAGATCTAAAATTATACTAAAATGCAACACTACAGCCAAATTAAAATTTTAATGAGTGTCTAAGATCAGTATAAAAATTGAAATAAGATTTTTCCTACAAACCCTAGTTTTTGGAATTACTAGGTTATATGAAAAATGCAAACTTTCCAACAAAACCCTAGCAATTTTATGATGAAAATGTGATGCAAGCTATTGAATTTTTGTAATTTTCTGTAATTTATCTCAGATCTAATGAAAAAATTATAAATTTGATGAAATTCAAATTAATTAATGCAACATGCAAACCCTAAAATGCTATTTTTTTCCAAATTTTCAATTTTTTTGGTAAGTTTTCCAATGCAATAAGATGAATGGCTATATGAATGAATGAAATCACTCCAAATCTGAAGAAAAACACTTAGCAAGGTGCAAACAAGTCCAATAAGATGGGTTCACCAAAATTTAAAGGGTGGAATTTGGATAGTTAAGTTTTAGGTAGTTTTGTGTATGTATCCTCCTTTCACCCTTTCGTTCAAGGACATAGGGTCGAGTGGCAATGTACTATCATACCCTAGGTCATTATGAGATGTAGGGAAATTTGTATTTGTATGATTTGATTGTCAATTATGTTCACTTATGCTCAATTATACATCAAATCCCTAATTATGCAAATATGGAAGCAAACAGACGAATATCAGAAAATGCTGGTATAGAAAGATGTAAAATAACAAATAACTGTGCACCTATTTTTAGGGTTCAAAAGTGAAACAATCAGGGACTAATGAGCAGGTGCCCTAGTCCAGTGCCATGCTTTTTGTTAGGATCTGGGAAATTAGTCTGTAACTTGTTCCTGTTGTCATAAAGATTTTCCCGTCACAGAATCTAGACAACTAAAGAGCGGGTGCCCAAGTTCAAGGTGCTATTTTCAACTCTGATATACAAATCTAACACTCTATAATTCCCTTTTGTAACTCCACTTTTACTATATCTTCAACCTATAACCTACAATCACAGAAACTTTGGGAGGGGGTTGTGGTGTTTAGAGGCTTGCCTCAGTCAAGACTTGGAGAGACATTCAAGTCTTCCGAACACCGTTGTCAGATAGAGAGTGCGTGTCGTTGGAGTCAGAGGCAAAAGTTAAATGATAAATGCTTAAAAACATAAATAATATCACCTTGTAGTGAAGATCTCATGGAAGGAAGAAGCTCTTCATGCCATGAGGAGATGATTGCTCAAATCTGAATATACAAATGCATAGACAACACAAATCTCCTCTTGTAACACAATGAAAGCCTTGAATCACCTTTAGAATGCCAATGTTCATCTTATTGAAATCTTGTAATCCTCTAGTTTACAAATGAATACCTAAACGTGCTTATATATGCAACTACAAACACTCCTACAAAGAATTTCATAATTCAAACTTACCGTGTCAGCATAGGACCCAAATAACGGTCAAAAGCTAACACTCAAAATTTGGGACTAACCCAAAATAGGGCAGGACTAGGGTGCGGACACCCAAGTCCGCCCCCCTATTTTGGTTAGGGTTAAGTTCAACGGATCCCCCTAGGTACCATTTGTCATGAAACTTAGGGATCATTTCATCAGGATGTTAAAATATGATGCACGATGTCCTAAATGTAGATAAAAGACCTAGGAACTAAACCTTATGAGGGAAAATCCCCCAAGGGGACATTTTCTGACGTTACATAATCCAATAAAGTAAATAAGTTTAGGTAGATATAATAAAGATGTCTTAATCTTAATAATCACCCTTCATTCTCTGATATGGGAAAATTTAGAATAATAGATCATCTTCTTACATATAGTAAAATACTTAATTGGGTTAAGTAAACATATAACATAGTTCCAAGTGTTTTCAAAGATATCCATAATCTTTCTATACACTTATTATATGAGGAAACCAAATCTCACAAGACTCAGGATCTAAAAATGGTCAAACATAATATCAGAAGAATAGATTCAATAGGCCTTAAAAGAAAATAAACATCATTGGTTTACTTCACTCTTCTTAGTGCAAGACATCTATTGGCAATAGATCACTCAAATATAAGAGTGTAAATAATATCTAATTTCCTCACAATATTAGTCTACAAGGTTAGTCTTAACAGAGGCACATCAACCTCCCCATTAATCACATTGTTGTTCATGCCTGGACTATTTAAACAATTAAAAATTGATTAACAACTTTAAGTTAAATCCTAATATGAACATCTACCTTTCAGCATGTTTAGAATAAACTCAACATGCTAATCAGTCAACCTACATAGTGCTATACATATATAATTAAGATGATAGTCAGAGACTGAGTTCATCTAGTTTTTGTTCAACAAGGATTAGAGTATATATCCATTTAGTCTAAGCATTCAATAGAACAAAGAAGCTAATACTATTTGGTTTTCACCAAGCTTAGAGAGTATACAAACTACCCATGACTCCATAAAGGTATTTAAGCCATTCGGACTCTCATAGATATGACAACCTATTATTTATACCCGTGTAGAAGTAAAAGAGGCTCTACTTCTAATTGGAGTGCAGAGACAAAACAAACAACTATTTTCACAGTTATGGATGTCCATAGAGCTCTCAACTCTTCACTCTTCAAGCTACTTTTTCTCTTAGTTTTAAAAACAAAAAGATAAGGATACAATCATCTTTACTAATAATAGTGAACATAACATAACTGTCAACTTCACTATAAACAGTGATAATGTCATAGACTGACGGCTTCACTGTTTATAGTGAGCACGACACATATTACTAACTTTACTATTTATAGTGAGAACGATAAAAATCATTCGACTTATATAGTATAAAAGATATACATATAACATATCTACTCCTCTCACAATCATGTGATATGGATATATAATGATTTCAAATACTCACAATATCGTGATATTATAATGACTACATTGTTTATTATCAAGACACAGTGGGATATATGTATATGCTTATGTTTTTGGATATCATAACACAGTGATATGCTATGATATCAATTTCATAACACAACAATAAGCTAGTCTATAGGTTGATTATCAATCATAAACTCTTTTAAAATCATAAAAACATAAGTTCTTAAAAATAAAGAGAGAACCTTTGAGCTCATCTTTATTCCTCAATGCTCCTCCAAACACTACTAATTCCTCCTTTGTCTCTCGATGCACTTCTCTGTGTGTCTCGAGAACTCCCTAAGATAATTAATAAAACACTTCCTCTCTATCTTGACCCACTACCATAGTAATAATGCTAGTCTATACTTCTGCAACAACATGCAAAGCAAGAGAGGTAATGGTCATTAAAGACCATCATCATTTGGTCAAAAGATTCTCCACTCACAATAACAGTTTGAGGATAATAGGGTCAAAGGACCACATATCATAGCAAAAGCTAAGCACATATCTTAACCTCCCTTTTATTTAGATTTCATCAACATAATACAAAAGGTCTCAATGATTATCAAACATAACATTTATATAATGTCAAAAAGAAACATACACAATGAATACCTTACATTGTTTTTCATACACAAGATAAGATTTGAGAAAGAGATTGAGGTATTCTCCCTCTCTATCTTGCATACTCAATAAAATAGACAAACATGGATAACCTGATAGGATATTTAATGAGGAAATTCTAATCGGTAATTATCAAAGAAAAGATAGCTAACTACTAGAATATATATAGACTATATCAGGGAAATATAGATTATCGATTATATCATGTTGATGGTCAAATCATCCCTTCTCAGTTACAACAAAATCTATGCTTAAGAAATTGATGTCAAATCGACTATTGTCAAAAGAAAAATAACTAAGACCATAAAGTTGAAAACAACTTACGAGACGTATCAAAGTTCACTAACTCAGTAACACTAGACTTAGATGGCAATAATTTATTCTTTCCATACATCTATCCACTTCTCTTTGATGATACTCTCCCTCACTTTCTTGGAGCGTGGAAAAACTTGTTTCCTATGTACAACTCATAATCACCAAACTAAGATTAGTGTATCATTAGTTAATCCATATACATCATGAATAAATAATCATGATAACATATAATGACATATCTAAATTCCATGAATATATAATCATCTCATGAAATCATTGATTTATCATGACATTTTCACTCAACGTTGAATCATTAAATCATGCAAAATTAACTACTAATTACATCCATGTAAAAAGTAAAACATAGTCAAAATTTAGGGATGTGACATATCTCCCCCCATAATATTCATCATCCTCGGCGATCCAATATATCTAGTCTTAATAACATAAATAAAATTGTTTTTTGTTTAATTCTAAAAAGGATAAAATAAATGATGGAATCTCTTATGAAATTCAATGATAATTTTCTCATGTAGCATTATCTTCTACATACTGGTCCCAATGGACCTTGCACTCTGTAACCTCTCTGTTATGCAAGCGGAGCTTGTAAAATTCAAGCACTTTGAGAGGCTCAAGTATGACCACTCCTGGGTCCTGTACCTGTAAACAATTCCAATCGAGAATATGATTATCACCTTTTATATACTTTTCAAATATGAAACATGAAAAATATTATGCATTCTGGCAATAGCTGGTGGTAGAGCAATCATGTGGGCAACTAGATTGATCACTTTGAGAACTTTGAAGGGTCCTACATATCTAGGAGCTAGTTTAGAAGACTTCCCAAACTTTATGGCACTTTTCTGAGGTTTAACCCTCAAAGGAACTTTTTCTCCAACTGAGAATTGTCTTGGTGTACGTTTAGTGTCAGTGTAGCTTTTCTATCATTTTCTTTTGCTAATCTTTTTCTAATCAGCTTAACCTGTTCTTCCATTTCTGCCAATGTTTCTGGACCAATGCTAACCCTATCTTCCAGCTTATCCCAACTTATAGGGGTTCAGCACCTTCTTCCATACAATGCTTCAAATGGAGACATCTTGATAGCAGAATTGTAGTTGTTATAAGAAAACTTCACAAGTGGTAAATATTCTTCCCACTTGTGTTGTTGATCCATACAATACATTTGCAACAAATCTTCAAGAACTTGATTTACCCTTGCTGTTTGACCATCTACCTTAGGGTGATAAGATGAGCTTATATTAAGTTGAGTTCCTAGCGCTAAAAACAAAGTTTGCCAAAATCTTGACGTCATGCATGCATCCCTATCTGAGATAATCTTCTCAGGAACTCCATGCAATCTAAACACTTCTTGCACAAACTTGCAATCTATCATTGGTGCTCCATCTGTTAAGTTTCCTAGTATAAAATGAGCTATCTTGGTGAGTTTATCTACCACCACTAAAATAGCATCATATCTATTTCGAGACATTAGAAGACCGTGCACAAAATCCCTTCTAATGACCTACCATTTCCATTCTGGAATATCCTATGGATACAGAAGTCCTGCTGGATGTTGATGCTTAGCCTTGACTCCTTTGCATTCTAAGTAACTTTCTACAAATCTTGCACCCTCATTCTTCATTCCTTTTTAGAAATAAAGAGGTTTCATATCGTCTAGGAGTTTAGTTACTCTTGGATGACTTGAATACAGTGTGGAATGAACTTCCTTCCACACAAGGTTTCTCAATTCTACCGAATTAGGAACATAAATTCTTCCTTTGAATCTTAGAATCCTATCTGGTTCAAAATTGAACCATTCATACCTCAAATCTTGAGAATTTGCTGAAAGAGCCTGCTTGACTTGATCATAGAACTCATCACCTACAAAATTTTGCAATACCAAATCCTTGAAGTTCGAATGAATAGAGACAATCGATGCGATATGACTCCATCGGCTCAAAGCATCTGCTACTCGATTCTCTTTGCCCTTGATATAATTTATTTCAAAATCATAGTTAGATATCAATTCCAATCATCTTCTTTATTGAGCATTCAGATTAGGTTGGGTAAATATGTACTTTAAACCATGATGATCTGACTTCAACTCAAAAGGGTTTCCTAGCAAGTAGTGTTGGCACACTTTCAAAGCATGCACAACTGCTGCTAACTCTAAATCATGTGGAGCATAATTCTACTCATAAGCTTTCAGTTTCCTAGATTCATAGGCTACCACTTGTCTATTCTACATAAGCACTCCTCCCAAACCTTCTCCTGAGGCATCAGTTATGACAACAAGTTTTCTTTCCAGATATTGAACTTTCAATATTGGGACAATTATCAATCTTTCTTTCAATTGGTCAAGTGTCATTTGATATTCTACTATCAATTCAAAATGCTTTCCTTTTCTCTAAAGTGTAGTGATTGGACTTGCAATCTTAGAAAAATTCAAAACGAACTTCCTACCCCATGAAACTACACACTTCATTCACTTTCTTTGGCACAAGCCACTCAAGCATAGTTTTAATCTTTGCAGGATCTAGTGAAATTCCTTCAGTTGATATAATATGCCCTAAGTACTGTATCTCTTTCTAAAAGAAAGTACACTTATAAAGCTTCCCAAACATTTTATGTTCTCTCAGCCACTGCAAAACTATCTGAAGATGTTACAAATGTTCTTCCGCATTCTTAGAGTAAATAAGAATGTCATCCAAAAACACTAGAAAAAATTTATCCAAGCAATCTCAGAAAATATTGTTCATCAAATTCATGAAGGCAGCAAGAGCATTAGTAAGTCCAAAAGGTAAAACCGTGAACTCATAATGCCCATATCTAGTTCTGAAATCTATCTTATGAATGTCCTCATATTTTATTCTAAACTGATGCTATCTAGATCACAAATTGATCTTAGAAAATATCGTTTACGCACACATTTGATCAAAAAGATCATCAATACGCAGTAGAGGATACTTATTATTTATCGTTGCTTTGTTAAGCATACGATAGTCTATACATAGACACAAAGTTCCATCCTTCTTTTTAACAAAGATCACTGGGGCTCCCCAAGGGAAAACACTGGGTCTAATTAAACCCTTAGCCAATAGCTCCTGAAGCTGTGCTTCTAATTCCATCAACTCCATGGTAGTCATACGGTATGGTGCCTTAGAAAATAGCTTCAATCTTGGGATTATATCAATTTTGAAATCAAAAGCTCTCTTCAAAGGTAATCCTAGAAGTTCTTCTGGGAAAACATCCCAAAAATATTGAAGAAAAGGATAATTCTCCAAAGGTGCACTATGATTTCTAGGATCTTCTTCTTCTACTTGCTCCATTTTAATTGCAAAAAGTTGACATCCTTTTCTCCTAGCCATCTTTAGTTGCATTGTAGAAATTGGTTTGATCTTAATATCTCTCTGAGTGCCTTACAAAAAGACTTTGTTACCTACATTATCTAGATACTCCACTATTTTTGCATAACAGTTGACATTAGGTCTATGCCTCCACAACCAATTTATTCCTAAGATAACATGATAGGAACCTAGGGGGGCTACAAATAAATTCACCTCAATCAAAAAACTAGGAAGTTCAATCTTGGCTTCAAATAGACACTGGTCTACCTAAGTTTTCATCTGGTTAGCATATTCTACTAACCAAGGTTTAGCCATATAACTAGCTCTTCTAGAAAAATTAGTTAATACCCTTGGTGAATAAATCTTTCTGTTACACCAGTAGCAATCAAAATAGAAATAGGAACTCCAAACAAAATACATGTTGTATCAATGGGAGTAATCTGGTACTCCACCTAGTGATTATACAACACCGCATGGATCCTCTATTGAAAAGTTGCTTACTAGGTAGGTAAAGCATTACCACACTGCTAAACTCCCTGATTCTTAGTTGGGCATTGATTTACATAGTGATCTCCACCACAGGTGAAACATCCTCTCAGAGGTCCTCACTTCTCAGTAGGTTTACCTAAATTATTATCATTCCTTCAAACATTGCCACTACTCTTCTTTTCATTTCTGGGTCCACTCTTGTTATTTCTAGAACCCTTGTCACTTTTCTTAGCCACATCATGTTTGCCATTCCTTTTCTTGAAAGGCTGAGAAGTTGGTGTCTTATTAAACCTCTTGCGATTCTTCTCATCATAAGCAGAAAATGACTTCAATTTTTGCTCTTGCTTAATTACTTTCTCTAAAATTTGGTCCATAGGGGTAGGACCATGCAAATCCACTTCTCCACCAATCTAGGAATTCAAACCCATGATAAATTTCTTCATTCTGAACCTTTCATCTTTTTGATATTGAGGTACATAATTTAGGAGACAAGTGAATTTATCCCAATATTCCACCACTGACGTATCCCCTTGACGCAGATTCTAAAAATCTGTTAGCTTTTGATCAAAGAAAAGTTGTGGTAACCACCTTTGACGGAATGAGACCACAAATTAATCCCAGGTTAAGCTCAAAGAACTTAACCCTAGTTCTATTTTCTTGTTCATCCACCACATGGATGCTTCTCTTGCCAACTGAAAGGCACCCTATACTACCTTGGTTATCTTAGAGTAATTTTAGATCTCAAAATATTTTTCCATCTCTGTCAACCAAGCTTCTATAGCATCACTACTTTCAGTTCCATTGAACTTGGGTGGCGTGACTTTCTTCATATCTCTAGATAGCTCAAAGGCAAGACTACTTCTCTTCTTGAGTCTTAGTTTTATCAACATTCTCCCTTGGCTCACTATGAATATTGGAATCATGATAATATTCATCATCTCCTTGATGTGAATCCTCATGTCCAGCTTTAGATCTACCTTGACCCCTAACCCCCTATTCCAAATTTCCAATCCTTTCCTTGGTTTCATTTAGCATGGTCAGTATCTAATCTAGCTTAGCCATTAGATTTTCAAAGGGATTAGACTCTCCTTGACTATCTTCAAGAGTTGTTTGAGTTCAAACCATAATGACACTCTATATCACACCTGATATTGGTATCAAATTATAAATTACGATTTAGAATAATGCAACTAATTAATTCAAAATTGAAAATTTATCAATAAAATCCATTCACAAAACTCAAATGGTAGACAGTCTCATCTCTATTATAGTTTATTCCAGCTATAAATACATCCTTATTCAGATAGATAACTCAACATGACTATAAGCCATTATTGGTTAAAGGATACTCCTCAATCTCCTCTTCACCATCAAAATCTAGTAAAATAAATTTAGAGGGAAGATGTACATGAAGATACTCCTCCAACACCTATTTTCCTACAATAGGGGCATCACGACCATACCCAAATGGCATGTCACATTTAGGAGAAGGTTTACTTGTTTTAACTACACAAGTAGGTATTGATGCCAACATAGTATACATTAATATCAACATAACGTATGGAAATGCATAGACATACTAGTACAAAGGAAGAGTTAGTATGGTCAAGGCAAACCAGTGTGGGAGAAGAGAAAATAGTCAAAGTATGGATCAGTTTTGGGCTTGAATATGATGCAGAGACAAACACTCATATCCTTGCATGATTCTTGCATACATACATACATATCTCATCAGTTGGGAGTACCACACTCAAGGGTAAGAAGTAGAAAAGTGTCTAAGGCATTCACAGTGCTCATTCTAAGGCAGAGTTAACTTGAGTTGGTCCGTACTTCTCTGCAAAGAAAGATATTGCCTTGCAGTTCTAAAGATAGACTCTTTCATGTATTGAAATGATATATCCAAGGTTTTAGTCCCTCACATATTCAACATGAAAAGTTACAAGGGATAGTATATCGGCCATCACCTAGAAAGAGCAGAGTAATAATGGGGAGAAAATGGAATGCTCTGCATTCCTCTAGAAGAGATTTGCTTGTCATGCGGTTTTGAGGAATGACTAATATTTGTATGGTATATGCTATGATGAAGTTTTAGGTGCTCTAGTGGTCTGCAAAGATAATACTCAAGTAACAGAGGCATCACAATGTATTCTTGAGCCTGAATGGACAAGTTAAGTTCTAGAGAAATTGAAACATATATAAATATATTACCAAAGCTTATGTAGAGATAGTATATGGTCTAAGGCACATTAGGCATGATCCACATATAGATAATTCTCATTTTCTAGTACTGCATCAATGCATCATGGTTGTAAGTAAAGTTGTAAGTATAACTATCCTCTAGAACTCTAACTACCTAAGTCACTCTTAAATTCCTCCAGAAACTTTAGACAAAGGTGTGTGTATCTTGTAAGTAGCATATATTTATGTCTATGATCATTTCCAAAAGGTTTCATGCCCTGCATTACACCACAACATCATATCTTGGGTTGTGAAGCATTACATGAGGTCTGGAAGACCCTGTTCTCTACAAATAGATATATTTCTTATCTTGCGGATACACATTTTGGTATGATACTTCTTCTACAAGAAGTATGGATGTTGACTTCATGTGTGATCGAATCCTTGGTCCAAATTGAGTTTTTGGCTTCTCCTCGGTAGTTGAAAGATGAACAATCAATAGTGCTAAGCAGTACGAGCCAATTGGTTAAGTACCAATTGCATGCGGAGGCTCCTAACTAGTTTCTCCAAGTCTGGAAGGTATGAAAACATGTGTTATGATGTTTTTCATAATGCCTTGAGGTCTACAACAAGTTTTCTTATCATTTTGCATATACTGAGACTAACCGGTGGCAAGTTACATGTTACATTCAATATTGTTCTTGGTGCCGACCTAATCAATGTTTCAAGGTGTTGTAGAGGATATATATAGAAGATATAATTCATTTGAAAAGTAAGGAAGGTGAAAGTGAATATAGTAGAGTAGAAGGAAGATATGAAACACACAAAATCTGTTTGAAGATATATATTGAGCAAGAAGAACAAACTGCACCATTAGAATACAACAGATGTGTGCTCCATAGCAGTCCTTTTATCTACATTGTCATTGTAATAGTAGTGAGCTAAACATTTAGGGAGTAGTAGCTTCCTTGGGTTGTAACTCTAAATCAAAGTTGGAAATTAGGGAGTAGTAGCTTCCTTGGGTTGAATCTCTAAAACAATGTTGTAATACTTTTTACAGTGAGCATATTATATTGTGAGCTAATCCTCGCCATGGTTTTTCCCTATTTTGGGTTTTCCATGTAAAAACTCTGGTGTTATGTGTTAACTCTTGAACTACTTGCTTTCCTTTATGTTTTCAAAGTTACTTAGTTTTATCAGCAAATGTTTGGTTAAAGTTTTTAAAGCTATTGATTCACCCCCCTCTCAGCACCCTATTGTGTTCAACAATTGGTATCAGAGGTAAGTACCTTTGAGAAGCTTAACTGCTGAAGTAGATCCTCCACTTGAACAGATGGAATATGAAGTGATGATCAATGATATATTCTCACTATAACCAGATCTAGAAGCAATAGAACCTGGAGGTTGGGACATTGAGTCTAATGAGTATGAAATAGATTTTGAAGAAGAACTCAAGTCAGTCCTTAATGATCTTAAGGATGCAAAAGATCTAAACTTAGAATATGAATAAATTCTTGCAAAGGCAAAGGCATTGACAAATTGAAAATAAAAGCCAAAGAATCAAAAGAAGAAATTGACAAACTAAAAGCTCTGATAGAAGGAGATAAAGGAGGTGACAAGCTCAAGGAGGTTGGAGACATGATCTCTAAGTTAAAGGTCATGGTTGAAGAAGAAAAAAGGACTGAAGATTACTTAAATGTCAAGCTCAATGAGGAATCAGCTAAATGTTCAAAACTTGAAGAAGTTATCTCTCTAAGAAAAGAACTAGAAAAGGCAAAAGAATAGATCGACAAGGGACTAAAACTAAAAGGAGGAACTGATATTCTTGATGAAATAATAAGCTTTCAAAAGCCAACAAAATAAAAAATAGTTCTTTGTTTTGAGAATGGAAAAATCCCTATGGTTAATGCCTCTGCAAACTCATATGATAACTTTCATTAAGGAGGGAAGTCTGAAACTAATCTAACAAAGCCTACACTAAAGATCCTAAACAAAGAACTTATAAAGTTACAAGAGAGGATAAATTCACTCCTATCCAAAGACAAAGGAAGAATGTGAAGAAGAATTTTAAAAAATCCTTGACCTGCAAGACAACCAGCTCACATTGGGTATTTTCAAAGATTTAATTGCAATTGTTTTACTTGCAATAATTTTGGTCACAAAGTTGTGGATTGTACCAAAAAATGAATCAAAAATATTTAAGATGTTACACTTGCAATAAAGTTGGTCAAAAGTTGTTGAATGTAGAAGTAAGATAAACTAGAGGTCTATTAGATGTTATCCTTGCAATAAGATGGGACATAGGAAAAAAGAGTGCAAAAGTAAAATGCTAAGGTATAACAGGGATAGTTCTCAATCCTTTTATGGATACAGTTATACTTGTAACAAGTTTGGCCACAAAGCAGCTAACTATAGATCAAGGGCAAGAAGAAATGGAAATTCTTAGCAAACAAAGTGCACTTGTCATGAGTGCAATCAAACAAGGAACTCCAGAAAGAATGTGAAAGCCATTGATGTTGCTCAACAAAGGATGGAAATAAACAAAGTTTGGAAGAAGAAGGAAGTATATGATATTTTTGGACCTCTGCCTAGTGTAGGTGGATCCTCCAGTAATTAAAAGTTAAAATACTGGGTCAGGGGGAGTTTCAACAGTGAAATTTTCAAATCCCTAAACATGTAAGATGTTGAATTATCATATTGAGTAGTGCTAACATGAGAATGATAAAACAAGGAAATAAAGGAGTTTGATGAAAATTCTAGAGAAAAATCTCTAAATGCGGCAGATTGCAGAAGACTTTAGGGTTTATAGTGATAAGAACTTCTACCAAGAGGTTAGATGGGCTCAAGTGGAGTTATGTCTGAAAATCCACCATCTCCTCTTCATGATGATGTAAGCATCCATCATGTAGATAATCTTAACAAAAATTTGAGAGAAATTGAATGATCTGGGGATGATTGTTGAAGGTTTACAAGGTTTTACGAAAAAGGGAAAATTAGGTTAAGACAAAGGATGCAATTAATGTTGAGGAAAATTGTTTGGTGAAATGCTTATATAGGTAATCCCTGATCATTTTTTATGACTTTTGATCAAAGACAAGGACTTGAAGAGCTAAAAGAGAATTGAAAGCACTCAACAAATTCAACTAAGCAAGATCTTTCACTGCACATCCAGGTATTTTTCATCTCTCTAGTTAAAACCCTAGCTCCTAAAGATATTGCAATGGCAACACTAGTGGTGACAGATATAGTTGAAAGACCAAGGCTAAAATTCAAGAAACATCTATTCAAATCCACTATAACTGATGAAGTCAGAGCTTTCAAACATGTTCCTGCAAATGTTTTACATACAAAGGACATTCAAATCTATATTCACTCACCGATTGATGAGTTTGATCATCTCAAACTTGAACAATTCAAAAATGAACATTTCTTGGGAGATGATTTCCTGTTAAAACTAGAATTTGCAAACATCACTGCCAAAAACATAGACATCTGGAATGGTTTTCCAAATTTTTGATATGAAGATGCTTAGGTAAGAATTGCCCTAAGCTAAATTCATGAAGACATCTTCTACTTAGACCTCCCTTATATAATAACTAAGGATGCAATAAAGGTGGTGACTAGTTTATGCTCCTCTGGACCAATGCCTATTCTGAAGTCTGTAAAGAATGAAGAAGCAATGAGGCTTACTGGAGCTAAATTTGATAAGAGAACTCTGATAGTGGATGATATTGAAGACTAGGGGGTCTGATATGCAACCATGAACATTGCATATAAAATATATTTTACAAACAAGGATAACTCTGCCTCTATTACATCAATCTACATAGCATATTAGATGGTTAAAAAAGGAAAATTTTTTGATCTCTATGAGCTCCTGTGACAACAGTTAATAGACAATGTAAAAGAACATTTAAGAAACCAAATACAAATTCTGGTATGGCTCCTTAATCATATGTCTTATCTTTTACTTTTTGAATGAATTGCCTTCAATGAAAGGAGTAGTGTGGAATTCAAGTACTCCTATTGCCCATCAAATCAAGAATTACATGAGAAGTTTTTTAGATCACAAGCATTGTAATACCTTATTTTAGGGGTTCTTCAAGACTTTCCAGAAAGATATGCAATCTAGATAAAGGATACCTACCAAAGTTGTACAAAGATATAAAAATGATATCACGTTCATGGTAGATAAAAGACAATTGTTATATGGAGGCTATTGAGCGAAGGACATTTTGGATCACAACTTTTCCCTATGAGGTTTCAGAGTTTGATTTGATAGGGTATGCTGGCATACTTCTTAGCAAGCCAAAGGATCACTCTAATGGAAGGTTTGGCATATATGATTAAATTGTGTACAAAAATGCTAAGAAGGATGTAAAGGAAATATAAGAGCTAAAATCCAAAGTTGAGGAAACAAAAAAAACTTGAGATACTTAGGTCTCCTAAAGGTTCCTTAGGAGGGACACAAACACTTCCTTCTACACAACTACCAAGAAGAACAAGCAGATCAACATCTATTGCAGCCACTTCCTCTATTGCATCTGGATCTTCACTACCTACCAAAAAAACTAGTTCTGAAATCCCAATACAAACTGCTGAAAAGAAAAGGCCTAGGTAAAATAGTAAGGGAAAAAGAGAAAAGTTCAAAGATGTTGAAGAAGAGGAAGAAATTAAAGATGAAGAAAAGATAAATCTAGTGAATACTGAAGGTGATGAAGAAGATGAAGAGGAAATAAAGAGAGCATCTTTATTGAAGAAAAGAAAAAAGAAAATAAGGTGAAACCTTAGAGGAAAAAGGAAAAGGAAAAGCCAATAAGATTAAGAAACCTAATCATGTTCCCCTGCAACTAGATGTAACTATAAATGCAATGACAAAAGGTGCCGTAGAAGAGGTTGCAAGAATCTATGATGAAATACCTAGAGATGATAAATCTACTCTTGAAGAAATAGTGGTCAAATATGTATGGGAGTACAAAATCTGGCTTTAATTCAAGTCATACATCAACTTCCCAAAAGCTTGGTTAACATCCTAACCAAAAGGAGAAATGATGCACTAAACAAAGAAGTTGAGATAAGGAAAAGTGCAGTTGAAAAGGATTGTCCCACCATCTCTAAAGAGGACAGAGTTAGAGTTCCCAAAATTCTAAAAAAATAATTTAGGACTAAAAGGAGACTAAACACTATAATGTCAAGAAATGAGGAGGAGATAGAGAAGTAGAAAAATGAAACTTTATAGAAAACTGTAGAAGTCCTCAATGAGATGAAGATTGAGATGGGGATCATTGAAGAACTATCTAGTCAATCTGAGGAAAGTGAAGAAGGCAATGACATGCCTAAAAAGAATAAGGAGATGGCCCTCCTTGAAGATATTGGTGCTTCAGCTCCTCCAGACACTCATGCAGAACAAGGTTCATTTCCTTTAAAAACTACCAAGGTACAAAACATTGAGGGCCAGGATAAAGATAGTGTTACACCTCATCCGAAGAACATGGGAAATGTTGAAATAAGAGAAGTTACACCTAAGGAGAGTCAAGAAGAGAAGAAAAATAATGATGAGGAACAAAAGAATGAAAATGATAAAGAAAAGGCTAAAGAGGAAGATAAGTTAGAAGGGAGAGGTGACATAGGCCAAATTGGATCTAAGACAGATTCTCTTCAAGATTTTATTGAATCTACAAATACAATTTCAACTAGTTATCACTCCCCAGCTACTACAAGTTCCAACTAGTGAGGGATAGATAGATTTTACAGGCATCTCTCCTCTTCACAAATTGCATCTTGGAGATATATTGCATACAACTGCTAGGAAAGAGTTCATACAAGAAAATTTGAAGAAAACCAGTGGAATAAAAGATGCAGTAAAGGTTACTTAGGAAGGGTTACCAAAGGTAACCATTGACCCCTCTCTTCCTGCTGGTCAAAATCTCAAGTTATTAATGGACTCTTTCAAATATAACTCTTCCCATTTAAAGAAAAAATCAGAACAAGAGGCAAAAAGAAGAATAATTGACAAGAAAAGGTGAAATGATTGAAAAATATGCAAGTGTACATAATAAGATCAAAGAAAATTTAAAAAAAATTAAAATCTGCATTGATGAAGCTATAGCCCTATATCTATTTTTTTTAAATGGCCTACTTCAACAAAGAATATCAAGGCTCAGATTGACTCTATTGAGTCACAACTATCTAAGTTGGTAGAAACTTATGATTTGTCAAAAGACAAGATGGGTGCAACAAGGGCACAAGTTGAAAACCTACATGCACAAATGTCTCCATTGTAGGACCAAAGAGAAAATATAAAGAAGCAATTCAGTCATTTGAGAGAGGCAATGAATTTGAGACTTGCCTCAATGTCTGACATGTTAGGGGAGGCAGGAAAGATAGATCAAAAGATGAAGACCCCAAGCAATGTAGAGGAAGTAGAGAAAATGTGCATATAGTGTGAGTGTTAGACTCAAATGCTTGTCTCAGAATGAGTCATCTGGACCACAATTGTTCAAAAACTCAAGGTAATTTACAAATCCATCATCCCATCCAAGTGAGTTATTAGAACAATTTTGATGTACATAATATTGTGGAGATATTGAGTAGAGTGGCAGTACCATTTTGGTTTTCAAGGGTACAATTTTGTAAGTAAGTCAGGTGGAGCACAGTTTAGATATCATTTTACAGTAAGGGGAAGTACATATAGTTTTTGGATTGATACAAAGGTTATCAATCCCTTTGTCCTTGATGTCAAAGGAGGAAACATAAACATATGTCCAAGGGGAAGTATATGTTGCCATCAATGACAAAGGGGGAGATTGTTAGCAATATGTGTTGTAATTTATGTCAACATAGTATACATTGATGTCAACATAAAAGATGGAAATGCATAGATAGACTTGTACAAAGGAAGAGACAATATGGTCAAGACAAACCACTCCAAGAGAAGAGAAAATAGTCTAAGTATGGATCATTTTGGGGCTTGAACATGATGTAGAGGCAAACACTCATATCCTTGCACAATTCTTGCATACACACATCTATATTTCATCAGTTGGGAGTACTGCATTCAAGGGTAAGAAGTAGAAAAGTGTCTAACCCATTCATAGTGCACATTCTAAGGCAGAATCAACTTGAGTTGGTCCACACTTCTCCGCAAAGAAAGATCTTGCCTTGTGGTTCTAAAGATAGCCACTTTCATGTATTGACATGATATATCCAATTTTTCCATCTCTCACATATTCAGCATGAAAAGTTACAAGGGATAGTACATTGACTATCACCCAAATAGAGTAGAGCAGTAATGGGGAGTAAATGGAATGCTCCACATTCCTCTGAAAGAGATCTGTTTGTCATGTAGTTTTTAGGAATGACTAAAATTTGTATGATATATGCTATGATGAAGTTTCAAGTGTTCTGGTGGTCCACAAAGTCAATGCTCAAGTGATAGAGGCATCACAATGTATTCCGAAGAAAGGTGAATGCACAAGTTAAGTTCTATAGAAATTGAAGCATATAAATCTATTAGCAAATCTTGTCAGGAGGTAGTATATGGTCCAAGGCACATCATGCATGATCTGCATGTAGATAATTCTCATTTTCCGGTACCACATCATTGCATCATGGTTGTAAGTGAAGTTGTATGTATAACTATCCTCCAAAACTCTAACTACCTAAGTCACTCTTGAATTCCTCCAAAAACTTCAAACAAAGGTGTGTAGATCTTGTAAGTAGCATAAATTGATGTCTATGATCATTTCCAAAAGGTGTCATGCCATGCATTATAACACAACATCATATCTTGGGTTGTGAAGCATTACATGAGGTCTGGAAGACCCTGTTCTCTACAAATAGATATATTTCTTGTCTTACAGATACATATTTTGGTATGATACCTCTTTTGCAAGGAGCATGGATGTTATTGAGTTCATATGTGATCAAATCCTTGGTCCACATTGAGTTTTTGGCTTCTCCCAGATAGTTGAAAGATGAACATCCAACAATGTTAAGCAATATGAGCCAACTATTTAAGCACCTATTGCATACAGAGGCTCCTAACTAGTTTTTACAAGTCTGGAAGGTATGGAAAGATGTGTTATGATGTTTTTCATAATACCCTAAGGTCTGTAACAAGTTTTCTTATCATTTTTCATACGTTGAGGCTGACCAATGACAAGTTATACATTACATTCAATATTGTTCTTAATGTCGACCTAATCAATGTTTCAAGGTGTTGTGGAGGACATATATAGAAGATACAATTCATTTGAAAAGTAAGAAAGGAAAAAATGAATATAGTAGAGCAGAAGGATGATATGAAATGTGTAAAATTAGTTTGAAGATATATATTGATCAAGAATAGCAGACTACACCATCAACGCACAACAAATGTGTTCTCCATAGCAATCATTTTATCTACATTGTCATTTTAATAGCAGTGAGCTAAGCATTTGGAGAGTATTAGCTTCCTTGGGTTGTAACCCTAAATCAAAGTTGTAAATCAGGGAGTAGTAGCTTCCTTGGGTTGAAGCACTAAAACAATGTTGTAATACTTTTATAGTGAGCATAAATTATATTGTGAGCTAATCCTCATTGTGGTTTTTTCTTGTTTTGGGTTTTCCACATAAAAACTTTGGTGTTATGTTGACTCTTGAATTGCATGCTTTCCTTTATGTTTTCAAAGTTATTTAGTTTTATGAGAAAATGTTTTGTTAAAGTTTTTAAAGGTGTTGATTCACCCCCCTCTCACCACCATATTGTGTTCAACAGGTACTATAGGTTTCTTGGTCAGTTTCATACATTGTTTCCTTTCTAGCTGGATACGCTTAAGAGCATCAACTAGAGTCTCAGAATCCTCTAGCCATGCACCCTTAGCATAATCAATATGCTTCTTGATTTCAACCTTCTCATTAAGTTCTTTCTTAACTACTAACTTAGGCAAACACTAGGGAATAGAGTTTCGAGCAATTTTATTCATTCTCCTCCATGCCATTCTGACATCAAACATTAGCTATCTACTTAATGTTGACAATTTTTTTCTCATAGCAAGCACCAAGGTCCATGTGTTGAACTTGGTTAGCTTTGATACCATATGTAACATGCCTTCTCATATTACTCAAAATTACACACATAAAATTACTTAGAAATAATTGAAACAAGATAAACAAGAATGAGATTTTTTTATCATTAAAACCTTTACTAATTTTCAAGGAAATAAAAGCATATCTTTGGAATAATTTTTCAAACTTGAAACTCATTATATTCAGAGATAATCTCTAGTGACAACATTTTACATTACATTATCAAATATATTGCTCTATGACAAATATAATTTTACATCATATCATAACATGAAATTTTACATAATAAGTACTGTCTCTGGAATCTTGATATCTTTCATTCAAATCTTGGTGAGTCTTTTGCTTTAGAGGGAGAGCATCATCTAAGTTCTTTACCTCCAACCATAGACCAATGGTCCTCCACACATCTTCCTTCCTGGAAGTGGTCCTACCCTTCACGAAGAGTATAGACATGTGGATCTAACAAGTTTCCATCTGAGCCCAAGTGTTGTGTCCTACAGAACTCAATCAACCATATGACTAGATAGACAATCTTCTAGCTAAGTATGATCATACTGACTAGTTACATCATCTACACACTTTGAACCAACTAATGTATGCAGAGACATATGCATCACATTGGCCAAAGTTTCTATATAAATAAATGTTTTCCATAAACATAGTCGTATGTTCACACACCTCTAACTCAACTTGAAGAATATCTCATCCTACAGTTTATTAAACTTGGCTAATACCTCTAGACATAATTGTCTAATTTATACTCCATTCCTAGCCCATCTAACTTAGAAATACATTCCTTATCTAGGGTATACATACAATGTGTAAATTTTGATATTTCTATCTTTTTTGAGAGTTTCTCATTGCATAACCACAATTTAACAAGGTCTATGACTTCCTGTCATTTTAATCTCTAGTCTATAATATCCATACTTGGTTTATATAACTAATATTGACTTTCTTAACAACAAAGTGCTTCTTAGTCTCTTAATAATGTCCACTTCTATGGTTTCTTGACCTTTTGTCTGTCAACCAATATAATGGACTAATTTCATTATCAAAACCAACTTAAGATTTAAAGGATTTTCACCCTTTGGGATAATCTAGGATTTACTATAATCCCTATTCCAATACTCTACAACATTATAATACCTTTTTAAAATAATATGTTGTATCTATAAAAATGTGTATTAGATAACCACTTGTCAAATCTTGACTTCTTGGTCATTGATCTAATTCACCTTTATCTCATAAAATTTATTATATAAGGTTATCCTTCTCCATGACTAGTCTTATTATAAACTAGTCAAAGTATAACAATTCTTGACTAACATCACTCTTTTAATCAAATAAAGGAAATAAGATTAGGTAGATGTAATAAAGATGACTTAATCTCAGCAATCACCCTTCGTTCTCTGATATGAGAAAGTTTAGAACAATAGATCATCTTCTTACATATAGTAAATACTTAATCGGGTTAAATAAACATATAACATAGTTCCAAGTGTTTTAAAATATATCCATAATCTTTATATACACTTATTATATGAGGAAAACAAATCCCATGAATCTCAAGATCTTGAAAGGATCAAACATAATATCAAAAGAATAGATTCAATAAGCATTAAAAAAAAACATAATTGGTTTCCTTCACTCTTTAGAGTGCAAAAATCTATAGGCGATAGATCACTCGAATATAAGAGTGTAAACAATAACTAATTTCCTCACAGTCTTAGTCTACAACTTGTTAGTCTTAACAGAGGCACATTGACCTCCCCATTAGTCACACTATTGTTCATCTAAATTGTTTATACAACTAAAAATTGATTAACAACTTTAGGTTAAATTCTAATATGAACATTTGTCTTTCAGCCTATTCTAAACTAAACATGCTAATCAGTCAACCTACACAATGTTATACATATATAAGGGTAAGTGCATGGAAATAGGATACAAAAAGGGGGTCAATAGTGGCCACTTTTTTCTTGAAATCAGATAAACAAAAACTTGGATGAGTAATTTGAGATGCATGCATTCAAAATTTGAACAAATGAAAAGAACAAGAATTGTAGTACTCTGAATCTAGTTTCTAAACTACTAAATTTTTAAAAATATATTTAATATTAAGAGGGTGAAATGTTGCACGCACACAAAAGTGTTCTTGTTTTTCTCACTAAAATATAACATAGTGTCTCATGTGCGTCCCCCATTTTTTTGCATTTATTATTTTTAAAAACCATTTGGCAAAAATATAGTTAAGAGTGAGTATTAGAAGTTGTGTGTTTTTTTAATTTTTTATTGAATATTTTTTATCTTGTGATTTTTCAAAGTGGGTACATCCTAATTATTGCATCACTGAGCATGCATGTCACATAACTTGCAAAAAATAATTGAAAATGTAGTTTTTTTTTAATGTATAAAGAATGAAGTATAGAACAATCCTATGTAATTTTTTTAAATTTTTGATAAGCAGATCAAAAGTTATAAAGAAAAATCAATGCATATGTGATTGAAGAATATGAGGACATTGTTTAAAGAAAATTAAAAATAAATATCTTAACTTATTCAAAATTTTAAAAAAATCATATGGTTGGAAAGATAAGAACTAGCTCGTCATTTTGGTGGTGGTTTAATCAAATTTAGTTATCAAATGACTAAATCTGATGACGTTGAAGTTCAAAAATGTTATTGATAATGAAAAACACATCTCTGGGAGGTGGCATAGAGGTGCAATCCTTATGCTCGGTTGCCCAAGCCAATCCCAAGCCTAAAAAGTTGGGATAAAATTTTCAAAAAATCAAAATGCGAGCACATTTTGTGTTGCCCAAAATGCAAACGCATTTTGAGTTACACAAAACATGATCACATTTTGTTCAAGTTTTGTACAACTCAAAATGTGATTACATTTTGTGCAACTCATAACACGCTCGCATTTTGAGTTGTCCAAAATGCTACCACATTTTGGGTTGCCCAAAACACAATCGCATTATGTGGAACACTAGCACGTTTAAACATAACACAAGCACGTTTTGCCCAAAATTTTGATGTGGCCACTTTTTTGTATACCATTTCTGTGCACTTACCAATAATAAAGATGCTACTCAGAGACTAAGTTAATCTAGTTTTCATTCAAAAAGGATTACAGTATATAGCCATTCAGCCTAAGCATTCAATAGAACAAAGAAGCTAATACTCTTTGGTTTTCACTGAGCTTAGACAGTATACAAACTACCCATGACTCCATAAGGGTATTTAAGCCAATCAGTTTCTCATAGATATGAAAACCTATTATTTATACTCATGTAGAAGTAAAATAGGGTCTACTTCTAATTGGAGCACAGAGACAAAACAAACAACCATTTTCATAGTTATGGATATCCATAGAGCTCTCGACTCTTCACTCTTCAAGCTACTTTTGCTCTTAGTTTTAAAAACAAAAACATAAGGATACAATTGACTTTACTAATAATAGTGAACATAACATAACTGTCGACTTCACTATACACAGTGATCATGTCATAAAATGATGGTTTCACTGATTAAAGTGAGCACGACACATATTGCTGACTTCACTGGACTTACAATGAGCATGATAGAAATCATTCAACTTATAAACATATCTACTCCTCTCATAGTCATGTGATATGAAGATACACTATTATAAAATATTCACAATATCATGACATTAAATAATGGCTACATTGTTGATTATCATGACATAGTGGGATATACATATATACTTATGTTTTTGGATATCATAACACAACATGATACACTATGATATTGATTTTGTAACACAATAATAAGTAGTCTACAGGCTAACAATCAATCATAAACTCTTTTAAAATCATAAAAACATAAGTTCTTAAATACAAAGAGAGAACCTATGATCTCATCCTTATTCCTCAATGCGCCTCCAAACGCTATTGATTCCTCCTCTATCTCTCAATGAACTTCTCTATGTGTCTCAAGAACTCCTCCATATAATTAATAAAGCACCCCCTCTCTAACTTGACCCACTACCATAGTAATAATGGCAGTCTTTACATCAACAACAACATGTGAAGCAAGAGATGTAATGGTCATTCAAGACCATCATCAGTTGGGTCAAAAGATTCTCCACTCACAATAACAGTTTGATGATAATAGGGTCAAAGGACCATGTATCACAACAAAATCTAAACACATCTCTTAACTTCCCTTTTATTTAGAGGTCATCAACCTAATACAAAAGGTCTCAATGATTATCAAACATAACATATATATAATGTCATAATGAAACATACACAACGAATACCTTACATTGTTTTTCATACACAAGACAAGATTTGAGAAAGAGGTTGAGGTATTCTCCCTCTCTGTCTCATATACTCAATAAAATATACAAACATGGATAACCCAATAGGATATAATATAAGGAAATTGCAATCAGTAATTGTCAAAGAAAAGATAGCTACCTACTAGCATATATAGGCTATATCAGAGAAATATCAACTATCAATTATATCATGTCAATGATCGAATCATCCCTTCTCAGTTACAAGAAAATCTATGCTTAAAAAATTGATGTCAAATTGACTATTGTCAAAACGAAACTAACTAAGACCATAAAGTCAAAAACAACTTACCAGACTTATCAAAGTTCACTAACTGAGCAACACTAGACTTAGATGGCAACATTTTTTTCTTTCCATATGTCTATCCACTTCTATCCAATGATACTCTCCCTTACTTTCTTGAGGGTGGAAAAACCTGTTTCTTGTGTACAACTCATAATCACCAAATTTAGATTAGTGTATTATTAGTTAATCCATATACGTCATGAATAAATAATCATGATAACATATAATCACATATCTAAATTCTATGAATATATATTCAACTCATGAAATCATTGATTTATCATGATATTTTCACTCAATGTCAAATCATTAAATCGTGCAAAATTAACTACTAATTACATCCAAGTAAAAAGTAAAACATAGTCAAAATTTAGGGATGTGACACACCTCACCTTTCCAAATTCATGCATGTGTCAATTCTCATCCCATTCATCCATAAATTCCACTTTTTTATTCATTCTCCCCCACACAAATGAATTTTTAATTCACTCATAACTCATTATCCTAACTCATGCAAAGACTTCCCAAGAATGGAATTTAAAATTCTCAAATATTGTGAGCCCTCCAATTTTAATGATGCAACCCTAAGCCTTGATTTCACTATGAAATCTCAACCGTTGGATCTCCACTTCAAACCTCCACCATTGGTCAAAAATCCTCCAAAATTCTATAAATACAAGTCATCTCCAAGAATTTTAGGAACAAGTCTTCAAGCATCCAATTTATGCCAAAATCTTAGCCAAAATCCTCTCATTCCATTGCTAAATCCTTACCTTCACTTGTGCTAGTTAGAATAGAGCAATCCACATTCATTTTGTCTTGGATATATCTAGGAATTGCTTCTTGGGTGCATGCATTCCTCCATCCTATCAAGGAGAATAGGTTGTGTGAAGATTTGAGGTATAATGTTTGTTTTTGTGCTTCATCTATGTTTTAAATTGTCTTCTAACATTTCCATGATCTTCAAATTACATGTGGCTTCTTGAGATGGTTAAGTTGTTGATATAATTTTCTTATAGTTGTCATGAGGATGAGATACACTACTATGGTTTGAAGATTTTTCTTTGCTAATGAGGCCGTCATTGTTGTTAGGGTTGGTTCCTTTTGGTTTCTACATTACAACTAGATTTTTGATGGCCAACCATAGTCCAACATGTTAAGTAATTGAAGTAGATTAAAGGTTTAATTTAACACCAAACAATAATTATAAAAATAGAGACAATAAGAAAATCACACACAACAAATATACATCAACACCAAGAATTGTACAGTTCACCAAAATTTGTTACATCCATGGGAAAAGGAAGGTATTCATTTCTTTTATTCACAACAACAAATACATAGTTTCATCAATCAATACCAGTGATTGAAGCCCAAATATATATTACACACTTCAAGGTCGATGAAGAGTCTAAAGAAAGGGGAAGTTAGAAAGTCAGTGATGGTTGGACTTCACAACTGAAAAATCTCCCAGTTAAAGTCCAATCCATGGTGCAAATAGCCGCACACAGAGATGTCACCTTCTTTTCTAGGCTTATTGTCACATGTTAACCAAACCAAGAGAAGCTCTATAGAACTCCAACTTCTCTTTTGGAATAGTCTTGATAAATGCATCAGCAAGATTTAGGCTAGTATGAATCTTCTCCAACTTCATTTGACCTTGTTCAAGGATACTTTGGATAAAATGATATCAAAGCTCAATATGCTTAGTTCATGTATGAAAGGCTAGATTATTTTGCAAATGAAATGCACTAAATTGTCACTAAACAGAGTAAAATGTTGTTGTTTACTTCCCAATTCAGATAATAGTCGTTGCAACCATAACATCTCCTTAGTTTCTTTAGTGATTGCAACATATTATGCTTCTGTAGTGGAGAGAACCACCACCTTTGCAATCTATAAATCCAACTAATCACTACCCCTACAAAAGTAAACACATACCCTGTGGTAGACCACCTTTTATCCAAGTCACTAGCCATGTCAGAGTCAACATATCCTTGCAGTTGTGCATCTTTTCCTATAAACCTCAAAACATGATGTGATGTACCCTTCAGGTATCTCATAATCCACTTTACTACCTACCAATGAATCTTACCTAGATTACTCATATACCTGCTAACTACTCCAACTGCATGAGCAATGTCGGGTCTTGTACAAACCATCATGTACATAAGACTCCCGACAACAAACTTAAGTAAGGAACTCCTTCCATATATATTTTTTCTTCTTGTGTCTTTAGACACATCCTATAGGATAACTTGAAGTGATCAGCTAGAGATGTGCTTACTACCTTAGCACCCTTCATACTAAACCAATCCAAAACCTTTTCAATATAATTTTCTTGTGACAATTTCAATTCTCTTTTCTGCCTATCTACAATGATTGTCATTCCTAGGCTTTTCTTGGTAGCTCCTGAATCCTTCATTGAAAATTTGTTATCCAATTGTTGTTTCAACTTGCTAACAATAGCCATGCTAGTTCTGGTCACTAGCATATCATCAACATACAACAACAACAAAATAAATTCTCCATTCTCCAAAACCTTATAATACACATATTCACACATAGAGAAATTTTGCTCTACCATAAAAGAATTGAATTTGAGATACCATTGTCATGGAGCTTGTTTCAACCCATAGAATCTTCAATTCAATCTACAAACTAAATCCTCTTTTCATTCTTTCTCAAAGCCTTCAAGTTGCTTCATATACAACTCTTCTTCGAAATCATCATGTAGAAACGTTGTCTTGACATTGATCTACTCCAATTCAAGATCATACACAGCTGCTAATCCCAACACTGCCCTAATGGAAGTCATTTTACTACTGGTGAAACAAATTTGGTGAAATCAACACCTTTTTGCTGGTCATGTTCTTTGACCACTAATCTGGACCTGTATCGCTTATTCCCACCTTGTTCCTCCTTCAACTTATATATCCATATGTTTTACAAGGCTTTCTGATTAGGTGGAAGAGAGACCAAATCCCATGTGTGATTTCCCATTAAGGAACCCATCTCATCTTTCATAGCTTCCATCTAGTGTTTGAAGTCTTTGTCATTGTACACTTCTTCAAATGTGGCAAGTTTAGCTTGATCAAAGATTAATAGATTTGAATGAAATTGTTATATTTTATGGAGGCTTGCACTCCCTAGTGGATCTCCTTAATTGAGGAATTAATTCCTATGAAGTTCCCTCTTCAGGATTTCCAACATTATGTTGTTGTTGTGGCAAAGCATGAAATTTTTTTTAAGCAATAGAGTAGGAGAATGGGACAAAAAATTTATTGTGTTGGGCAGGTTTTTTTGAAGTTGTTCTTGTAGCAATCTCAGAGGGCATTCAAGGTAAATATTTGGTAGAATTTTAGGTAATGTTTAACTTTGAATGTTGGGTGACAGAGATGAAGAGTTAGGCTATAGATTTTGAATATGCAGAGGGTGATCCAAACGTGTATTTAGTGGAGCATATTGAGGATGATCTAAATGTGTATTCAACAAAGCACATTGAGGGTGATCTAAGGGTAAAACTACAAAGCTATGTCACACTTTTATAAAGGAAATGGCCAACACTGATCCAATTTTTAAACTTGAATCACTAAAAAGTGACATGTTTTGAATTTTGAAATGATGTAATCTAATAAAATATTTATTTTTTAGTATATTTTATGTTTGTATTTTTTTGAAAAAATTAAAAAAATATTTGAATATAGTTTTTAATAAATTGACACTATAATTTAGTTGCTAATAAAATGCTAAAAAATGAAGTTACATGGGACATCAATCTTTATATAGTAAAATTTTTTTTTCTTCAATTTTTTTGTGTGTATTTATAACTTGAAACTTTAGTGCATGGATATATTGTTTTCCAATTTTGATAAATATATATTTTTAAATAAATATTAAAATGTACATGTATTAAAACGTAGTTGTTTCTATTCGACGTCAACTTTCATATTAACTATTTATCTAAAATAGAAAAAAAAATATACCATCTTGATATAGATTCTTTTATCAAGTGCATCATATTTTTTCAAATTTTTTTAATAAGTTTTACTATTTTTCCTTGACATGGTAATTGGCCTAATGTTTTGTGCTGATAACCTACTTTTAGTAAAAATAAAAAGAAAAATACAAATAATAAGTAAACTATTAAAATTATATATTTTTGAAAACTAAACTTATAGATCCACAAAAGGGCATTTTTTTATTTTTAAAAAAATGTTATTTACATGAATAGAAGTTGTTGAAATATCAAGTTTTTTAAATAATTTTATTTTTTTGGTAAATTGGCCTCATTGTGGTGCTACATATGCTTTTAGCCAACAATTTTAGTTCAAAAAGTTGTGGACATATCTAACTTAGCTAGAATGAATCGTACAAGATCATATGTTTGACCAAAATTAATTTTTAGTTAGAAATACTTAAATTCAGTTCTGCTGATAAGTCAACTGAAAGTGTGACACAACTTTGTGCTTTTACCCCCAAATAATTTTCTATATCCTATGTAGAGGTATTTGTTTGTGTATGGGGCTGCAGACGTGTATGTTACAGTAGATTATACACATCACTCCCACTTGTGATGTCTTCAAGGGGAACATACTCTTTCATTGGAATCCCCTATTTTGCTAGACAAGGCATTACTTTTCATTAAAGAATACATCTCTGCTATGAGTAACCTGCTTGGAAATTGGATCCCATAGATAGTAACCAAATTTCTCATCTCCGTATCTAATGAAGACACATCTTTTTTATTACACATGAAGCTTCATTTTTTTTCTTGTGGGATACGAATGAAAGCTTCACACCTAAATACTCACTTATGATTATATGAAATCCTCTTTCCCAGCCACTTCCCCTCAGGGAATTCAAAATTCAACCAAGAGGATGGACCTCAATTAATCAAATAAAATGTGGTATTTATAGCCTCTGCCCAAAATTATTTTCCTAAACTTGCATTCGAGAGCATGCTACGTGCTCTCTCAAAAATAGTCATGTTCAGTCTTTTAGCTGCACCATTTTCTTGTGGTGTAAGAGGAACATATTTAATCCTTTGAATACCATTCTCTATACAAAACTGATCAAATTCTATTAAACAAAATTCACCACCATTATTAGTTTTTAAGCACTTAATTTTGTTTCTAGTTTGGTTTTCTACAAGTGCTTTGAAATTTTTAAACATGCCAAAGACTTCAGACTTCATTTTCAACATATAAACCTAAACCTTCATGTTGCAATCATCTAAAAAAGTGATAAAATAATTTGACCCACCAGTTGATGTTACCTCCGTGGGGCTAAAAACATTCAAATGCACTAATTCCAATGGTCGTATCTTCTTGTCATGTTCCTTGGTAGAGAATATGGTCCTCTTTTTTTTTCATATATGCAATGCTCACACAACTCTAAATCTACCAATTTCAAACCTGGAAGTTGATCCTTTTTGTGTAAAATCTCAAGGCACTTCTTGCTCATGTGACCGAGCCTTTTATCTCAAAGTTTTGTATCGATGTCCGCTATTGCCATTGTAGCTTCCACTTTAGCCTAACTCTCTAGCACATACAAAGTTCTTGATTTTCTTCCTCTAGCAATCACCAAGGCTCCTTTTGTCACCTTCCACATACTTGACTCAAAGGTAATGCTACAACCTTGAGCATCCAACTACCTAGCTGAAATCAAATTTATTTTGAGTTGAACGACATGTCTTACATCCCTTAGCAGCCAAATGTTACCATTTTTCAATTTTAATAAAACATCTCCTTTGCCAACAATATCACAAGGTTCATCATCACCAAGATAAAACTTACCAAAGTTATCATCTTGGTAGTTTTTGAAATACTCCCTACATGATATGCCATGGAATGATGCTCTGGAATCAAGTACCCAAACATTTGTTGTAGCTTTTCCTGTAGAAAGAACAAGAGAATTTGCATCATCTTCACATGTTGCATTTGCTTCATTTTGTTTTAACTAACTTTCGGCCTTCTTGAATGACCAACAATTTCTCTTCATGTGGCCTTCCTTACCACAGTACCAGAAACTAATATTTATGCCTCTAGATTTTGATCTCTTGCTAGATTTTGATCTTCTTTTATAGTTATTCATCACTCATGTTCTTGTGATCTCTTCTTGCTATCGGTTATCAAAGTGTCTCCAATGAAGTACCTTGATTTTTCTTTCTCATGTCCTCGGTGAGAAGAATCCCTACAATATCATCAAAATTGAGCACGATTCTCTTCTTACCAAATGTTGAGTTGCCAACAGCCATAACAACTCCTTCCCAACTATCAAGTCAAGAACACAATAGAAAGATAGCCTTGATTTCATCTTCCAAATTGACATTAACAGAATTTAATTGGCTGATCAATGTGTTAAATTTATTCAAATGATTTGATACATTACCACCTTCCTTCATCTTCAAATTGTACAATTTTTTTGTTAGGAAAACCTTGTTTGATGTGGAAGCCGTCTCTTACATGTCAGATAATAAATCCCATAATCCTTTCACTGTCTTCTCTATTGCAACATTAAACAGAACATTACTAGATAGAGAGAGAATGATAGTTGCCACTGCCTTCTTATCCAATATGTCCCTATCTTCATCAGACATTGCAGTAGGCTTCTTTGATTTTCCTTCTTGCGTAATTGAGAGATCTCTCTGAATTAACAAAGCTTCTAATTATAGCTTCCACATCCCAAAGTTTTGGCATGAGAAATTTTCAATATTCCACTTATCTGCCTCCTCCATCTCTCCTCAATTCTCCTCAGCTTTGATACCAATTGTTAAGCAATTGAAGTAGATTGAAGGTTTAATTTAACACCAAACAACAATTAGAAAAATAGAGACAATAAGAAAATCAGACACAACAAATATACATCGACACCAAGAATTACATGGTTCACCAAAATTGGTTACATCCATGGGAAAAGCAAGGTATTCATCTCTTTTATTCATAGCAACAAATACATAGTTTCATCAATCAATACTAGTGATTGAATCCCAAATATATATTACACTCTTGAGGGCAGATGAAGAGTTTGAAGAATAGGGAAGTTGGAAACTCAATGATGGCTAGACTTCACAACCAAACACAACCTTCCTCACCTTTCAACAAAGGCAATTTAGTTGCAAAATTTGAAGCAAGCTTGGATCTAGGGTGATGGGTGGGCAATCTCTAGTCTTATGATTAAAAGGGTGACATCAAAGGTAGGTGTTTGGAACATTGATGTAAAAAATTGTTGGACATAATGATTGTCACTAGTTTGGATATCAATGGACTCTTTGAGATCTTCAAAGAGATCCACTTCCACGTAGACTTTCTTTTGTAGATGAGAAAAATAAACTTGTATGTTGCATGACACACCACCATACCTAAGGAGGAGGCTAACTAGTTTAGAAATAGCCAACAAGGCAAGGGTAAATCTACAAACTTAACCCTAACAAGGTCCTTGAGAGCTTGTTGGTCAAAAACCATGAAATCACGTCCAAGGAGAAAAAAAACAAGCAAAGAGCTATTAAAATACGAATGTCTATGCTTTTAAAATGGTATCCACATGATTTGCTTCAACAAAATGGAAAAAAAAGAAACCCTTAGTCATATTTTATACAACATTGAATCTAATGTCTGGTCAGCCCAAGAGCCGTTCACTTAATTTTGAAGATATTTTCTAAAAAAGTCCTTCAAAAAATATCGTATCAATATAAATTGTTCTAGCCATTTATATGTATTGTCAATATTATAACTAAATGAAACTACAAATTATAAAAATTGTCAAAATCCTTACCTTATAAAATACTTTAAATAAAAACTTCGAGACTTCTTAAATCAATAATACTATTTTCAGTAACTCCAAAACCTACCAAATGAATATCAACAACTAAATTATAATACCATGTCATTTAAATAGACAAAGACCGCACTAAGACCCCGAAAGAACAGAGTAGAAAACAACAGAGGAAATTGGAAGTATGCCATTGCAATTGAAAATGTGAGTATGAAAAGAAGAACTAGCGGAACAAAAATTAACTTGTAGGGGAACATCTCCTCTTCTCCCTAATTCTCATCTTACAACTATATTTGAATGGGATGATAAAACAAATATATTTTCTTACAAATTTTTACACTTTCGAGCAAATAAAAAATGCTTATATTTTGATCATGTCACTTGAACGCATGTTGATCAAAACATTATACATATGTCTGTAGTGAGATACAAATTACGACACGTGTTTTCCTTAATATAAAATTATCTTCTTAGACCGGTTATTAAAAAATAAAAATAAAAATAATTAGAAAACGTGTTGTCGTTAGCGTGTTATGCCATATTATGTCGTAATTTCTGGTAGTCATGTTGACTGTAAGTGCGTAGTCATATTGAGTAGTTGAGTCTGTCCTTAAACGTGGGAAGCCAAGGTTCCTTTCAAATAATTCTCCACTGAAATTTTTACCTAACCCAGTCTATTCCCTGTATCGTGACGACCGTAGGATTGATAAATATACCCTTGAATATAATCCTGCTTTCTTGCACGTGCCATGCTCTAGTCAAGGAGACACTATAGCCAGTCCAGAGTCGAGGAATGGAATTAGTTTTAATATTCTGAAGAGACGGGCAAATACGCTTTTGTTTAATTAATATATTCAATTTACAATTAATAAAGTTCTTTCTTATGCTTTTTTCTTGCCTTGCTGAGCAATTAATATTTCTAGCACATAATTCTGCAATTTTACTATCATTCAGATAAATTTTATTGTCCAACTGTGATGTTCATTTTTTTTATATTTCAATATAATGTAAGTGTTGTTCGGTTAGGAGTTATCTCCAAATCACTACGAGGATGGCTAATGGCAGTAGCTTATCATTCCAACTTTTGTTATTTACATGAGACAACTATGAATATTGGATCATCAAAATGAAGACCCTACTATTGTCCGGAGATCTCTAGGAATTAGTGGAAGTAGGATACATGGAACCTGCAAATCAGAATGCTTTCAATGCTTTGACATCAAATCAACAAACTCAATTAAAAGATGACATAAAGAGGAACAATCAAGCTCCAGTCACTATTCAATCTGCATTGGATATTTTTCAAATTCCCCCCCATGTTGTTGGCATGAAAAAATCAAAGGAGGCATTGGAAGCTTTGTAAGTTGCATATCAAGGATTGACAAAGTCAGATTGGTAAGACATCAAACCTTCAGAAGAGATTCTAAAAATTTAAGGATGAAAGAAGCTTAGTCCATTGAAGATTTTACCACAAGGGATCAAGGTATTGTGAACCAGCTTAGGACTCAAGGAGAAGCTATAATAGAGCAGAAAATCGTAGAGAAGATTCTAAGATCTCTTCTTCCAAAATTTTATTTAATCTTGATAGCCATTGAAGAAAGAAAAGATCTAACCACATTCAAAGTGGCAGAGTTGGTAGGTTCTTTGTAGTCTCATAACGAACGTAAACAATGTTCTATAGAGAGTCTAGTGCAAGATTTCTAGTCTACTATAAGAATTGAAGAAAAATCTACTTGTACTACTTTTTCTCAAACAAATAAATTTCAAGGGGAGCCTTCTACTAGTAGAGGACATGGTAGAGGAATAATAGAGGATGAGGAAGAAGTTTTGTGGATCACATAAGCATCTAGTGCATGTATTATGAATGTTATGGACACTATGAGTCTAAGTGTAGAAAGAAGAAATCTGACTTGAATAAGTCAAGATCCAACTATATTGAAGATTCTTCTCACGATCCAAAGCACTCCACATTCCTCACATGTAACTTGACAAAGGAACATCATAACTTGACAATTATGACATTAAGAGATAACTTACTACATCGTATACCCCCAACAAAATGGTATTATAGAAAGAAAGAACTATACCATTATAGAAATGGCACAAAATATGTTGGAGTAAAAAAATCTTCCAAATTGTTACTGGGTAGAAGCAATGGAAACTATAGTATACATCTTGAATCATATCCCCACAAAATCAATGTAGAATATCTCTCCAAAGGAAGCTTAGAGAGGTCATAAGTCTTTAGTGGTTCATTTTTATGTATTTGGTTGTCCAACATATCTACATATTCCAATTCAGAACTGGAAGAAGTTGGATGTAGAATCTCATCTTTGTATCTTTATGGGATATTTTGATGCAACCAAAAGGTATATATTTTATAATCCTAACACAGAGCAATGAATTGTAAGTTGGGATGTGATTTTTGGTGAAGGGGGAGTATGGCAAGGGCAAAAATGTGTACAAAAAAATGCACCATTAATAATGGACATAGAAGAAGATAGTGTTCCTCCTCTCCCCACAAGATCAAGTGGAAATTCAAGCTCCAGTAGTAACTCTTGTGGAAATTCAAGATCTAATAGTAGCTCAAATTTGAGTTCTCCAATCTCAAGTTCACAAAGTTCTCCTAATAGCACAAATTTAGGTGATATTTCAAGTCAAATATCAAATCCAAGCTATTTAAGGAAGGTACAAAGTTTAAATAAAATTTATCAAAGGAGTACTAATATGAATCAAGTTGTTAATTTTGCTTTGCTTAGTAAAATTCAAGTTGAACCCTTTGTGTATGAAGAAGCATTGAAAGATAAAGAATGGATTCATGCTATGAGCGAAGAGATGGAAGCAATTGATTAAAATAATACATGGGAATTAGTGTAGCTTCCCAAAGATAAATAAGAGATTGCTATCAAATGCATTTATAAGGTGCAATATCATGCTAATTGTTCTTTGAAATGGCACAAAGAAAGATTAGTGGTGAAGGGATTTGTACAAACACTTAGAGTGGATTATTCAAAAACCTTTCCTTTAGCTGCAAGAATTGATACCATCAAGATTATATTGGCAATTGTTGCACACTATAAGTGGCATGTCAACCAAATGGATGTAAAATCAATGTTCCTTAATGGTTATATAGATGAAGAAGTTTATGTGGAACAACCCATAGCCTATGATACTCAAAGGAAAAAATAGTTGGCTTACAAGTTGAAAAAAATTCTTTGTGTTGAAGTAGGCCTCTCATACTTGGTACATGTAAGGATTGATAGCTATTTCTTGAAGAAGGGATTTAATAGAAGCCACTTAGAGCCCACCTTGTATGTCATACATATTGGTAATGAAAATCTCATTGTTTGTAGAAGACCTTTATATTGATAATATTATTTATACATGTAATAGAAAAACTTTAATGGAGAAATTTTAGGTAGAAATGAAACAAGAATTTGAAATGTCAAATCTGAGACTAATGCATTATTTTCTTTGTGTGGTTCAATGCAACAAAAATCAGAAGGTATATTCATTTCTCAAACCAAGTATATACTTGATTTATTGAAAAATTTAGAATGATAACATGCACAACAGTTGCAACTCTGTTAGCAGTTAGTGAGAAATTAACAAAGAAATATGGATGTTTTAAGGTGGATGCTACTTTGCATAAGAGTTTGGTTGGGAGCCTCATGTACCTCACTACAACTAGACACAATATTATGTATGTTGTGAGCCTCATCTCTAGATTCATGCAAGTTCTGCATGAGTCTCATTGGTGTGCTACAAAAACAATATTTAGGTATGTGAGTGGTACACACAATTTTGGCATCCATTATTCTTCCAGTAAAAATATGAACTAGTTGGTCACACAGACTTTGATTGGGCTGGTTTGGTGGATGATAAAAAATCAACATCTAGTTATGTTTTCTCACTTGGATCTGGAGTTCTATCTTGGAGCAAATGTGGCTCTTTCTTTAGCCAAAGTAGAACATATTACTACTATAGTGGCAAGTTGTCAAGCCATTTGGATTTAAAAGATATTAGAAGATCTACATTTATTACAAGAGCATCCAACTACTATTTTCTATGATAACAATAGCACCATTGGAATTACCAAGAACTCTCTATATAATCCTAGCTCAAAACACATTGAGCTCCGACATCATTCCATTCAAGATTTGTTACAAGAACATCAAGTAGAACTATAGTTTTGTTCTACATCTAAGAAAATAGTTGAAATCTTCACCAAAGCTCTTTCCATCACCAATTTTGTCTCTTTGAGACTCCAGTTAGAACTCATCCCATTGATCATCTAGGGGGATATTGAAGGAGTGCATACTCATTTATCATAGTTCCATTTTGTATGATTTAATTTGTAGGATATTTCTTTATTTTATATTTTTCTTATCGTAGTTAGTTTGCCTAAGAAACAATTTTAAGACAATTTATTTGAAACTATTTTTTTACCATAGATGCATGATCAATAATAACTTAAGATGAACTTTCCATTTTATTTTAGCAAACTGCATGATAAATGCATATTATTAAAATTTATTTTTGGTTTCTATGAACTTATTAGAATGTGGAGTAATTTCTCCCAAAATAAATTATGCAAATTAGTTTTTTAGTTTAGTTTCAATTTAGTATGTAGAAGGAAGAGAAGAAAATAATTTTGAATGACAATTATTTTTACAGTTAGAGTTAATTTTTAGAGTTTAGAGTTAGAGTTGAAAATATGCATGTTAATTTGAATTAGAGAATTCTTGTAATTTCAAAACCTCTATATTATGATGTATTTTGTAATCATTTATGCATGACAAAAATTAATTGAGTAGTTTTATTTTTTCTAAGTGTTGTAGCTCTCTGTTGTGTGCTTTTTTTATGTTTTATTTTTCTATCTCTGTCAAGCAAATTGGTATCAGAGCAAAAAGATCATTGGTGAATTCTGCCAGGGTTTTCGAAGTCAAGAAGGATTTTTTTTACTGTTGTAGCAGATCATGGCAACAAGCAACAACATCACTCAGCCTTAAATTCCTATTTTCAATGGTAAGAATTATGATTTTTGGTCTTTTAAGATTGGAACTTTGTTTTGTTCACAAGATATTTGGGAAATGGTAGAAAATAGTTTTGTAGAACCAATGGATCAAGCATCTTATCAAGCTTTGACTAGAGCACAAAAGGAAGAGCTTAAATAAAACAAGAAGGATGTAAAAGCCATATTCTTAATCCAATAGGAAATTGATGAGTCCATCTTTCTAAGGGTTGCAACAGCAACTACATCAAAGATGACATGGAAAATTTTGGAGACAACCAATCAAGGAAATGCAAAGGTGAAAGCAGTTAAACTACAATCTCTTAGGAGAAATTTTTGAAAATTTACAAATGTGATTTAGAGTCTATAAACTAGTTTATGAGTCAAGTCTTGAAGATCATGAACTAAATTAGATCTAATGGAGAAGCAATAACAGATCAGAAGATCATAGAAAAAATTCTTAGGAGTTTACCCAATAAATTTGATGCAATAGTTCTAGCTAGTGAGGAATCCAAGGATTTGGGAAAATTATCAAAAGATGAGTTAATGGGATCTTTGTTAACACATGAATCCAGAATGAGTAGGAATAACAATACTTCTTTTGAGAATGCTTTCAAGTCTCAGGTATCATCTGGCAGAGGAAGGGGAAGGTCAAACATCAGAGGAAGAGGCAGAGGCAAAGATGGAAGGAGGAATCCAGATCAAGGTGAAAACAATAATCAAAACTACAATAGTAGACAATGTGGCAACAATCACTTCAAGCAAAATTCACAGAGGTTTGATAAATCTAACATTTAGTGTTATTATTACAAAAAATATAGACATTATGCAAATGAATGCAGAAAGAAACAAGGAGATGTAGACAAGAAGAATTCTAATTACACAAATGAACCTAAATCTAATTCTAGAAGTTTATTCATCACCTGTCATGTTGCTCAAGAAAGTGCTAAAGATATTTGGTTTTTAGATAGTGGATGCAATAACCATATGACAGGGAATAAAGAAATGTTTGCTAGTCTTGATGATTCCGTAAAATCAAAAGTGAAATTGAGAAATGATAATAAAGTGGTTGTAATGGGTAAAGGAGTAATAAATGTTTTGGCAAAAAATGGTCAAAGAAGATTTATTCCTGATGTTTATTTTGTACCTGGACTAAAGCATAATCTTATGAGTGTTGGATAGTTAGTACAAAAAGGTTATAGAGTATCTTTTATGGATAATGTTTGCACAATACTAGAAATATTTCCAAATGGCAGGTTGATTGCAAGAGTGGAGATGACCAAGAATTAGATGTTCTCCCTTTGAATTCAGTGCATCCAAGGATAAGAGGAAGCCCATTTCAAAACTATGTATCTAGACCAATCATGTCTATGGAATTTGAGGCATGGACATTTACATTTTGGAGGTTTGAGTTTGTTATAGAAGAAAAATATGGTGAAGGGATTGCCACCAATAGAGCAGCCAAGAAGTTCATGTGAGATTTGTATTTGGGCAAAATAACATAGAGAGAGTTTTCCAATAGGAGTTTCATATAGAGCAAGGGTATTATTGGATCTAGTTCATAGTGATTTATGTGGACCAATGCAAACTCCATCATTTGAAGGTAATATGTATTTTCTAACCTTCATTGATGATTTCGGCGAGAAGACTTGGATATATTTTCTCAAGCAGAAGTTTGAAGCCTTTAGGAAATTCAAAGAATTCAAATCTATGGTCAAAAAGCAAAGTGGCAATTACATCAAGGTACTTAGATTATATAGAGGAGGTGAATTTATGTCTAATGAATTTCAAGATTTTTGCAGATATCATGGCATTAAAAGACAATTGACTACAAGGTACACACCACAACAAAAAGGTGTAGCAGAAAGAAAGAATAGAACAATCATGGAGATGGCTAGAAGCATGTTAAAGGCTAAACATTTGTTAAATGAATATTGGACAGAAGTAGTAGCATGTGCAATATATATTCTGAATAGAAGGCCAACAAAGAGTGTCAAGGATAGAATTCTACAAGAAGCTTGGAGTGGTAAGAAGCAAAGTGTATATCATTTTAGAATTTTGGGTTGTATTGCAATTCTCTTGTACCATCTAAATTGAGAAGAAAACTTGATGATAGAGGTGAGAAATGCATTTTTATTGGGTATAGTGAAGAATCAAAAGCTTATAAGTTGTATAACCCCATTTAAAAGAAAGTGATTATTAGCAGAGATGTAGAATTTAAGGAAGAAGAAGCTTGGGATGGAAGCATTGATAGAACAATCACAATTGGAGCACCAATCCCTCAAAATCAAGATGAACCTAGACATAATTTGGAAGATGATCAATCAAATCCACAAGAAAGAATAAGGGCACTCCAACAAGAACTCCAAGGGACCTAGTACAAGGTGAATTATCTGGTCATGCATGTCATCCTACTCTTAATTCACAAGTAAGTGATGAATCAGATCCAACTCTTGCCACATTGATGCAACACTCAACATACACTCAATACAATTTTGCCATTAATCATGTGAGAGCCAAAGATTTGAAGACTGGAACATAAAAAAACTTATATTCATCAACTCTACTGCTACAATGAGAGAAAACTCTCTTATATCTAAGAAAAATAAAAAATAAAAAATTACTTTTTTTGGCAGATTTCGACAATTGTTAGATTTTGCCATTTTAGGTAATTTTACAATCATATCCTAAAAATCCTTTTTTCCCAAAAGCTTCCTAAAACTAAGGTAGGATGAAATGCCAACTAATATTCTAAATTCAAAACATGAGTTTCGATTTATTACAAAAGCAACTTTTTTTTAAAAAAAATTCTAGAAAAAAACACTAAATTGCTATTTTGAGGGCCAAGATGAAAGTTTCAAGCCCCGAAAAAGTGCCAAAATGAGGTCCAACCCACTAGGGTCGGTTTCGAAACCACTTTCCACCTCATAACGTATCCACCCGTAAAATCTCGTAGAAAACCCACATCTAAGTCAAAAGTTATGATCTCTGAAAGTTCCTGCATCATTCTCCTCTGGTTGAAAAGAACACAACTCCTACAAGTGACTGTCTTCAAACTGCTGCTATTTGACTGGATCTAACCTCTGCACTTCCCACTTTGTAATCCATGTGCTATCTGTGGTGGCAATCCTTCCCACTGTTTAAAATACTTGTTGTAATGCCCTTGCCGAGTGTAGATAGTTTTCTTATCAAGAACCTGTGCAATCTTTTCCTTCTTCTTATGGGGAATGTGGCGGTACCATGCCACTTCTGGTTGACTATCTTCAGCATCATCCTCACCATGGAATGCATATAAATCATAAATATTAAACACAGGAGAAATATCGAGATCATCTGGTAAACTGACCTCATATGCATTATCATTGATCTTCTTTGTAATTCTGTAAGGACCAATTTTCTTGTACTTCAACTTGTGGTATGTTCCAGTAGGAAACCATTCTTTTTTCAAATATACCATCACTAAGTCACCTTCACTGAATGTCTGATGTCGCCTACTACTAGCCACTGTATTCTTGTACCTCTCATTACTGTCCTGCAACTTCTATCTCACTTCTTTCTGCAACTGTTGAAGGTATTCTACAAATGCTTCCCCATCATCACTGGCCCTAGCTTTCATTGGTAGCTATACCAAATCTAGAACACTCTGAGGATTCCTACCATACACAATCTGGAAAGGGGACTTTCCTATTGATCTGTTAATAGAACTATTATAGGCAAATTCAGCTTGGAATAATGCCACGTCCCATTGTTTTGGCTTTTCTCCAACAATACATCTCAACAAATTTCTCAGACTCCAATTGACTACCTCAGTTTGCCCATCCATTTGAGGATGATAAACACTACTAAATTGTAACTTAGTCCCCATCTTGCTCCATAAAGTCCTCCAAAAATGACTGAGGAATTTGGTATCCCTATCATAGGTAATAGTCTTTGGAACACCATATAGTCGAACAACTTCTGAACAAAATAACTCTACTACCCTCTTTGCATCATTAGTTTTCTTACAAGCAATAAAATGAACCATCTTGGAGAACCTATCAACAACTACAAAAATAGAGTCATTACCTCGTTGAGTATGTGGAAGTCCCAACACAAAGTCCATGCTCAAATTTGTCCATGGTGTAGTTGGTACTGGTAATGGCATATACAACCCTGTATTCTATGAATGTCCCTTAGCCACTTGGTAGATTCTACACCTTGTTACATACTTAGTTATATCCTTTTTCATCTTTGGCCAGTAATATTTATCTTCTATCAAGACCATTGTCTTGTCCTTGCCAAAATGTCCAGCTAACCCCCTACTATGAAATTCTCTGATAATGTTTTCCCTCATAGAGCCAACTGGTATGCATAGTTATTTTCCTTTAAATAGATACCCATCTTGCATAAAATATTCACCCCTAAAGTGATCCAAGTTACCAGATACTAGTGCCTTCAATTGTTCCACAATCTCCCAAAAATCATCATCAGACTCATACAAATTTTTGATGGCATCAAAACCAATCACCTAAGTTTCCATTGTGGTCAAAAGTGCAATGCACCTACTTAACATATTTGCAACCTGATTTTGTTTTCTAGACTTATGCTTCAACACAAAATTGTAACCCTGCAGGAAAGAGACCCACTTGGCATGCCTACTATTAAACCTTTTCTATGTGTTCAAGTATCTCAGTGCAATATGATCTGTAAACAATACAAACTCCTAGGGAACTAGATAATGTCTCCGATGCCTCAATACTTGAACAATTGCATAAAATTTCAAATCATAAGTAGAATAATTCATTCTCACATCATTTAGCTTTTCACTAAAGAAAGCTATAGGTTTTACATCTTGGCTAAGTACAGCACCTATTCCCACATGGGAGGCATCACATTCTACTTCAAATACCTTATCAAAATTTGGCAATGTAGGTATAGGTGCTTCTGTTACCTTTTGCTTCAAGTACTCAAAGCTCTCCTCAGCATCCTTGGTCCATACAAACTCTCTTCCTTTGGTGCAATCTGTTATAGGAGCTACAATACTACTAAAATTTTGAATGAACTTTCGATAGAAAGTGGCCAAGCCATGAAAAAATTTTACCTCTATGATGCTGCTTGGACAAGGCCATTCTAACACCATCTTTAGAAATGACAAATCCTAAAAAAACCAAACTATCCTGCATGAACCTACACTTCTTCAAATTGGCATAGAGCTTCTCCTTCCTTAACACACCAAAGATGATCCTCAAGTGTTGTAGGTGCTCTTCTTTGTTGTTACTAAATACAAAAATATCATCAAAATAAACTACCACAAACTTACCAATGTAAGGTCGTAGTATAGTGTTCATCAATCTCATAAATGTGCTAGGTGCATTTGATAACCTGAATGGCATAACCATCCACTCATATAATCCGTCTCCATTCTTAAAGGTTGTCTTCCACTCATCCCCTTCTCCGATCCGGATTTGGTGGTAGCCACTTAGTAGGTCGATCTTGTTGAACTCTTTGGCTCCTGCAAGGACATCCATCATGTCTTCCATACGAAGTATAGGAAACTGATACTTGATGGTAATCTTATTAATTGCTCTACTATTAGTGCACATCCTCCATGTTCCATCTTTTTTTGTGGTCAACAATGTAGGTACAACACATGTGCTCATGCTCTCTCTCACCACACATTTACTTATGAGTTCTGTTACTTGCTTATTCATCTCTGCATGTTGTGTTGGATTCATCCTATAAGCTGTTTGGTTGGGTAGATTTGCTCCTAGAATCAAATCAATATGATACTAAATATCTCTCTTTGGCGGTAGACCATTAGGCAATTCATCAGGCAAAACATCAACAAATTATTTCAATAGTTCTGCTACTTCTGGGGGAACTGAAATGTCTTTCTCTTCACCTTTTTTCACTACTAATGCATAGCAACACCCTGTCACCTTCATTTCTTTAACAAGATCTCTTTCAGACAACATGGTCTCACCTTTTCCTTCATCCTTGAGACGCAATAAAATCGCCTTAGAGCCATCTTTCCAAAAGGTGTATGTGTTTTTCTCTCCATCATGCATAACTTTTCTATCATACTACCATGGCCTTCCCAATAACACATGACAGGCATCCATTGGGACAACATCACACCATATCTCATCCTGGTAGATCTTCCCTATGCTAAACTTAATTAGGCATCTTTTATCAACAGTGACTTCATTTCCCTTTTTAAACCATGCAATGCGGTACAGATGAGGATGTTTTTCATAGTGTAAATTCAATTTTTCTACCATTTCTTTAGAAACCATATTTTCACAACTACCTCCATCCACAATAACCTAACTACCTTGCCACCTGAAGTGCATCCGGTTCTGAAGATATTGGTTCGAAGCCATGAACAATCAGAGCTTTTGGCTTGTGTTTTCTCCTTCTCTGGAATCACCATTGTTCTTTTCATCATGAGACTTTCTCCCACATTTGGTGGAACCTCTAGTTTAGTCCCTTCACTTCATGTTGCATTTGAATCAGGTTGACCCTAGGTTGTCCTCCTTGATTTCTTTCTTGCATGTTATAATTTGAGCATTCAAATGCCCTATGACCTTCTTCTCCACATCTGAAACAAGTGAAAGGCCTTCTCTAGTTTTCCCATCCTCTACCGCTACCATAACCTCTACCTCTTTGAAATCCCCTTCCTCGTTCTTGATTCGGAGGATCTTGTTGAGTGTCTACTTGTTTTTCTAATCCATGGGATGACTCTCCCCTACCATAATTTGAACTTCTTTGAAATGGAGTTGATGTACCCCTTCTTCCTCCTCTATTCCTCTGATGGTACTGTTTGTTTTGTTTTTCTTTAGCCTTTAGAGCCAATTGGTAAGCCTCTTCCATACTGTTGAGTCGATGCATGCTCAATTCATCTTGAATAGAGAATTTCATGCCATTCACATATCTAGCAACCATCTATTCATCAGTATCTTGATGCTCTATACGTATAAACAGCGTATAAAACTCATTTGTATAATCTTGCACAAAAGAGAGGTTCTGCTTTAAATTTTGAAACCTACGAAAAAGGGTTTGTACATAATCTATGGGCAAAATTTTTTCTCTCAACTTCTTCTCCATTTTATTCCATGTCCTGATCTTATCCTTGCCTTTCCTTGTTCGTTCCTTTTGAAGATGATCCCACCAAATCATTGCATGACCCTTTAATTTGGTGCATGCGAATTTCACCTTCTTTTCCTCTATCATGGATTTCCATTCAAAAAAATTTCTCATGTCATTCAACCAGTCTATCAACTCCTCTGGTTTAATACTACCTACATAATTTGAAACATCTACCTTGATCCCTTCATTTTTCCCTTCTAAGGCCTTGAGCATCCTCTCTTCAAAACTCATGCCTTCTAATTCTTCTTCTTCATTTTCTATATCTTGATTTGCACCTCCTCGACCTATCTCTTCATTAGATTTGTCTCCTCCTCTACCCAGTCTTTGGTTTTCCATCCGTGTTGTAAGTTCTGCTATTTATCTTTGCACATTTTGCATTTCTCTATGCATCTGGACAAGACCGCCTCTTCCTCTTCCTCTCCCAGCCATCTTCCTACTCTGATACTAGATGATGCAGCACACAACATACATTCAATACAATTTTGCCATTAATCATGTCAGAGCCAAAGATTTGAAGACTGGAACATAAAAAAACTTCTTTTCATCAACTTTGCTGCTACAATGAGAGAAAACTCTCTTATATCCAAGAAAAATCAAAAAAATAAAAAATTACCTTTTTTGGCGGATTTCGACAATTGTCAAATTTTGCCATTTTAGGTAATTTTACAATCATATCCTGAAAATCCTATTTTTTCTCAAAAGCTTCCTAAAACTAAGGTAGGATGAAATACCAACTAATATTCTAAATTCGAAACATGAGTTTCGATTTATTACAAAAGCAACTTTTTAAAAAAAGAAAAAAAATCTAGAAAAAAACACTAAATTGTTATTTTGAAGGCGAAGATGAAAGTTTCAAGCCCCGAAAAAGTGTCAAAATGGGGTCCAACCCATTAGGGTTGGTTGCAAAACCAATTTCCACCTCATAACGCATCCACTCATAAAATCTCGTAGAAAACCCACATCCGAGTCAAAAGTTATGATCTCCGGAAGTTCATGCATCACACATTAAGATCAAAATTTAAAGGTAACAAAATGAGAAACTTGAATGAGATTTATGATCAAGAAGAAGAGAATTTAGATTTGTGTTCAAATTTTTCTTTTTTCTCTCATGATCCTATGTATTATGAAGAAGCAGTTAATGAGGAACATTGGATAAAAGCAATGGATGAAGAGATGGATTGTATTAAGAGAAATCAAACATGGGATCTAATTAACGTACTTGAAGGTAAGGATTGCATATGAGTCAAATGGGTTTATAAGACCAAATTTAATGCAGAAAGTAAGATTGAAAAGCACAAGGCAAGGTTAGTAGAAAAATGTTTTGCACAACAACATGGAATTGATTATAATGAAACATTTGCTCTAGTTGCTAGACTTGATACTATTAGAATGGTTTTATCCATAACTGCTCAAAATAATTGGAAAGTATATCAAATGGATGTCAAATAAGCTTTCTTGAATGGTTTCCTAAATGAAAAAGTGTATGTGAAACAACCACCAAGTTATGAATTGCATGGACTTGAAGAAAAAGTCTATAGATTGAAGAAGGCCCTCTATGGTCTCAAGCAAACACTAAGAGAATGGTATAGCAGGATTGATTCATACATGACAAATAATAGATTCAGTAGAAGTAGTAATGAGCCCACATTGTACACACAAATCAACATAGAAGGTCAAATTTTGATTGTGTGTTTGTATGTTGATGATTTGATTTTCGTAGGGAATTTGTTTGTAGACACATTTAAATCAGCAATGAAGAAGAATTTGAGATGATTGATTTGGTATAATTAATGAAGTATTTTTTGGGCATTGAAGTTGTAAAATCAAATAAGGGAATTTTTATTTGTCAAACTAAATATGCAAAGGATGTTTTAAGGAAGTTTAAGATGTTGAATTACAATTCAAAACCTACATCAGTTGCTACAGGGTCTAAAATTAGCAAAGAGGACAAAGGGCCTAATGTTGATTCCACAACATTCAAAAGTCTAATTGGTAGTTTGATGTATCTTACAACTACAAGACCAGATATCATGTATGGGGTTAGCTTAATCTCAAGATTCATGGAGTCACCAAAAGACTCACATTAGCAAGTTGGAAAGAGGATATTGAGATATGTGGCAGGAACAACAAAATATGAAATTTTATACTCCACAACTAATGATTTTGGTTTGATTGGTTATACTGATAGTGATTTTGCAAGTAGCATTGATGATAGAAAGAGTACTTCTGGATATGCTTTTCATTTTGGAATAGGTGTGGTCTCATGAGCATCAAAAAAGCAACCCATTGTGACACTTTCATCAGTTGAAGCTGAGTATGTAGTAGCCACATCAACAGCATGTCAAGCAATTTGGATGAGGAGAGTATTGATAGATTTATTGCAAGCACAAGAGGATTCTACACCAATCTTTTCTGACAACAAATCAACAATTGCATTGTCAAAAAATCATATTTTTCACAAGAGGAACAAGCACATTGATACAAGATTTCATTTCATCAAAGAGTTGGTAAGCAATGGAGAAATCCATTTGGAATTTTACAAATCTGAAGATCAGATGGCAGATATATTCACAGAGGCATTAGTCAAGACGAATTTTGAGCATCTAAGACAAAATTTGGGCATTGTAAATGGTGAAGTAGTTAGTGGTAGAAATTAAGGGAGAGTGTTAGAATGTGGAGTAATTTCTCCCAAAATAAATCATACAAATCTGTCTTTTAGTTTACTTTCAGTTTAGTATGTAGAAGGAAGAGAAGAAAATAATTTTGCATGACAGTTATTTTTAGAGTTAGAGTTTAATAAATTTGCATGTAATATGTATGTTAATTTTAGAGAATTCTTGTAATTTCAGAACCTCTATATTATGAAGTATTTTGTAATTATTTATGCATGACAAAAATTAATTGAGCAGTTATATTTTCTCTGAGTGTTGTAGCTCTCTATTGTGTACTTTTTTTTCTGTTTTATTTTTTTGTCTCCGTCAAGCAGAACTCTATAAAAAATTTGTTGTTGTAGCAATATATTCAATTCAGAATTAATTTTATTTTCAATTTTTTTATTTTTATTTTTAATTTTTTCTAATTTCTTTTTTAATTTTTATTTTTTACTTTTTCCAATTTCTTTTTTGGTTTTTATTTTTTATTGTTTCCAATTTTTTGTTTCAAATATACTATGGAAATATCCCTCGCCATTCTTTAGATATATTTTTTTAAATATAAATATGCTAGTCTATATATCATTAAGAAGTTTCATTAATTTTATTATGTTTTTTTTGCTTGCTGATCACTCGGTAGTAATTAATATTTCTAGCACATAATTCTACAATTTTATTATCATTTAGATAATTTTTTCTATACAACTGTGATGTTCATTTTTCGTTTATCTTTTAGTATAGTGTAAGTGTTGTTTGTCATCATTTTTTTATACACTTTATTATTTCGCGAGCAAAGGTTTGCGATCAGGTGGAAGCTGGACCAGATCCCAAGTATGGTTTGCCATTAGAGAGTCCATTTCATCCTTCATTGCAGCCATCCACTTCTGACTGTCCCTATCATTGCAAGCCTCTCGAAATGTATTTGGTTCTGATAGGTCAACAATGAGCAATTGATAATCATCAAATTTTGGAGGAGGTTTCCTCTCCCTGGTAGATCTCCTCAATGGAGGAATTTGTCCCTGTATACAGCCATCTTTATGTGTAGTGCTTTGTTCAACACTCCTCTGTATGCCCTCTGACTTGGTAATGCCCCTCTGTATTTCCTGTGTAGTGGATGAATTTCTTTGCAAAAAATGTGGCTCTCCTGCTGCTGGCATGGGAAGATTTTGAAGCTGTCAGTCCATTTGCAATCTTATAGTAGAAGGCTCTGCCTCTAGAGCCTGTGTGAACATTATCCACTGAATTCTGAACAGAATTTCTTAGCTGCATTGAATATCTATTATTCTGCGATGGACTTTGCATAGGAAATGTTTCATGTTCAGGGGTCATGTGCTGTATTTGAGACAGGGACGGCACATTTAGAGTAGTTGGATAGACGTCTAGAGGTGCGTTTGACCTCTGTGGACCAACCTCAGCCCGTATGGGATTATTTTGTGTACCATTGTTGTTATGAGAGGACGGCAGAAGCACTGTATCCAAATTAGGCTGCGTGGAACATTTTTCAAGCTACGTTGAACACATATCATGCTGCCATTGACCAAAGGAAGGCTGTGAATCATTAGACCCAGGGGACGTGGTATCTAACAAAGGTTGTGGGATCACTGTTTGCAAAGAAGGCATCAACGGGAATGTGTGCTTTGGTGTTTGTGACCCCACATTTGATATCTCAGTGCGTTGAACCTGCTACGTGGGATTAGAAGATTGCTCACCAGATGACCTTTGTCTCTCTGCTTCACCAACCTGTGTGGAAATTGCTCCCACTGAATGTGGTGATTGGAAATTTGGTGGCATACACTGTGTAATGTCATCATTTCCAAACATTGAACTGACATTTCCTTGTGCATCTCTGTTTAGACGAAGTGACAGAGTAGGCACCAATACTGAATTTGAATTTCCATCTTTATCTGATCCCACTTTTGGATGTGAAAACTGTGTATTACACCCAATATCATCAACTGATATATACTCTTTTGTAGATGCCCTTTGTTCTTGCAAGGCAGTAAACACTTTTTCATTGAAGATCACATCACGACTGCAAATGATTTGTTTTGCAACAGGATCCCACAATCTGAAACCGTATTGCTGTTCCCCATAACCGACGAAGATGCATCGTTTGGATTTGAAATCCAATTTCATTCGCTTTTCTTTTGGAATGTGAGCGAACGCCTCGCAGCCAAAGACTCGAAGGTGATTGTAGGAGACCTTCTTTTCAAACCATTCTTCTTCCAGAATATCAAAGTCCAGTTTGGTGGAAGGACTTCGGTTGATCAAATAAACTGCCATGTTAACTGCCTCAGCCCAGAATTCTTTACTCAAACCTGCATTTGAGAGCATGCTACATGCCCTCTCTAGAATAGTGCGATTCATCCTTTCGGCTGCACCATTTTCCTGAGGTGTAAATGGCACAACCTTGATGTGCTGATTGCCGTTGTCTGCACAAAAAGCATCAAAATCTAAAGAGCAAAACTCCCCCCTATTGTCAGTTTTAAGACATTTAATTTTGCTCCCAATTTGATTTTCAGCAACAGCCTTAAAAATTTTGAATTTTGCAAACACTTCTGATTTTCTGTTGAGCATATAAACCCAAAGCTTACGGGTGCAATCATCTAAAAAAGTTACAAAGTAGTTTGCTCCTCCAATGGAGGTTACCTCTGTGGGACCGAAGACATCCGAATGCATGAGTTCCAAGGGTTTTGCCTTCTTGTCGTGTCTGATTTTGGAGAAGCTGGCCCGCCTTTGTTTCCTGTAAATGCAATGCTCACAAAGTTCTAAATCTGTTGATTGTAAACTAGAAAGTTGGCCTCTTTTGAGCAATACTTCCATTCCTTTTTTGCTCATGTGGCCAAGTCTCTTATGCCACAATTCTATCCCGCTGTCAACTACGGCCATCACCGCTCCCACTTCAGCGGCGCATTCGAGCACATAAAGAGATCCAGATTTATTACCTTTTGCAACAACTAAAGTGCCTTTAGTTACTTTCCAAATGTTGGAAGAGAAAGTGATGCTGCAGCCTTGCGCATCAAGTTGTCCAGCTGAAATCAAGTTTCTCTTAAGTTTAGGAACATGTCTAACATCATTCAGTAGCCACTTGCTTCCATTCTTTAGTTGTAGCAATATATCACCTTTGCTAATAATCTCGCACGGCTCATTGTCTTCGAGATAAACCTTGCCAAATTTTCCTTCTTGATATGTTTGGAAGGCATCCCGATTTGAAGTTGCGTGAAAGGAGGCACTGGAGTCTAAAATCCATGAGTCGGCTTCAGCTTCACTTGCTGCCAAGACAAGAGCTCCTCCATCATCTTCAAGAGTCGTGTTAATCTCATTTTCTTTCAGCTGTTTTTGAGCTTTCTTGTAACACCAACAATCCTTCTTGACATGTCCATCTTTTCCGCAAAACCAGCAACCTTCTTTCCGTCCTCTTGACTTTGATCTCTTCGCTAATTTAGATCTTCTCCCGTTTTGTTTTCCTCGATCTTGGGTTCTTCCCCTATTGCCTAGAACCAAGGCTTCACTAGATATTTTATTTTGTCCTCTCCTCATGTCTTCATTGAGGAGGGTGGTAGCAACATCGTCAAATCTTAACAATGCTTTTTTTTTCCTTGTTTTCGGATCCTCTTCTCCCAGGTGCTGAATTGCTGATCGTCATCACGACATTATCCTAGCTGTCGGGAAGCGAGTACAGGAGTAGCATAGCCCTCATTTCATCATCAAAATTGATTTCTACAGAAACTAGTTGGCTGATTGCAATGTTGAATTCGTTCAAGTGATTTGAAAATATTTTTCCCTCTTTCATTTTCAAGTTGAACAACTTCTTTAGCAAGAAGACCCTATTGGTTGCGGATGCCGTTTCATACATGTCGCAAAGCTTGTCCCAAATTTGCTTTGCCAAAGTTTCTGTTGCAACATTAAATAAGACGTTGCTGGACAGCGAGAGGATAATTGTAGAGGCTACTTTTTGATCCAACACATCCCATTCGTCATCTGTCATCTTTTCTGGTTTTGCTGTTTTTCCTTTCAGCGTGATAGCTAAGTCTTTTTGAATTAGCACGGCACGAATTTGCAGCTTCCAAAGCCCAAAATTCTACCCCGAAAACTTCTTTATTCTTCACTTGTCGCTTCTTCCATTTCTTCGAAATTCGTCACGAATTTCTCAACCAGCTCCTTACCCGAGCTCTGATACCAATTGTTAAAACAATGGAACAACGAAAAAGAAAAGAACAGTAAACAATCACACAGTGCAAAGATATTTAACGTGGTTCACCATATGTATGGCTACGTCCACAAAGCAGGGGAAAACTCTTATATTAATGTATTCTCAGATGATGTTTACAACAGCATATACATATGCTTTTATAGATTACAATAGAAGCCAAGAGAAGGAGCTGAACAATGAAGAGTCACCACAAAAAGACGAGGTGACCGTTGGGTTTCATATCCAACACTAAACATGATTTCCTGATGCTGTTACACATAAATGCGATCCCCTCAAACGTCCCTCCGACGGCAATCTGGATGAGGAAAATACCCAACTACTCATTCTACAATTATAGGAAGAAATTAAATGCCGGAGGAGAAATCAAAGTATAGTCTGATTTGAAAAAATGAAGAGGATAAAGATGAGACACTTGTTCTCCACTTTACAACCTCTGCTACCTATTTCCACTACTCACAAGGTAATTTAATGATAGTTTCATCTCTTTTCCTCATTAGTGTGATCGCAAAAGTGGAAGAGTTGATGAAAAAACTTAACACATTTATTTTCAAAAGCATTATAATTTTCAATGAGATATTCTTATTGTGTGTTAAATATAATTATTTCAACAGTGCACTCTCATTCCAGGAAGGGTTTACATAGCAGTGCATTGCTGTTGTTTATGTGGGGATCTACGTTCTTTTTACGGGGTCTTAGCTTCATATATAAAGAATCAATACAATGACTACAACTTAACTGTTATTTACAGCTATTATTCATTGGATTGGTGTTAATCTTTTGAACTTGTAGTATTTCAGATAAGAAGATATTGCATAACAGAAGAAACCATTAAATACATTCAAAATCTCTAAAATAAAACCCAAGAGATGGAGGAGGAGGCCCACTTATTGGCGATAAGAGGGTCATTAGTTGATCACCCATTGATAGAGAGTCCATAATCCTTAATGTACATATAGAAGTTTATACTAGTGAAATAGTGATAATAAGAATTGGCCCCTCAAGAATGCCATGCTGTCTTTAGGCTATTATTAAATATCATCAACTTCAATAGTTAGAAATTAATTTTGGCCAATAAAAATAATACAAATATTTACCACTTTTATTATGAATGATATATGCTATTGACTTTTTAACTATTAGAAAATAAATATTTAAATAGAGTGTTCTGGGCACAAAATTTATAAAGAGATTGAAGCACATGCTTTGGAAATACAGAGTGCCTCCATTGTCTTTCTCTATATCCACGCCAGAGTAATAGTAGGCACCGATTGCCATAACTCATTTCAAATGACCCAAATCGAACCTCGTCTGAACTCAACTTTACGAAGTATTTATTAGCTATGTTATGTGTTGAGGATATTCAGTCTCAGTTAAAATATAGGAAGGAAATGTAAAGTCGCTTCCAACATACACAGATTAAATGTAGATCCTAAACGCCTCACGTAATGTGTCAAGTTTCTTATGAAACAAAACAATCACCGATTCTAAACTGTACATATACACATGGAGCGGATCAATAAATCTGTAGAAAAAATAATTCTTTGGTGGGCATGTCTGCAGGTGAAACAATCATGTCATGTTATAAAACACATTTTCAAAATATTAATTGATAATTTGTAAGTTGATTTCAGGTCTAGTACAGACCATTGCATGCATGAGGCTGCCAACAGCATTAGCACAAGGAACCTGATATATTTCTTCAATTTCTTCTTCTGTTTTAGGATATTGTTTAGCAGATAATCTTTTATTAATAAGAAATAAACTACTCACAGATTTACATTTATCATCTTAAATCTCGACAAAATTATTTCAACATATTTCTTTTGATGTAACCATAATTTTTTGTTTCTTTTGATGTAACCATAATTTTTTGTTTGTACAATCTTTTTTAATTTCCCTGCTCAAAATAAATTTTGCAGCACCAAGATCTTTCATGTCAAATTGTGAAGATAACTAAGACTTAACTAAATTAATCATTGTTAAATTGTGACCAATTAATAACATGTCATCAACATACAACATTATGATAACAAAATTTTCACCTTTTTATTTAAAATACACATACGGGTCAGCTTTGCTATGATCTAGTCAAGTCCCATTAAATACCTACCAAATTTTTTATTCCACTTCCATGGTGATTGCTTTAAACCATAGATTTTTTTAGCTTACAAACTAAGTCCTTACCTTTCACCTTATAACACTCTGGTTGTACCATGTAAATTTCTTCCTCAAGCTCACCATGTAAAGATGTTGTCTTTATATTTATTTCTTCAATTTCAAGATCAAAAGGAACATCAACTAACAAAAACTCTAATTTAAATTTATTTTGCAATAGGACAAAAAAATCTCCAAATTGAATTCTCTACTTGAGAGAATCTCTTTTCTAGTAATCAAGCTTTACACTTTTCCATTTTTCATTATGCATTATACATCTTTTTAATTAACCATTTACAACAAACTGGGTTTCTTCTAGGAGGTAATTTAACAAAATCTCAATTATGAATTTTATCTCAAGACTCCATTTCTTCCTCCATGGTCTCCTCCTAGGACTCTTTTTCATTTGATCTAAGTGCTTCCTTAACAATCTTGGGGTCTTCATTAGTAATACATGAATCTAATAAAAGAGATGCATAATCAAAATTAGGATTTCTACACCTTTTTATTTTTCTTCTTACCTAATCTAGTCTCCTCAAAGCTAGAATTTTGTATTCTACATCCTTTGAATCTATATCCTTTGATTTTTCATTTTTTAGTTCTACATTCTCTAAATTACCAACTCATTCTCTAATTCATCTTGTGTAGTTGTTTCTAATTCAAACAAAGATTTGTCCTCTTCTATTTCCAACTAAACTTGTTTAGGTTCTTTCTTTGATTATTTTTTCTATTTTGGAACCCTCTTTCCTTCAATAAAAATTACATTACCATTGTATTGTATTTTTAGTGTTGCTAGGCTCCATAGCTTATATCCTTTAATACTAGTAGTATCCCATAAATATATACTTTCTTGATTTCTAATCTATCTTAGTCTAAGTTCTTTCTTTAGGAATACATATAAGCATCGCGACCAAAAATTCTTTAATGTTTGAGTGAGGGTTTCTTACCAATCTATGCTTCCTATGGAGCTTTATCTACTTAGAATTTTCTTTCAAAACCTACACAAGTAATAATTCTTTGAGCTTTATCCATGAGAGTTCTATCCATTCTTTTAGCATCTATGATATGATATGGTGTATATAAAATTGGTATTCTACCTTTCTAATCCACATTGCTTGTAAAACTACTCAAATGTATTTGAGAAATATTCTTCATTGTTATCACTTCTCAAAACTTTAATTTTCTTTTCCATTTGATTTCTACTAGAGAATTAAAATCATTAATTTATTGAAAACTTCATATTTATTCTATAGAAAATACACGCGTCTTTCTTGAGAAGTTATCTATAAACATATAACATAGTACATATATTTTCTAAGTGATCTAACTTTTAACAGTCGAGAAACATCACTATGCACTAAATGTAAAATTCCTTCTCATCTTGTAGTACTACTTGAAAACTTCACATGAGTTTTCTTGCCAAATACATAGTGTTTAGAAAAAATAATGTTTAAAGAGAAATCAAAAATTCCTTTAGCCATACCTTGGTGTTTAAATCTCAAAGACCTCTCACTATAATATGCCCCATACATTATTATCTTTACTTCAAGAAGTGTAGGAGCCTAATTTGCAATATTATGTACTTTAGAAACATGAGAGATATTACATCCACTAGTTATAGTGCTTGTCTCAAGCTTTAAAAACACTGGACTAAACAAATTCCTTTTTCCAATACCATAGCACCACGAATCATTTTGCAACTATCTTTATTGAATACTGCTTGCACACATGCATTATTCATTTTTCTTACTGACATTAGATTTCTTGCCAAACCTACAATGTGTAAAATGCCAAGAAGGGTTTTAATTCTTCCATCTTTCAGTCTTAGCTTCACTTTTCCTTAACCTATAATATTATATGGTTAATCATCTCCTAGGAATACTTCATCTCCATTGATTTGTTCATATTCATTGAACCACTCCTTATGAGGAGTCATATGAAAAGAGGCACCTAAATCTATCAATACTTCATCATGGTGTTCATCTGAGCTTGTAGAAACCAAAAAATAAATACCCTCAAATTTAAAATAAGGTCTTTGTGTTATGTCGTAAAATGTCCCCTAGGACTTTTACCTCCTAAGTTTATCTCCCGGGCCCGTTAGATTTAATCATACATGTTAAAAATGAATCCCGTAGCTAAATCCCCTGAAACCCATGATAAATGGGACTTAGGGGACATTCTTGAGCTTAATCAAGCCCCAAAATAGGACCCTGGACAAGGGCACCTGCACCCTAGTCTAGCCCTATTTTGTCGGGGCCCCAAATTTGAATGTCATCTTGTGACCATTAAAAGGTTTCCCTTGTCAGCATATTAAGTTTGAATTACAAAAGTTTAGTGGGAATGGATATATAAACATGTTTAGGACTTCATTTTAAAACTAGATGGATAATGCGAACTTGTGATCTTGTACTAAGGATACTCAAGGCTTTCATTGTGTTTCAGAGCATTATTATGTTGTGTTTGTTCATGTTTGTTGCAGATTTGTCTTCATCAATCCATCTCCTCATGGTGTGAAAGATCTTCATCTCTCCATGAGAGCTTTACCTCTGAGGTGACATTTACTTTGTGTTTCAATAATTTATCATATCATTGTTTTTTCCTCTGTCCACCAAGGACATACACTCTATCTAACAACAGTGTTGGAAGGCTTGCATGCCATTCTTGGGCTTGATCGAGGCAAGATCCTAAACACCCCAACCCCTCTGTTGTGATTGTAGGTTACAGATGTCAGATCTTGCGAAGAGGAGTTGCAGAAGATCAGAGAACAATAGGACAATTCTAGATATGAAGAAAACAATAGAAATTATTCCTAATTGGACAAGGGCGCCTACTCATCTGTCCCTTAATTTAGCACTATCAAAAATCTCTAAAGTGGTTGTAGTCTGTAGCAAAAAATATCCAGAAGTCCTTAAAAAAAGTACTACACTGTTGATAATTGAGAGGGGGGGTGAATCAGTTATCCTAAACTTTCTTTCAACTCAAAACAATCAGATCCATTGTGTTATTTATTAACATAGCAATTTAACCATTCATGAAAGCATAAAGCATAAACATCAGAGTAGATAAACATCAACACATGAGACACCAAGATTTTGACATGGAAAACCCAGTTAAGGGAAAAACCATGGGGTGATTAACCCAAGGATTATTCTCTGTTAGAAGAATAAGAGAAAGATGGCACCTACCAATTAGGGCTCACTGCCCGAGCACACTGCTCACAAAGAGGCACACTGCCTACAAGAGACACACTGTCTACAAAGTGATAAGAATCACAATCTTGAACTAGAGAATGACATCATTACCATGTCTGAATCAATTTCATTTAAGCCCATAAGCTCCTACTCTGCCTTTCGCACTTCTCTTCGCTATATCACACTCATCACCACACCACCCTCTTCAAAGTGAATTCACAAACCCTTATTTATATAAGGCATTGACTTAGGAACAATCATCTAAGTTGGCAAATATCTACAAGATCATTCATAAGGTGTGTAATACATCTGGTCGGCCTGTCTTCGGAAGAACACCAACAACTGGTGGTTAATACATTAAATCCAAACTCTAACTTCAATGCGGACTGCCAACATGAACTGAACATGATCCAACAATCATCATAATCTTCCCTGAATCACCAATAACATCCACACTTCATCAGCTAACTAGAATTCTTCTCTGCTTCATCTGAAACTTCAAGAACATAGTCTGTCATCACTGTCATAATGAGAAAGGTGCTTCTGGACCTCCAAACCATTCACACATCGAGATGACACATCACAAGGACATCCCAAACACTCCTTCCAATCTGCAGAATAGGAAGATGCAATTCTGGATCACACCGGACCTTTTTGTGACCCTCTGTCACCACTGAACACCTGCCGGAACTGGTTCCACACAAACAACCATAGCTTCTTCAGATCTTTATGCGGACCTCTAAAATCTTAACTGAAACATCTCAAGAAGCATATCTACAAACCCTTTAATCCACATTCTTTGATTCTCAACCCATTGAGTACTTTTGCCTTCTTCTTATCACTGTTCTTCATTGTTCCTGATTGAGACTAATTTTCTCAATATCCTCAGCACACAGCTCATCCAATCTTTTTTATCAATAAAATTTGAGTATGTTGACATCAATGACAACATTGGTTAACCTCATACTTGCAACAATCTCCCCCTTTGTCATTGATGGCAACATATGGTGTGAAAAACCATCAAGACAAGAATTTCTCTTTTCTGTCATAGCTCCCCCTATCAGCAACACTTCTTCATCTGTCTTCTCTTCCTTTACTACTCCCCCTTTGATCATCAACCACTTATTTTTCACATGTCTTCTCTCCCCCTTTGACATCAATGGCAAAGGGCTCATACTTGCAATTCTAACACATCAAAGTCTTACCAGCTGCTCCCCCTTAGTAGCAACTCCCCATCATCAATCTGGATCACAAGATGTGACTATGATATCCATTGAACTGATACACATCAGTGCACCCTAGTTCATCACTAGAGGGGCCATGACCCCTAACTTCTCCCGGAGATACTCAAAAGAGTCCTTGGGAAGAGGTTTAGTAAAAATATCTGCAATCTGATCCTTGGAGGGTACATACTCTAGTCTGACTTCATCCTTGTTCACTTGTTCTCTCAAAAAGTGAAATTTGATAGATATGTGTTTGGTCTTAGAATGCAACACCAGATTCTTAGAAATATTTATTGCACTTGAATTATCACAGAAAATTGTGATAGGCTCCTCATAATCTACTTTAATGTCTCTTATCATTTGTTTCATCCACAAAATTTGAGTGCAACTACCTGCTGCTGTAATATATTCTGCTTCAGTTGTAGACAGAGAAATTGCTTCTTATTTCTTGCTTAGCTAAGAAACTAGTCTTTTTCCCAAAAAGAAAGCTCCTCCACTTGTACTCTTCCTATCATCCACATCTCCTGCCCAATCTGCATCTGTATATGCATGAAGAGAAAAATCCTAATCTCTAGGATACCATAGACCATACTCAACTGTTCCTTTCAAGTACCTAAAAATTCTTTTGATTGCCATAACATGAGATTCTCTAGGATCAGCCTAAAATCTTACCACAAGACCAAAAGCTTGCATTATATCTGGTCTAGTCTGAGTTAGATACAATAAACCTCCAATCATTAATCTGTACTTTGTCTAATCTATTTTAGGAGAATCATCATCTTTGCTCAACTTACATCCGGTTGCCATAGGAGTGTTCATTGGCTTTGAATCTTCCATTCCAAATTTCCTTAATAATTCTTTCACATATTTGGTCTGAGAGATAAAGATACCTTTCTTTGTCTGAGTAATTTGCAGACCCAAGAAGAAATTTATTTCACCAAGCATTGACATTTCAAACTCACTTTTCATTTGATTTGCAAAGGTTTTACACATATTGTCTTTTCCTCCAAAAATGATATCATCAACAAATACTTCAACAATCAAGATGTTTTCATTATCTATTTAGAAATATAGATTATTGTCAGTAGTACCTTTGTTGAAACCAATCTGCACAAGATGCTTATCCAACCTTTCATACCAAGCTCTTGGGGCTTGCTTCAATCCATACAATGCCTTCTTTAATTTGCAAACCATAACACCATGCTTAGATAACTGAAATCCATCCGGTTGTTCAATGTCCACCTCTTCTTCTAAGTCACCATTCAAGAAGGTAGATTTGACATCCATCTGATATACTTTGAAATCTTTGAAGGCAGCAAATGTAAGAAATAGTCTGACTACTTCAATTCTTGCTACCGGAGCAAAGGTTTCCTCAAAATCAATTCCTTCTATTTGAGAGTAGCATTTGCAGACCAATCTGGCTTTGTTTCTGATTACTTCACCAACTTCATTTAGTTTATTCTGGAAGACTTATTTGGTTCCAATCACATTCTTGTTACTAGGTCTGGAAACAAGATCCCAAGTGTGATTTTTCTCAATTTGCATCAATTCTTCCTCCATTGCTTTTGTCCAATTTTCATCATTGCATGCTTCATTTATTGTCTTAGGTTCAATCTTTGAAATCAGACAACATTCATCTGAATTTTGAGCAACATTCCTTCTAGTTTTCACACCTTTACTTTTATCCCCTATGATCTGATCTTCAGAGTGGTTCAATCTTACATACCTTGGAACTTTGGGAGTTTCCTGCACTTCTGCTTCTTGATTAGGTTCATCCGGACCTATCTCTTCTCCCTGATTTACCGGATCAGTCTGAATCTGACCTTCAGGAGAGATGGAGCTCCTTGAACCAGAACATCATTCTAATCATCTTCATCATACTCATAAAATCTTGAGGGCTTCTCAATACCTTCATCAACCTTCACATTTGTACTCTCTATCATCTTTCTCAGTCTCTTATTGTAACACCGATATGCTTTGCTTTGAGTGGAGTAACCCAAGAAAATTCTTTCATCACTTCTAGCATCAAACTTACCTAGATCTTCATCTCTTTTGACGTAACACTTGCTATCGAATACTTTGAAATATCTCACAGTGGGAGTTATACCAAACCAAAGTTCATAAGGAGTCTTACCGGTATTGTTTCTGATTTGAACTCGATTGAGAGTATAGACTGCAGTACTGATAGCTTCTCTCCAAAACATCTGAGGAACATTTGTTTCCATCATCATTGTCCTAGATGCTTCTTGGATGGTCTAGTTCTTTCTCTCAACTACTCCATTCTGCTGTGGAGTCCTAGGAGCAGACAACTGTCTCTTTATACCATGCTTCTCACAGAAGTCTATGAATTCATCGGATGTGAATTCACCACCTCTATCAGACCTTAGACATTTCAATTTCAATCCGGTTTGATTTTCTACCATAGTTTTGAAGATTTTGAACTTCTCAAAGACTTATGATTTCTCTTTTAGAAAGGTAACCCACATCATCCGGGAATGGTTATCAATCAGCAACATGAAATATCTATCACCTTGCATACTTTTGATTCTTGTCGGACCACATAGATCAGTGTGAACTAATTCCAGTAATCTGGTAGAGGACTGATCCTTGCTTTTGAAAGAGATTCTGCTCTATTTACCTAGCTGACATTCTTTGCACAAACTATTTTTAGGTTTCACCAACTTTGGAAGATCTCTTACAACCTGAGTATTGCTTATTTTGATGATGTTATCAAAATTTACATGACACATCCTTCTATGCCATAACCAACTCTTGATCTACTTGAACAAACAAACAACTTTTATTAGAACCAACCAGATGGAAGATATTACCTTTTGTTTGAGTACCGGATGCAATCTCAGTTCTGGAGCTTTCAAAGATCCTGCATCTTCCATTTTTGAACCGGAGATCATAACCTTTGTCTACTAACTGTCCAACACTGAGAAGATTATGCTTCAATCCTTCAACATACAGTACATTACCAGTTTTGCTCTTTCCATCAAAAGAAATAGTTCCTCTACTTCTGATTCTACTAGCAGAATTATCACCAAACTTCACCATTCCTCCTTCATACCTTTCCAAATCTAAGAACTTGTTCTTATCACCTGTCATATGGTGAGAGCATCCACTGTCAATAACCCAATCATCTTTTTCTTCAACTTGGGTAGCCAAAGCTTTTTCTACAACCTTATGATTGACAGAATCAGAGGATATTGGTTCTTCTTCCTTGATGGCAATAAACACCCATTCATTTCTAGATTTGTCTCCTATCTCTGATTCATCATCTGTTACTCCTTCATTATCATCTTCTTCATGAACATAATAACAGTTCTTTTGGAACCTTTGTCTTTTAGAGTTTGACCTTGCAGATCTTTCTGGACATCTTGAAGCAAAATGACCAATCTTATTGTAGTTGAAGCACTTAAAAGGTAACTTTCCTTCATACTTACCAGATCCTCTTGGCAATCTCTTTGCAATGAGGGCTTCAAGATGAGCTGTTTCTACTTCTTCCTCTTCCATGTCTTTCCTTGCTTGATCATACCATGACAGCTTCCTTGAAGAGTTTTCTCCCGGATCAAATCTTTGTTTACCTTTCACATAGGCACTGGCTTTGAATGCAGATTCAGTCTTGGGGGGATCATCTCCAAACTCAGTCATTTCAAATGTAGCCAGTTTGCCAGCCAATTGCTCTCTTGTGACAATTGTATGGGCTATAAATTCATCAATGGTAGTAACCTTGATCTTGTAGGCAACAGGAAGGGATCTGAGAATTTTGTAAACAATCTCATTTTCATCCAGAACTCCACCAGCATTCCTGATTCCACACACCAGCTCATTTACTCTTGGCATAAAAGTGGTGATATTTTTATCATCTCTCATCTTCAATCTTTCAAATTTTCCTTTGAGACTTTGCAACCTTGCACTCTTAACAAACTCATCTCCTTCATGCAGAAGTTCCAGTTTAACCAAGATCTCATATGTAGTTGGTAGGTCAATAACATTTGAGAGTTCTAAGTCAGTCAAGGTGCTTAGAAGAGCTTCTCTGGTCCGCAGATTGTTTTCAGCATCTGTGATTTAATTCAGAGTTGTCGGACCACCCTGCGGAGGTACATAGGGTTTTGTGACCATGGATAAGTACGCCTTTCCCATACACTCCAAGTGACATTTCATGCGGCCTTTTCAGAGAGTGAAGTTGGTTCCATCAAACTTCGGACTATCCTTCTTATATGACGACATACTGGATCTCCTCAAGCGGTTAAGCTCTCTTCAGAGGAACTTGGCTCTGATGCCAATTGTTGATAACTGAGAGGGGGGGTGAATCAGTTATCCTAAACTTTCTTTCAACTCAAAACAATCAGATCCACTATGTTATTTATTAGCATAGCAATTTAACCATTCATGAAAGCATAAAGCATAAACATCAAAGCAGATAAACATCAACACATGAGACACCAAGATTTTGACGTGGAAAATCCAATTAAGGGAAAAACCACGGGGTGATTAACCCAAGGATTATTCTCTGTTACAAGAATAAGAGAAAGATGGCACCTACCAATTAGGGCTCACTGCCCGAGCACACTGCTCACAAAGAGGCACACTACCTACAAGAGACACACTGTCTACAAAGTGATAAGAATCACAATCTTGAACCGGAGAATGACATCATTACCATGTTTGAATCAGTTCTGTTTTTAAGCCCATAAGCTCCTACTCTGCCTTTCACACTTCTCTTTGCTATATCACACTCATCACCACACCACCCTCTTCAAAGTGAATTCACAAACCCTTATTTATACAAGGCATCGACTTAGGAAAAATCATCTAAGTCGGCAAACATTTACAAGATCATTCATAAGGTGTGTAATACATCCGGTCGGCCTGTCTCCGGAAGAACACCAACAACCGGTGGTTAATACATTAAATCCAAACTCTAACTTCAATGCGGACCGCCAACATGAACTGAACATGATCCAATGATCATCATAACCTTCCCTAATTTACCAATAACATCCGTACTTCATCAGCTTACCAGAATTCTTCTCTTCTTCATCCAGAACTTCAAGAACACAGTCTGTCATCACTGTCATAATGAGAAAGGTGCTTCTGGACCTCCAAACCATTCACACATCGAGATGACACATCACAAGGACATCCCAAATACTCCTTCCAATCCGCAGAATAGGAAGATACAATTTCAGATCACACCGGACCTTTTTGTGACCATCTGTCACCACTGAACACCTGCCGGAACCGGTTCCACACAAACAACCATAACTTCTTCAAATATTTATGTGGACCTCTGAAATCTTAACTGGAACATCTCAAGACACATATCTACAAACCCTTTAATCTGTATCCTTTGATTCTCAACCCATTGAGTACTTTTGCCTTCTTCTTATCACTGTTCTTCACTGTTCCTGATTGAGAATAATTTTCTCAATATCCTTAGTACACAACTCATCCAATCCTTCTTATCAATTCAATATGAGTATGTTGACATCAATGACAACACTGGTTAACCTCATACTTGCAACATACACTAGACAAGGGCACTCGCTCTTTTGTCCCCCAAGTTTCTACCTTCCGATATATGAAATCTACTATGTATTTAATCTTCATTTCATGTCTTCATATGTGAGTATTTGTTAGGTTTCATCCATTTGTTTACAATTTTGCATAATTAGGGTTTTAGGCTTCATTAGACTAAGGTTTAATCAATTAATCAACAAATTCCAAGTTTCCTTGTCATTCCAAGTGACACCAAACCTGTAGTTGAGTCCTCTTGCAAAAGTTGTGATTCAACTTAGTTTAATGTCCTTGAATGTATGTAGTGAAAGGAGGATCTAATTAAACTATCAACCTAATCAACAAACCCTCTTTTTCTACATAACACTTTGAAAGTGTGGAAGAATCATCATTAGTTGACTTTTCATTTTCAACCTTTTTAGATCTAGAATCTCTCTTATAGTGCATTGTTTTACCACAATTCCAACATTTTATCTAACTTTTATTTGGAGCATCAAAGTTACCTCTAGATTTCAATCTCTTATCCCTTGAATTTTTATCTCCTAAATTATTTTTATTCCTTTCATAGGAATCACCTATTACAACCAAGGCATCTTTCAATTCGTGACATTTTGAATATTTTTTTCTCATTTCTTTTGATAACAGGAGTCCCACTACATCCTCACTCTTTCATGTAGAAGCAGTACTAGTGATTGCCATTATTAACTTATCCAATAAGTTAGCTAAAACACTTCTGTTCATCATTCGTTTTAATATCAATAAATAAAAATTGACTTACCATATTATTAAAGGTGTCTAGATGTTCAACACATGTTCACCCTCATTCATTCTTAGTGAATACAACTTCTTGCAAAGAAAACAATTATTTGCTAGAGATGTCCCTTGATACAAAGTACCCAATTTATCCCATAACCCATTTATTATGGCTTCTATTGATACTTTCAAAAAACATAATATGGTAGACACAATCTAATTGAACTCCTTTTCCATCCTATTAATAGTTAGACAATCTTCACCCTCATACTAGATGGTTGTTTTAATGATATAACAATCCATTAATCTCTACGAAAAAAAAATCTTCCATCTTCAAATTCCTTAACTCAAAATTCTTTCCGTTAAAATTTTATATCTTTATCCTTATGTTTCTATTCATTTTGATTCACACACAAATCCTCACGTGCATAGCTCCCACTCAAGAAAAAAAATTCATAGGTAAATGAAACCCTAACCCTTCAATCAAAGTGTAAATAAAGATTTGACACTATATATGAAGAGGATGGATGTCAAATTCAACCAACATAATTGCATGTGGATCTAGCCATTTTGCCTATAACATTTTGGATAGCATGGAAATAAGAACTTTGTCAACTAAAGCCCAACTGGTATTGCGAAGTCCAGGTCCCCAAATCTCATAACCATACAATATTGTTGATGAGACTAATGTTTAGAAGATGCACATTTTTTAGCATTCTAACATTAGAATGGAAACATTGTTTCGCAAGCATATTAAGTGGAGAATAACTCTTGCAGAATCTCCCTTTTGCAACATGGACCATATCAAAGGGAGGTATCATGAACAACACACTAATGTAAGTGTAACAAAAAACCACTTCAACTAAATTTTCTTTTTAAATGAGATTAATTACATGTGCTTCTTTCTTAGTTGTGTTGAAAACCATGACATGTATTTTACTTTACTTCAATTATAAAATATAAGTATCACAAAATAAACTCAATATATCAAGATACCATTGTAGGCTTGTAGCACTTTGTAACATGAGAATGAGAATAATGTCATATATAAATAATCAAATAGTGATGCTTATATCATAAAGACTACAATCCTCATCTATTTCCCCTAAATTTATAATGATTTTCTCTAATCCGTTTATGTAGAGACCAAAAAAGGTAGGTGAAAGTGGACAACCATCTTTAACATTGATGATGCTATTAATATAATCTATAAACCTAGTAGTTTAAAATTGACTAACCACCCTCTCATAAATAGTCACTATAAGAACAACCACATATCTTGGAACCTATAAGTCTTAAAGTCACTAGACAAGAGGTTGTCTAGGAGTAGTGTCAAATATTTTTCAAAAATATATAAAATAGTAAACCTTATGCTTATGAGCTCTTTCTTCTTCAATTACAACTCTAGGTATCAATTAATGATCTATTGTTCGATGGTTGTTTCTAAAACCTCTTTGTCCTTTTGATCAAAGTTTCTTAGAATAGAGAAATCTAAAAATCAAATCATCTAACACTCTAGAAAATAACTTACTCAAGGTCTGCCCAACAATAATGGTTCTATAATTATTTGTCTCTTGTTAGCTGAAGCAGGAGCATTTGGGTTCATGTGCAATCCTGCATCAACCAAAAACATTTCAGGTTTTGTTTCTATCCAGTTTTTCTTGTTTCCATTGGTTTTGGTAGTTTTGCTTCAAGAGCATTTTTTGATTCAACATTGGTCTAGTTTGGGGCAAATTTAGTTAAATATCAGTGTGGCAAGGTTTGACAAAATTTTGGTGTAACTTGGTGTAGTTGACATAATTTGGCAAGATCCACCATTTATGAATTTGTCTTCTTGTCGAAAGAATTTGGTGACACACCTTATTTTTTGACATTGTATAGTTTCTGTCAAGTTTCAATTATTTTTACATTATCAGCAAAGTAAAGGGTTAAAAGGAAGCAAGGTACGTGGAATACGCTTCCTACACTGATCTAATGAGGAGAGTTGTACAAATTTTTATCCTTTAACAATTACAGAAATAGGATTTACAATACAAGAAAGATATAAAACATCAAATAAAAATACAATAGCTTACAACACAAGATATACTTGGGGAAAACCTTGTCAGGTGAAAACCCCCACACTCCAAAGCACAACCCAATGTATTAATCTATAAACAATGAAGGTTCCAATACACTTCTAGGGCCAAGCTCTTACAATAGTTCACCAATGTTGATACTCTAGAGTAATTTCAGCAGCATAATAGTACCTGAAAATGAACCATACAAACTACTCCAACAAGCACCTTATTTATAGAGAATAACAAGCATGAAGGAAGCTTCTAGAGGAAGATACAAGAGGTGGGTGTCCAAATCCACATGGCACATATTCCAACACCTCTTAGCATGCAAATGACACTTGCACAAGATTCTTTTTCACCTCTTACAACCCTCCAAACTTGGGTGCCCCAAATTTACCTGAAATAGGTATGATAAATGCTCTTACACCATCATAAAATCTGTCATATATGACAACACTTATAGCTGTAAGAGAATCCATCATAACAGACTAATAATAATTGATTGTCTTACAACTTGTCATAACCCAACTTGGGTGCTTAGATTACCCATGCAAGATGCTTTGTAACACTTGTCCATCCTATCATAAAATCCAATTCTTATGTTTCATAACCTGTCATAGGAATCCATCATAGAATATTGACTTACACATATTTCAAGATGTTGACACATGGCAAAGAATATCTATCACAAAGTGGGACACCTAAATTTCAATGTAAGAATAAATGCATCCTTGTCACCTTTCATGTCATCTGCCAATGTGATGACAACTCACCGGGCCATGTCACACTAGATAACAAAATATGATGACCAAGAAAATACAACTTAGGCATAGAATACATATACATTAAATAAATTAATGCTAGGAAATAACAAGGTTGAGACACCTTAATTCCCAACAAGAGTTCTTGAACTCCTCTAACCTCTGAAGGAGTTTGTCTACAATAATTTCTTAAGTTCAGAGATTTGGTATTATGTCAAAAGAGACTTGTATAATTAAATTGTGCCTTGGATCGAAGATACATTTTCACCAAATATTTTGGCAATTTATCCAGTGCATGAACCAGGATAAATGCCGATGCAAGTTCAGAAGTTACCTCTAGTGTCGATTTGCTGATGAAGCTTGCCGGTTCACAAGTGTGATATTTTGTCGATAAAAAAATAAGCTTTCATTAAGCCCTATCCTTTTCAGTGACTTTTCAATTCAGTGAACTTTATCTTGGCCAAAGGGTGTTGTGGAACACTTAAAAGACTTTCCTTCTATTATGGATTGGTGACATCTCAAGTTCTTGAATTATAAGCATAGCCGACCGAAACAGTTCGATAAAATCTCGTGCTTGTGAACTCTCTTGTTCACCAAATGAAGTTCACGAGCTTCCTTATTCACTGAAAGCACTAAGAACTTTTATAAGGAGCTTCGGTAGACTTTCTAGATCAGCATCCCAAAGATTTGCTGAAGGATGAATGGAAAGGTTCATATATTTAGCAATTCACCTAAATGTATAGTACAGGAAGAGGCTGATAGTGCAAATGGAATGTCGAAGACAAAGGAGTCGATGATATGTAAGGAACCTGATTCGCCAAAAGGTAAATTTGGAGGTTGCAAGGACAGAGCCCCCTTTATTTTGCACAAATCTCCTAGAGTACATCCTCGTTCATTCTCTTTTAATGTTTAGGTTTTATGACAAGACGTGCCATTATTCCTCAAGGTGGCGGATGTCCTCATCACTTGCACCTGATGGAGTGCATATCTATGCATAATTTAATTCATTAATTATCACCCGCGTCATCTTCTTCTAAGGAGGCCCCAATTTAAGCACCTTTAACAGCTAGTTTTTTTAGAATTCCCGTCCCTGCTATCCAATTGTCGAAATCTCCAACCCAAGACTCTGCAACCATTTGCGGTTTTCTTCTTTGTTCATTAATCAATGAATCATGTTTCCCCATTTCCATGGGAACCAGTGATCAAAGGGAAAGTAAGCATCCTAGACCTATATCAAATCGTTGAAATTGACTGCACCTTATCTGAATTTGTGGTAAAGAACATTTGCAATCAGAAATGGCTAGATGGCTTGAAAGAATGTGAGATTAGGTGGTCGGATATTGTTTCAGTCTTTCTTTCCAACTTGATGGATATTGTTTTGGACCCTAACTACGTTCTCCACATTGCCATGGGTATGGTTAGTAACAAGCTATTCAGTGTGCAGAGATGGAATGAGGCCCTGGAGAATTACTACCTCGTCACTGGGGAAGCGTTGATGGAGGCATCATCTCCGCATGGTGAAGGTGCTCGAATGCATATATAAGATCATGCAAAGGGGATTAGTCTACCGCTGCATCAACGAGCTTGATATAGCTCTAAAAGGGCATAGCTGTACGGTACCTAAGGCTTTGAGGAGCATATGCAAAGGGGTCTTTATTGCAATCAAGTTTCTTCATCTCTATGCCCCGGATCATGTACCTCACCTCTTGACGAGCCCAGAGGCCTTGGATGAAGATACTAATATGGAGGACGAATCGTTGCAACAAGATGAGAATGATCCAGTAGGGGATGCGAGTGCAGTAGAGGGCCCCGTGGTTCAAGGTGGCAGCTTGGTTGGTCTCCCGTTTGGTCCCTCTATTGGGTGATGGTTATGTTTCTTTTTGTTTTTATGTTCTATGGGTTTTCTATTAAAACTACCGTGTGGTTTGTTGGCTTTGTAGATGGCATCTTGTTTTGGTTTTTTAATTTTTGCTATGGGGTCTTATTCGATCTGGCCACCCCAAATTGTAAACGCAACTATAATATCTTTTGATCAATATATGTCTGAGGGCCTCCCCTCTTTTCTCTAAAAAAAAAATAGTTCATTTGAATGTTGAATCATTGACAATGAAGATTATGAGGTTCCCTTAAGTATTAATTCACCTAAATGGTTCTAGTAAACTATTCAAGGGATAGTTAATGTACTTAAAGTCCAAGTTTGGCAAATGTATTAGTTCTTGGATTCTTAAGCCCAAATTTGTATTCTTGGTAATCTTGATCTGTATGGTTCAGTTGCAACCATTGACTTTTCAACTTTTTCATGTTTATGTATAAAAGGAAAATTGTAGTATTCTGTGGGGGTTCTTCTGGTGGCTTGTGATGCCTTAGATAATGGCAAAGAGAATGTGAGGGAGAGGACTATCGGAAGTGGTGGTAGGGATTTGGAAGAGAAGTAGGTTGTCAAAATTTTCGAGGTCACCTTACATAGAAAGTGAGGAATGAGTGCCAAGAAAATAATTATAGATAGACAGTGATAGACAATTGAACTTTCGAATGAGTTGAAAGACCCTATAGCCTAGAGGGGTATTGTAATGTGTAATGATTAGATGTGGAGTTTTTTAAAGAAAAGTAGACTGATTGAATTGCATGATTTTTTATTCATGATTGCTCATATGAATAAAATTGTTTTAAGTTTATTGTTGTGATTGTGGATATTATTGTTGGTTGCAAGATTGAGTTGTCTAACAAGATTCCTTAATATTGACTGCATCATTAGTTGCACCTAATCTATAAACCAAATAATATAAAACATCCAAGTGGGAATCCATAAAAAGAAACCATTTTAAAAGAAATTAGTAAAATGCGTTCTTAGGAGAGTTCAATTCAAATGAAAAAATTATCATGTTCTAGGTGTTCTATAACAACTACTTTACCTATGATCTTAGGTTTTCTATATCAACTACTTTACATGTACCATGAATTTAAAACTAGAAGTACCATACAATGATAAAATATTTACCCTTTAATGGAATGCCATAAAGAAGATACGTAATTAATCTACATATCTTTCTTAAAAAAGATACAAGAGAATTTTCTTGTTAAAAAGGTTTTCCAAAAGAATTAACATTAAACTGGAATATATAAATATATCTGTTACTTGCATATTTAAATATAAACTCTTATTTTCATATAAAAAGATATAAAAATGTTTACGAATAATACAAATTATAAGCCTACAAATAAATCTTCTACTATCATCAAACCAACCATACAAATGAACTATCAAAATGGAGGCTAACAGAATCCTTCTAGAAATTTAAATGATTCTAGCATGCCTAGGTGCAATTATATTTATTTTTAAAGAATGAGTTTAATGATATAAAAATAATATGCAACCTTAATTTAGCTTAGTAATTTTTTAAAGAGGCACTCCTTATCTGTCATTCATGAACCTTGCCCCCTTTAAGCACTAATAAATTAGAATGATGCTTTCTTGTAAAATTTTAAAACTTAATTTTATTTTGGATACATTTTTAATATTGATATTTTTTACAAGAGTATTAAAACAATATTAGTATCTTCCCCAATCTATATAAATATATATTTTTTATACAAATGTACTATTTACTATAAAAGGTGCTAAAAACTTTATTATTGATTATTATGTTTAAGTAGTTAACATCTATGGGCACTGAAAATTTCACATGTAAAGTATAGTCTATTTTATTAAATAAAAGTACAAATCATCATTTTCCAAGCTTAGATGGGACAATGGGTGCTCTAGTTGCCAAATATTTAATATTAAAAAAATATTATAGGATAGTAGTCTTTTCAAAAGGAATGGTTATCAATGCAATTAGAAAGAAACTAGGTTAATATGTTCATTAAACATGATATTTAAGTTTCTAATTGTGAAAATTGTAATTCATTTATTTTTCTTTTAGGTTTTGGATTTACAACGATTAGGTTAATCTTCTCCATTGACTAGTGCATAAGTTAGTGTACTTTTGCATTGAAGTTGGTAAGTAGCTTTATCCTAGTTCCAATCCATCTCAACATATCCTATGATTCAATACTTACCTACTAAATTTATCATTCGCCACCTAGATGTAGATTTGGGAGTGTGGAATTGACTCAATTTATTTTTGTGCTCATGGATCTAAACCTTGAACTTTTAAATCTACAATTTTGAATCTAGGTTAGTGTTTCTTTCACTTACTAGCAATTATGAGATCATCGAAGCACAATTTTTTTTATTATGCATTAGGATGGTGCATTTAATGACTAAGCATAATTTATTTAAATCATCTAAAATAGAGAGAATCTAACAACACGTGCATTAAAAAAAAGAAACTTATGATGTTGATGAAAGGAAGTGCATGTATGGAATATGCTTCTCAAAGTAATCTATGAGAGGAGGTACAGGTTAAAAAATTAAATTGAGCATACAATTACAAGGAAATAAACACAAAATTAATGTACCATAATATAATGATTTACATGGGGAAACCCCTTTCGAGAGTAAAACCCTACTCTCCAAAGTAAATCAATGTATTATTTAGTAATCAAATGGTTACGTCACACTTGTAGAGTCTAAACTTTTACAAGAGTATCACCAACAAGAGATCTAGAAAAATTTAGGTAACATAACAATACCGACAAAACTCACTAGAAACCCTGTTGGTGCCAAAAAAAACAAGTTCCAAAATGCCCTTTTTGCCCCCAAAAATCTAAAAATTATTTACAAAATTCCTTAGCAAATGTCACCATTGGATAGAGAATTCTATTTTGAGCAACTTTGTCTTTTGAACCATTTTAAAATTCCTTAATATGAAAGAGGTATCCTTGGTCAATCTTTGGTCTTTATGTGTTTTGCCTTGGTCAAATGGTTATGTCTTACTCCCTTTTTGTCCCTTAGAAAATTTTCAATTTTTGCCTTGTTATTGGCAAATCGACAAAGCTTCTAACTTTTGAACTTGTTCTCAAGTTCATTTTTTTTGCTAGTTTCCCAACAACGAAGAGTGAGGGGCGAAGGGAGGCAAATGGTTCATCAGCAGAAAAATGAAGACAGTGAAGCCTTTTATGGGCAAAATGCATAAATTCAAGGTTCGTGAGGTTCGGCGATGGAGGACTTCACCAACAAAGAATAAAAAAGCTTCTGCGGTATGGAAAAAGATTCTAAGGAAGAAAAAAAATTGAGGACAAAGAAAGATTTGTCGGCAAAGTTGGAGGTTTGTGAACCTCCAAGTTCGCCGACAAAAGGTTCACCTGACGACAATTTTGCTGACAAAGGCAAAGCATAAAGAATGAAGGGAAAAACAGAAGAATGAAGTGTTGGTTAAGGAAAAAGGGAAATAATGTCTTTTTCAGGAAATTGGGCAAATGCTGAACTTTCTAAAAGTTTGTGTTTTTCACATTTCATTGAAAAGGTGATGAGACAGGCCAAAAGGGAGATGAGAAGGCAAGTTCGGCAAAAGTTCATTTTGTCGATAAAGAAGAAAGTAGCGCCTAGGGCGCTTCGTTCTAAAATGTGTTGACTTGCTGATGGAATTAAAAGAGACAAGTTTGAGAAGTGAAATTTTTTCTGACTAAGGCAAAGCAAGGACGGTTCAGTGAAAGAGGAGTTAGCCGATAGAAAAGAAAAGTTCAAGTTTTCCTTATTTTGTTGATATGGGTCACTTTGCCAATGATGCAGAAGCATCCAATGGTGTAAGGGCAATCGTACATCACCCAAAAAAAGATGTGTTTCAAAATTGTTGATCTTCTTTCCATTTCTTTTCAAAATTTGTGGTTTTGGTTCCATAATCGCTTGAATAATGATGTAGGACTTCTAGTTTTTCTAAACTACTAAAAATAGCAACCTGCTATTTTTAGAAAGTTTGCATTTGGGCACGAAATGAAGTAAAATTTTATAGGAAGCTACATAACTAAAAAATAAGACCTTTGGCAAAGGAATCATGTAAAGATCATTTGCGAACTGAAATATATTAAAGTTTTCGTTTCCCAAAAAATACCTGAAAATTATTCAAACTCAGGTTTGAGGCACTAAATGGCCTTGTATAGGCTCGAAAATGGCCGAAACTACCAAAAAAAGTTCTTAGTACGTAGAGCACTCCACAAACTTTCTGACGCATAAAATAGTTCATCAATTAGACACTCAGATCAAAAGTTATGGCTCCTGGAAGTTGACCTATTTTTTGAGGGAGATGCAAATTTTGAAATTAGGTTGTTGGATGCCAAAAAGGCTATTAATAACCATTTTGGGAACATTGGGCAGTAGTAGAGTTAAGAGGGTAAGCGTAGAGTCAAGAATAGGTGGGAAAATAAAAACCCTAGCTGATTTGGGGTTACAGAAGACTGATGATTCCAGAGTCTTGTGATAGGAACCTGTAATGTGTTGCAGCCTGTGGAAGGTTGATTCCTCTGATTATGTTTGAGCTTCTGTAATATAATAAATTGTCCAAATCAATAAAGAAAGTTCTATTTTCTATGTGCAATTTCTATTGTTGTATGTTTTATGATATACCCCCTTCATCAAGTTGTATCAAAGTAAGGGTTCCTAAGTGTGTAGACAGATCACCGACCATGAGGCAATTTGCACCAGGACCTGGGGTTGTGGGTTTGCTGTGGAGATCAAGATGCCTCCATGAAGAAATCATATTGGGAGGAATGCTTTAACAGAAGAGGGTTTTAGATACCTGCAAAGGCAAATCGATGCATTGCAAGAGGAGCTGCGAAGAGGGTTTGATCCAAGAACAAGAGAAGAAAGCAAGGATGAAGCTAAACAAGAGCTATCTGAGGAAGAACAAGAAACTACAGGAGATCCTGTAGAAGTTAGGTTGTTGAGGGCCATTTTGAAGATCAGAAAGAGGCCCAGGATTCAAGTTTCTACATATTCTAGAGATTTGAATCTGGAACAGCTTATTGATTGAATCAATGACATGGAGGAGTATTTCAAGTATGAAGATGTGGAGGACCTAGATCGGGTCAAGTTTGCAAAAACAAAGTTGAAGGGCCATGCCAGTATTTGCTGGAACGAGGTCCAGTTAGAGAGGAATAGAAGAGGAAAAGGAAAGATCACCAGATGGGATCGGATGGTGGAGAAACTGAAGAAGCAGTTCATTCCTGTTGACTATGAGATGGAGTTACTGAAGAAGCTGCAAGGATTGAAACAAGGTAACAAGTTTGTCAAGGAGTATACAGAAGAGTTTTATAAGATTACTATTAGGACACGCCATGCAGAGCCAAATAAGGAGAAGGTAACCCGTTACATTAATGGGTTGAGACCAAGTATTCAAGAGGAGTTGAGCCTAGTCAGAATGACCACCATAGAAGATGCATACTAGTTTTCCCTAAAAGTGGAAGAGAAGCTAAATAAAAGATTTGACAACAAGCAAAGGGGAAGAAGTCAAGGCTGAAGGACTAATGGAAGATCCTATGGGGGTCAAAATGAAAATTCAACAAAAAGTGAAGAACCCGACACCAGTCGAAAATCATAGAGGAGATAATACCTACTGCCCTCGTGACCAGAACAATGGTGAGCGAAGAGGAAGAGGAAGAGGCAGACCTGGGCAAGGACATGGAAGAGGAGGTTTTAGAGGAACATGTTTCCAATGTGGAGAAGAAGGGCATCGAACATATGAGTGTCCACAACATCAAGGAAAGATAAATAGAAGACCTGAAGGTAATGCATGAGTTGCACATGTAGATGAAGATGCACAATCTAAGCATTATGAAGATGCTGAAAGGGGAGAAACCCTAGTTGTCAGAAGAACTTTGTTGAATGAGGAGAAAGAACCCAATCAGAGGAAGAGTTTATTCCACACAAGGTGCAAATGTGAAGGTAAGTGTTGTAATATTATTATTGATAGTGGAAGCACTAACAATCTTGTTTTAGAGGAGATGGTTGACAAGTTGAAGTTGACAAGAAGAAAGCATCCACATTCATATTAGATTGCATGGTTGCAGAAGAACCACAGAGCTTTGGTCAATGAGCAGTGTTTAGTGAAGTTCAAGATTGGGGACTACCATGATGAGGTGCTGTGTGATATCATACCAACGGATGCATGTCACATATTGTTGGGGAGGCCATGGTAGTATGATAGGAGCCCTGTCCATGATGGCCATGGAAACACATATTCCCTAACAAAAGATGGAGTTCGTCATAAGTTGAAGCCCTTGAAGGAGGTGGAAGAAAAGGTATATAGTACTATCAGAATTTGCTTGGTAGATAGTAGAAAATTTTTGGAAGGTATGAAGCATGAGCGTCATTGCTTTGCATTAATTCCTAAGATCAGTCAAGAGAAATGTGAAGATGTACTAGCAAAAGTTTCAGATATGTTAAAAAAAATTTAGGATATTGTCTCTGATAATGTACCAGAAGGTTTACTACTAGTGAGGAAGATAAGTCATCAAATGGACTTGATACTAGGAGCTAGTTTGCCAAATAAGGCAACCCATAGAATGACCCCTGCAGAGAGTGAAGAGATAAATAGACAAGTTCAAGAGCTGTTAAGGAAGGGGCTGATAAGAGAGAGCCTAAGTCCATGTGTGGTACCTGTAGTACTAGCACCAAAGAAAGATGAAGAGTGGAGAATGTGTATGGATTCTCAAGCCATCAACAAGATCACGATCAAGTATAGATTTCCATTACCCAGAATGGATGACATAATAGATTATTTGAGTGGAGCCAAGTACTTCACGAAGATTGATCTGAAGAGTGGGTATCACTAGATTCGAATCAGAGAAGGAGATGAATGGAAGATAGCCTTCAAGACAAAGGAGGGTTTGCATGAGTGGTTAGTCATCCCATTTGGCTAACCAATGCACCAAGTACATTCATGTGTCTCATGAATGAGGTACTAAAAGAATTTTTGGGAAGTTTTGTTATTGTCTATTTAGATGATATTTTGATTTTTAGTAAAACTTGGGATGAGCATCTGATGCATATCAAAAGAGTTTTAGAGAAGCCGACGGAGGAGAAGTTGCTAATTAATTTGAAGAAATGTAGTTTTGCAAAGAACGAGTTGGTATACCTAGGATTTGTTGTCTTAGAGGAAGGTCTTAAGATGGACCTAGAAAAAGTAAGGGCTATCATTGAATGGCCTACACCAAGGAGTGCCACAGAGGTACGATCTTTTCATGGTTTGGTAAGTTTTTATAGAAAGTTTATCAGAAAATTTAGTAGCATTTGTACACCCTTGACTGAGACAATGAGAGGGGATAGAAAAGAGTTTAGATGGACTAAAGGAGTAGACAAAAGTTTTGACACATTGAAGCAAAAAGTTACAGAGCAACCTATTTTGGCACTTCTAGATTTCAATAAGGTATTTTAGGTAGATTGTGATGCTAGTGGTAGTGCTATAGGAGCTATTTTGAGTCAAGAAGGTAAGGTCATTGCCTATTTTAGTGAGAAGCTTAATGATGCGAAGAAAAAGTATTCTATTTATGATCAGGAATTTTATGCAATAGTTTAGGCTTTGAAGAAATGGAGACATTATTTGTTGCCAAAAGAGTTTGTTTTATATACTAATCATCAGGCTTTGTAGTATCTTAATAGTCAAGGGAAGTTGAACCAAAGGCACTTAAAATGTGTTGAGTTTTTGTAGAGCTATACTTTTGTTTTGAAGCAAATGAGTGGGAAGTCCAATAGAGTTGCAGATGCCTTGAGCAGAAGGCAAAATTTGTTGACAAAAATGAAGATAGAGGTTGTTAGGTTTGATGAGCTCAAAAGTTTGTATCCTGAAGATCTAGATTTTACAGAGGCTTGGAAAGCTTGTCTGGAACCTATTACTTTGGACAGAACAAAATGGTTGGATTTAATAATCCAAGATGGCATGTTGTTTAAAGGAAGCCAGTTGTGCATTCTGAGGAGTTCCATGAGAGAGTACCTGATTAAGGAGAAGTATAGTGGAGGATTGGCTAGACACTTTGGTCGAGATAAGACCACTGCTATTGTTGGTGAAAATTATTATAGGCCACAGTTGTAGCAAGATGTGAGGAAATTTGTGCAGAGTTGCAGAGTATGTTAGATGGCAAAAGGAGCAAGTCAGAATATAGGTCTATATCAACCACTACCTATACCAGCGAAGCCATGGGATGATATTAGTATAGATTTTGTTATTGGTTTACCAAGGCCACATAGAGGACATGATTCCATTTTTGTGGTGGTGGACAGATTCTCAAAGATGCCATATTTTATTCTTTGCAAGAAGACTAATGATGCTATTCATATTGCTAAATTATTTTTCAGGGAGGTGGTGAGATTACACGACCTACCAAAGAGCATAGTTTCAGTTCGAGATACCAAGTTTGTTGGTTATTTCTGGAGGACATTGTGGAAGAAGTTGAAAATAGATTTGAAGTTCAGTTCTGCACACCATCCATAGACTGATGGATAGATCGAAGTGGTGAATAGGAGTTTGGGTAACCTGCTACGATGCTTAGTAGGGGATAAACCCAAGGGATGGGATTTGATTATACCACAGGTTGAATTTGTTTACAACAATTCTGTCAATAGGAGTACTAGTAAATCACCATTCCAGATTGTATATGACAATAGCCCAGGAAATGCGTATGAGTTAAGAAAGCTGGACAAAGGACAAAAGACAAGTACTAAAGCTGAAGACTTTGCAGAACATCTGAAGAATTTACATGAAGAGGTGAGAAAGCACATTAATAAGATGAATATTTAGTACAAGGCTAAGGCAGATCAGAAGAGGAGATATAAGGAATTCCAGGTAGGAAATGAAGTCATGGTTCACTTGAGAAAAGAAAGGTTCCTAATTGGAACATACAATAAGCTAAAAATAAAAAAATTTGGACCATGTAGAATTTTGAAGAAACATGATTCAGGAAATGCATATAAGGTAGAGCTGCCAAGTGGGATCAACATTTCCCCTGTTTTCAACATTACAGATTTATCAAAATATCATAAAGGTGGAACAGGGGATGGACCAACAGAAGAACAGTGGAGTATTCTGCATCTACTTCAACAGAGGAGATAGAAGAGATCTTGGATAACTGTTTGGGAAGAAGTACTCAGAAAAGGCAATATGAAGAATATCTGGTGAAATGGAAAGGAAGGCATGTTGAAGATTCTTCTTGGTTATCTAAGGCAGAGGTTGACCATTTGGGTTTTCCTCACACAAACACCTAAGATGTGACAGGGGCACTTCTCAAATTACCCTGGGTGTCTGATGCAGGAGCATCCAGTGGTGTAAGGGGAATCTTGCATCACCTAAAAAAATATGTGTTTCATAATTGTTGATGTTCTTTCCATTTTTTTTCAAAATTTATTGTTTTGGTTCCATAATCGCTTGAATAATGATGCAGGACTTTCAATTTTTCTAAACTGCTAAAAATAGCAACCTGCTCTTTTTAGAAAGTTTGCATTTGGGCACGGAATAAAGTAAAAATTTATGGGAAGCTATATAACTGAAAAATAAGACCTTCGGTGAAGGAATCACACAAAGATCATTTGCGAGCTGAAAGCTATTAAAGTTTTCATTTCCTGAAAAACACCTGAAAATTATTCAAACTCAAGTTTGAGGCACTAAACTGCCTCGTATGGGCCTGAAAATGGCTAGAATCGACAAAATGGGTTCTTAGCGCATAGAGCACACCGTGAGCTTTCCGACGCATAAAATAGTTCGTCAATTGAACACCTGGATCAAAAGTTATGGCTCCCAGAAGTTGACCTATTTTTGGAGGGAGATGCAAATTTCAAAATTAGGTTGTTGGCCACCAAAAAAGCTATTAATAACCATTTTTGGGAACCTTGGGTAGTAGTAGAGTTAAGGGGGGAAGTGTAGAGTCAAGAATAGGTGGGAAAACAGAAACCCTAGCTGATTTGGGGTTACAGAAGACTGCTGATTCCAGAGTCTTGTGATAGGAAGTTGTAATGTGTTGCAGCCTGTGGAGGGTTGATTCCTCTGATTGTATATGAGCTTCTGTAATGTAATAAGTTGTCCAAATCAATAAAGAAAGTTCTATTTTCTGTGTGTAATTTCTATTGTTGTGTGTTTTATAATTTACCCCCTTCATCAGCCAATAATGGGAAAACATAAAGCAAAAGTAGAGTTTGGCAAATCTCATATTTGCCAATAGGGCTGGCAAAGGAGATAAAGGATAAGAGTTCGGAAAAGTGAGTTTTTGCTGAAAAATCTTGAAATTATTATAGTTCTCCTATAATGCAAAGGCCAGCCAAGTTCAAGAAAATCAATATTTGCCAATAAGGCAAATAAAGAAGATAAAAATGGATTCTAGTAAATTGAAGATTTGTCGACAAAAGGGGAAAAATGCCAATTTTGAAAAAGATAAAAGTTGCCAATAGAGGGTAACACAGGTGAAGTTACAACATGATGAAATGTGCCAATGGATTAGGTAGACGCAAGTTCCTGCTGGAGGACTTTTGCCAATGAGGAAAAATTAAAATACAGAATCAGGTGTAAAGCACAGATGTGTAATGTGTAAAGGCTTTAATAATTTTGAAGTGTTGTAAAAGATTTACAAACATTATTGGTAGGCTCTTATTTAAAAAAAAAACTATTTTCTTCCCCCTTTGCCTCCATGAAAGCATGAGGTTGCAGAAATGCAGACGTCAGGATAGTGGCTAGAATAGTATTCACCATCAATAGGCAGGTACAAAATTTAATATGGAGATGGTGTGTTCTAGTATCCATACATTCTGTGGGTCCTCTAAAGGACATGGGTTAGCTTGTAAGGCATGCGCACCCAAATTTTCTGCCGAGTCTTCTAACATCGCCATGCGCCACGTCCTGCACTACATCAGTGGCTTGTTGACCTGGTTCTTCAGTGTCCTATTCTGTACTGGGCTGAGTGACTATATATGCCTCAAATGAAGACATTTTGAGGGTTGGTCTCTGAGCCAATTGTTTGGTCTGGGAGAGCCTAAAGAGTTTCTCTGGCATCAACACATGATTTGGTTTAGTTTATCAATGAAGGGATATATTCAACATTGTGTAGGAAGGTTTTATATAGCAGATTTGAATGTAGTGAATGTCTCCACGAGAGTTTGTAATGATTTTGGTAAATATGTAATCGCAGTTATGTATTTTCCTTTGCCACATATGCTGGTATGAGTGTAATAGGTGTTTGGAGATGTGTAGCAACATCTAAATAAATACAAGTCTTTGTATTTTCCATCATTTTGTTATACAGGAACCACTATAGTCCTCTTTTAGATTATTAAGTATGTTCATTGTATGAAAATCTATTAGAAAGTCATATATTTAAATGTATGTCTAGTTTTGTTGATCCTTTGTTGTGTATTTCTTTTCCTCCTTGCATTTTGTGACTCTATTGCCCAATGGAATAGGCATCGATCCATAATGGAGAGGGACCAAACAATCTTTTAAAAACAAATAAATCATTCACCTATGGTTCAAGGTAAAAATCATCTTTGTTGTGCATGTACAAATTTGCACAGTTGAATTAGCTATATAGGGGTCATGTGACAACAAGTTATTCTTGACTTAATTATAGCCTTTGGAGTCAAGATGATGAGTTGGGTTTGGTTGTCCAATATTTTTAGTTGTTCATTTGGTTTTAACCCAATACTTATTCATGTATACCCCTTGGAATACCCCTCCAGAGTCTAAGTTGAGCTTGAAGTGTAGAGGAGCCTACCCGCTCCTGTTAGTTGGCCAAGATCACCCAAAACTTGTTGATAAACCTCTTCCTATCACCTTGTCAACAATCCCTAACCTAGGTGTTTTAGGAATGTTTTAGAGTTTTGGGTTGCAGTTATTTTGGGTCCCAACAGATTGGTGTCGTTGCCAGGGACAAAAGTTACTTTAGCTGTTGTCGGGTTTAAAGAAGCTAGAAATATTTTCAACACCCCTGTAACAGTCAATTTTACAGTGGTGCAATTTGTTGCTATGTGTAAGTTGGCATCCCGTCAACTTATGCCAATAGATTGGCACTATTACTAGGGATTGAGTTAAAAGGTTGATAATTTGAACTCCCCTGTAACAGTGATTTGTAGTTGTGCATTTGGTTTGGGTAAGTTTGGCATCCTATCAACTTATGCCAATAGATTGGCACCATTTCTGGTAAATGAAACAAAAGGTTGAATTATTCTGAACACCCCTGTAATAGTCAATTTGTAGTGGTGTAATTTGTTGTTGTGTGTAAGTTGGCATCCCATCAACTTATGCCAACATTTTGGCAGCATTGTCGGGGATGTGATACTTTGGTTTAGATTTTGAAGACCTTTACAACACAATCATTGAAGAAGTGGGCAATGGTGCAATTTTTTGTTATGGGTAAGTTGGTAGCCTTTTCAACTTAGGCCAACATATTGGCACCACTGTATTGTTGGGTAACAAATATTTGATGACTCTACTGGTGTGAGCAACCCAGAATCAGTTTCATGGCCTTGAAGATTTGTCACACTTCAAGGGTTTTCCTCATTTAGTGAGGTGGTGACTCTACTATCAAAGACAACAAAGTGTTACTACTGTGTACACATTTCAAGGAGGTTGCAGCTGGTTAAGGTACAAGTTTTTCTTTCTGCCTTGACCATGGTTTCTTTCTCGGTAAAGGAACATGTTGTTTGCTTTCCTTTGTCTTGTACAAGTGGTTTGTAGTTGGTCATGGACAACTATTATGAATATGGATATCCAAGGGAGGATTCTTTCCCCACATCTTCTTACAATGAAGACCCTAGGAACTATGAGGCCTTTGACCATCCTGGTAATGCATTTTCTAATCATAACCCTGCATAATAGAAATAAATTTTTTTTGAGCCCTTGCATAATAGAAATAAAAACTATTGGCTGCAAAAGAAATTTGAAAAAGAAAAGCAATTGTTAGTCTTTGTTGCAACAAGAAAAAGAATTAGCAGGTCAAATTAGGCTACATCAATCCATGTCGCGGCCTGATTCCCCTCTTGTTGTTTCCAGTTGTTCTTTTCCTTGGCCTCTCCTATTGTAAATGAAAACACTTATAGACATCTTGACCTCTCATGGGTAGTTATGAGCAGAAATTTATGCCCAAGAAGATTTACAATCAGATGCCATTATTTGATGGGTGTGCGGTTTTCAATGGGAAGGCACACATTGATGCATTTTCAAACTTCATGGATAAATTTCAATTTGAAGATGAGGATATGTGGATGAGATTTTTTGTGAGATCTCTATATGGAGTAGTACAAAAGTGGCTGCTTAGTTTCCCTGACCAACATTTTGCTTCCTGGGATCAGTTGGTGGATGCCTTTGAAGATTTTACAGTTTATTGTAGACCCTATTTTTCTTCTCCAAAAACTAGACAATATCATAAGGCATGAAGGAGAGTCTAGCATGGAGCTTAGCCATAGATTTGTGGTGACCTTGTCTCACATCCCAGAAAAATTTAGACTTGATCTTCTTATGTGTATTGATATGTATTTGAGAGCTTATGATGATTCTATAAGCTCAAGTTCTATATGGGAAGAGTTCAATATAATGGGTTTGCAACAGGCCTATGTGTTCATTGATTATGTTGACAAAGTTAAGCATTATATGATTGTAAAATCTATATCCTCAGATGCAAAGGTAGTTGATAATGAATAGGTTGTTGTAGATAGCAGGAATGTGGACATTTCATATGATCTAGACACAATATAAAGTGATGGTTGTGTATGCAGGATGGTAGTGGAAGGTGTTGGTGTAGTGTATGAGAGTGATTAAGATGAAAATAGTAGTGATTGCACCCACTTTCCCTTGGACCAGTCATCAGTGGATGATGAAAATGAACAAATCAATGATGGTGTCCAATTTGATGAAGAGATTTTTGACCCTGCTACATGTTGTTGTATTGTAGACTACTTGGAAGGTATGTACGCAAGTGAGGCATCAAATGAATTGGCTCAAATAGTTGATTATGCAATGCATGCATTACTGATAAAGAAAATGATGATGAAGAGATGAGCATAAGAGATAATGCCCTCTTTGAGGAGCATGCAAGTCTGTCAGGTAAGATCATTGTTTATAATTATGACTGGTGCATGACTAATCCTCTTTTTGAAACTGGTTTAGAGTTCAGTGAGTTTGAACTATCATCTTCAAAGGAGGAAAGTTTTATGCAATATGACCCAACTACCTGTGGACATCAAGTGGAAAGGGAGAAGGTACAAAATGATGTTGAGGGTGAACAAGAGACTGGTCCCTTGTGTGGTGTGTTACCCCCATTTATCCTTGATGATAATAATGAGGTCATTGGCACTTGTTTGCATGAGGATGATGTGAGTTATGCTTCAGTTGGACATCATGAGGGAAATGATATAGCGAAAGGCAATTTTGAGGTAATTGTCTCCCACTTTGAAGACCATATAACAAATGATTTTCTAGAGCTTTATTTGGGTCAGTTACCTCTGATTAATGTGGATCATATTGAGAGTGTATTTTTGAGCTCATTGGCTGGGCTTCTTAACGATGAGGCTAGATGTTCAAGTGTGGGTCAAGTTGTTGACCTGCAAGGTGATGAGGAGAAAATCATTTCTGATTTTCTTAGCAACAAATTTTACACAGTAGTGTGTGCCAAGGAATACAAAATAGAGAGACAGATTGAATATTGTGAGTCTTCACTTCAAGTGCCCCAAATTTCAAAATTATATGCTAATGGTGGAGATTTAAATTTGAATCATGGCTTTGATTCAGTCATTGAGGAGCACATTAGCATTAGTGTAGCTGGGCCACAACAAATTGAGTAGTCTTATGACATGGCCCAGCATGAGATTACACTTGGGTAGGATGAGTTTTAGCATGATAGTTTTCCTCATGCTGGTATTTATACAGGCCTAGAAATCCATCATGTTGACATGAGACTTGAAGATGAGTTCTTATATTTGAGTTGGCATGATGATGAATCATATTATTTATGGCTACAGTTGTCTTGGTAAAAATTGTTTCAATCTTCAGCATGATGACATGAATGTTTGTATTTTGTATGTGCACGCATGTAAAATATTTTTGTTTTTGATGTTGGGTGATCAGTGCAACAAGGGATTGAGGGAGAGTAACTCCTTCAGTAGGCTTGTCTTTGACAGAGGCGAGTAGCTTAATTCAATTTCCTGCAAGGGTGGCCTGCAATGTCCCAAAATTTTGGTGCAGTCAATTTTGACTGTGTGTTTCTTTGTAAATATTTGTTTTGTGTGTTTCTCTTCATGTGTTTGTGTTGGTCTATCTGGAGCTATTCAAGATTCTTGCTGTTACATTGCTTGTCACACGTCCCCAACTAGAGCCACTGTTGGTGCCCAGAAAAACTAATTCTGAAGTGCCATTTTTTCCCCCAAAAAATCTAAAAAGCATGTGTAAAATTCCTTAGCAAATGTCACCACTAGATAAAGAATTCCATTCTAAGCAACTTTGCCTTTTGAACCATCTCAAAATTCTTTAATATGAAAAAGTTATCCTTGGTCAAATTTTGGTCTTTATGTGTTTTGCCTTGGTCAAATGGTTGTCTTGCTCGCTTTTTGTTCCTTGAAAATTTTCAATTTTTTCCTTGGTATCAAAAAATCATTGAAGCTTCTAACTTTCAAACTTGTTCTCAAGTTCATTTTTTTTTTTGCATATTCACTGACAGTGATATTTTCTAATAGGGAAAAGTGAGGGGTGAAAGTAGGCATATGGTTCATTAATAGAAAAATGAAGACAGTGAAGCCTTTTATTGACAAAATCCATAAGTTCAAGGTTTGTGAGGTTTGCTGATGGCAGGCTTCACCAACAAAGAAGAAAAAAGCTTCCATGGTATAGAAAAAGATTCTAAGGTAGAAAGGAAATTGAAGACAAAGAAAGCTTTGTCGACGAAGTTGGAGGTTCGCAAGTTCCTCCAAGTTCACTGACGAAAGGTTTGCCCGATGACAATTTCACCAACAAAGGTGAAGCATCAAGAATGAAGGGCAAAGTAGAAGAATGAAGTTTTGGTTAAGGTAAAAGGGAAATATGGCTTTGTTGGGAAACCGGGCAAATGCCAAACTTTCTAAAAGTTCATGTTTTTCACATTTCGCTGACAAGGTGATCAGACAAGACAAAAGGGAGATGAAAAGGCAAGTTTGGAAAAAGTTCATTTTGTTGATAAAGAAGAAAGTAACACCCAGGGCCCTTGGTTCTAAAAGGTGTTGATTTGTTGATGGAATTGAAAAAGACAAGTTTGACAAGTGGCATCTTTTCTGACTAAGGCAAAGCAAGGATGGTTTGGTGAAAGAGGAGTTCTAATAGAAAAGAAAAGTTCAAGTTTTCCTTATTTTGCTAATATGGACCACTTTGCTGATAATGGGAAAAACATAAAGAAAAAGTAGAGTTCAAAAAATCTCATATTTGCTGATAGCCCTAGCAAAGAAGATAAAGGAGAAGCGTTCAACAAAGTGGGTTTTTGCCGAAAAAGCTTGAAATGGTTACAATTCACCAATAAAGAAGAAAGTAGCACCTGCGGCCCTTGGTTCTAAAAGGTGCTGATTTGCTAATGGAATGAAAAGAGACAAGTTCAACAAGTGGCATTTTTTACGACTAAGGGAAAGCAAGGATGGTTTAGTGAAAGAGGAGTTAGCTGATAGACAAGAAAATTTCAAGTTTTCCTTATTTTGCTGATATGGGTCACATTGCTGATAATGGACAAAATATAAAGTAAAAGTGGGTTTTTGCTAACTCAGTTCGAAATAGTTACAATTCACCGATAATGCAAAGGCTAGCCAAGTTCAGGAAAATTGATATTTGCCGATAAGGAAAATAAAGACGATAAAAATGAAGTCTGGCAAATTCAGGATTTACTGACAAAAGGGGAAAAATGCCAATCTTCAAAAAGATAATGTAGTGCCCCTCACCTTGCTTCTGTCAAACTGATAGTATTCCTAGTAGGATTAGATATCATGACATGGGATTCTTTGTTATTATGATGAGTTGTTTATGGACCTATTTCTATGATGACGATTGATGATATTGGATTACTGATATTTTATGTTTCATAGTTTGATGGACATATTTGATATAATGGATTAATGTTATTTCTGAGTTTAATGTGATATTTAATCATGGTTATGATGCTTTAACAATAATTGTTATACTAGATCCTATTGTTATTGATTATTCTATTTTCTTGTAGACAACTGAATACTTAATTGTTGATGTATTTATGTGAACAGAACAGTGTCGCATTACTCGTGTCTAAGTACCCTGCCATGCTGCGATTTCTGTTCACTGTGTGCATGACTTCATGTTTGTATATATATGTTTAACCTTGAGGTTTGCTGCAGGATGCAGGTACTAGGCATCGACTCCACCTGAACTAGCAGGTCTGAGCATGCCCTAGCCAATGGAATTGCTGATCGGAGTTAGCATAAGGTTCCCTAGTCATCCGTCATCCTTGTCGAGGATAAGTCTTCAGTTTTGCATCTAGTCGTCGTTCTCAGTTTCGTTTGTCTCCATGGGTTGTCGTCTTGCTTTCTCTGCATGCTTGATGGTCAAGTAATGTTAAGAATTGCATGATTTATGATTGGTTAATTGTGATATTTAAGTAGATAAATTTGATTAATGATGTACGGTTGTAAATAAAATTAATAGAAAAATTGAAAAGGTGGTTATTAGTTATAAATAAATAATAAAGGAGATAAATTAGTTATAAAGTGGCATAATAAGTTGTGGAATTGTTTTATAATTAATAAAATAAACATGAAAGTATATATGTGGCCAAGTAAATAAATGACTAAATAAAGTAATATATTTATGAGTTGTTATATAGCAAATATCTATATAAAATACTAAATTAAATAAAATAAAAATTATAAGTTGTAATATATTAAATGCAATTTATTCTTGAGTAAATATAAAAATAGGGGTTATATTGTAATGTTATTAAAAATTAGAAAAAAAGGTACACTGTATTTTCATTGTATGCACCACGGTTGGCATTGGATCGTGTGTATATCCCCTAAAAAGGTGGAGTACAAACAATTAGGGTAGGGAATTCAATAAAAGAAGGGGAAACAGAATTGGAGAGGGGAGAAGGAATTGCAGGTTTTGGGGCTTTTTTGGTTGCGGGGAAAACATTTGAGAGATTGGATAATTGGATTTTAGCTGCAGTATTACGGCATCGAATCCTCAGTTCAGCAAATTGTTGTAGCCAGGTTCCATGAAATTTATCTCTGCTCCTTGTGATTTTTCCTGTTAGTTGAATGTCTGAATCTTTCATATTTGTAATCAATTCATTTCGTGCATATCTTGCAATGATTTCATTTACATTTGTTTGAAACCCATATAGTGAGTATCCTACAAACCTTGCATTCCTTATCAAATTTCCCTTTTAGGTGTCGATCACTGTCCATGATTTCACTCGTTGCAATTATGATTGCTAGACATTTTTCTAATAGATCCATATTGTGTATATTATGCAACTCTTGCAATCTGCGTGAGGCATTTAAAACAGTAAACAACACTCACACTTGTCATTAGCAATTTGCTAGAAAGTTTCTAAGGCCATTCCATAAATTATGAGGTGTATTTCCTACAACTAGCTTTGTGATCTTTGAGAAAACACATCACTTGATAGGGAAAACGGTCAGAAGCCATTAACTTAGGTGAGCATATCAAAATGCAAGATTTGAGGTGAGCCGAATGGAGTGTGAACAGAAAATATAGGATTTGCTTTGTCTGATAGTTGTTGGATCCTTCTCAACAAAACCATTTTTGGATAGACTTCAATCATTGCGTTTCTGCATAAATAATGTCGATGTGATTAAAAATGGTGTTGCTCAAAATATTTCTAAGCCAATATTCATTGTGATCTACAGTCATGGGGAAAACGCAACCATACAACTAGCTCAGATTTAACAGGTATCTTAATGTTAAGGTTTAGGGCGGACTCAAGATAGCCAGTTGACAACAAAGTTTGTTGCAAGAGAAAATTGTTGTGAGAGATGTGAACTATTTCCTTCATGTTAAACAGAGACAATGTTCCTGTGGAGATTATTGGTAGTGTTAAATGAAGCAATCCAAATAAAATCAGCTGCACTATAATAATGAGCTCAGACACCAAGACCATTGCCATGCTTGTAAGTGTATTTTAGGCTATGTATATTTATTTATTTATTCATTGTTGGAGCAGTGTTTGTTATGGTTAGCAAATTTAGTTAAGGATTAGCAAAGAGTGTTTAACCAACTATTATTTAAAGCTTGGTAAACTCACAAAGCAATGCTTCCATCTCTTGAGATCATTGCATTCGACTTATGTATGGAGGAACTTTCGATTTAGTTGCCGAGATTGATGGTAGGCCTTTTTGAAATTTACCCAGGAATTGCATTCTAGTGGGGTATGCCGTACCCAGCAAGTTGGATAAGTTTTTTTTTATCCATCTAACGATTTGCTCGGAAGACCCAATGCCTTCACTGGTTACATTCATCAAGTTTGGTTATGGTATTTTATTCTCTTTGAACATATAACCAACCTACTGTAAAGTTGCCAAAGTTGCTCGCATCCGTAGCTATTATTCTGATATTTGTTACAGCTACCATCACTTTCAAGTGTTAATGTTCTTAGTTTAGAAATGCCTATAAATGAAGTCTCAAAAAGCTGTTAAACAATTTTATTTGAGAACCTATCAAATTGCCTTCCGTATAAAATTGTTGTACATATACTATCAATGCTCATATAGGATATGATCTATGTGTGTGGGGGCTGTTATATCCAATCACAACTATTGGAGATATTAATTTTCTACTGTACCTTACTGAATAATATAGACAGTAGTTCTATGATTATTGGATACTGATTTCTAGAGGGTGTTTTGGTAAATTATCATTAAAGGCTAGCGCCCCATTTAAAATGTGGCATAAGTTCAGCCGTAGCATATTGGAATTATTATTATTTCAAGTTACCTACTATATTTTCCCATTGGTTAATTACAGTAGCCTAAGGATTAAAGTGTGTTGTAACTTTCCAAAAAGTCTGCAGCCAAGATAAAGTGGGTCCTTGATAGCTTTACATGCCGCACTATTTGAGTTAGTGAAGCTGCCACCTATTTGTTTACTGTTTATTATGTCTTCTTGAGTGGATCATGATCTTACCTTGTCAAAGCTACTACTAGGAATTGAATCTGCAAGGTGGGACTCATCACAGCATAAGTGTCTCTTTCCTTATTTAGTGCAAATAATAACCAAGAAATAGATGCTACTCATGTCTAAGTGCTTGGTGGGGTCCATAATATACTACTTGCTAGAGACAAGAACTGAGTCTTTAGCAAATGATCAAAAGTTGTTTGTTGTTTGACGATACTAAGCTGCCCTTTGGAGGTAGTAATTTTAGAGAATGTGAGTTGCTTCAGCTGTTATATTGTGTTGCAGCTTTTATACATATATCTAAAGCCATTTTAATAGAACCATTTTTGCCTTGGCAACGAAGCTTGCCAATGTCTAAACAAATCCATCCACTATTCCGCTCATTTCCTGTTATGCATCTATCATAATTCTCAACACATCTCATGGCTATAATAAGGATTGCATTCCAGTTATGCGTTTTATTTCAGGATAAGATAAAACACACTAATGTTTTATTTACAGTAGAAAATGAATGTAAAATATATTTCTATGGGCTATTTTTCATTTTCAATTGAATAGTCTCATATAAAATGTTTAAATATTAGATTTGTGAAGTAATTAGAATATTAAAATATTACTAGAGAGAGTTATCACTTTTAATGGAAATTCATATAGTATTGGTAAATCTTGTTATGTGAAATATATATATATATATATATATATATATTTGTATTTGGATAAAAGTATTTGCTATTCAATGATCCATGGTATTTATTATTATTATTATTATTATTATTGTTACTATTATTATCTAAAGATGAAAGAGCATATTAGATTAATGCTCAATTAAATTAGAATTTTGAATAATACTATCCATAATTAGTACTTGTTATTATTCATTGTTATTTGATTATAAACAAGCATTATAAATGGAATCATTATTGTTGCAATTGTTTAAGATGGATTAATGAAAATAGATAAGAATATATATTAATATTGATGAAATTAAATTGATTTAGTTACGATGGTTATGTAAGATTGGAATTTGTTTGATAGATTTGTATTGATTTAAAAATATTGATTTTGAAATTCAATTGAGAAGTTCTGTATTAGATAAATGGTTATTACGAGTCTTAGGTAATTGGTTATTAGAAAATTGGTGTATTGTGAATTCAATTTGTGGGTCATGAACTAGTTCATATAGTCTTTTTTTTTATTTTGTATCTACCTGCATGGTTAGTTTTCCAGAGGTATAGAATGTTATGTCTTGATTTCATATGCTATGTTGTAATGTATCGCAATGTGTTTATAAAGTCCTTCATAGATGTGGTTTATTTATTTTTAGTGGGGAGACATCATTATCCATAGAGGAGAATTTTGTTTATGAGTTACTTCATTTGGAAGCTGTGGACAATGTTTTGTGAGATGTCCTGGTGATTAAGTTGATATGCAAGATGGTTAATGCCTTGCATTGTTATATATATACATGCTGATATAATGATAATTGTTATGCAAGATGGTTAATGCCTTGCATTGTTATATATATACATGCTGATATAATGATAATTGTTATGTAAGATGGTTAATGCCTTGCATGGTTCATGTATCCTCGTTGTCATGATGATGTTTGCTATGCTTGTTGGGTGGGGTTTTCTAGTTGCAGGTAGGGGAGTGGCTCTCAATGGGGGCCGGAGCCCAAAGTGGCGTCTAGGACAACCCATGTGGGAGTTTGTTAACTCAGTGATAACCTAAATAATGAATTAGGGGGTTGGGTAGTTAATCACACTAAATAAAGATAAGTGGATGCCTCACTCATGGCTCAAGTGCTCGTTTAGGCTTGAGATGAGATGAGAAGGCCTGGAATGGCAAGATCAACTACCTTGTCCTCATGAAAGGTATGTTGATTCCGCATGAGCATTGTATGGGGGCCGGGAGTTGGGAGAGGCTGCCAAGACAACCCAAGATGGGGGCCGGGGCCTAGGAAGGCTTACCAAGACAACCCATGACAAGCCATGTGATGGCACTCCTCCCTACTGTAGCCTAGCATTCCCTTGTTGTACTCTCCCCATTCGTTATGTGCTTGCCTCTGGAAGTTTTGTTAATTTGTTTGTGATATTGACTTGTGTTGTTGGAGTTATGTGTTGTCTTTGTTCTTATAATCTACTGTCTACCTGACTGTATGTTGTAGTGGGGACTTTATGTTAACTCCTAGCTCGGGGGGTGGACCTCAGGGTTCCACATGGTCGGGTGGAAGAGCTTTTATCCATTGGTTTTTCCCCTTGCTATTGTTCGTGTGCGAGGATGATGTATCTTGTGTATCAGCCGTTAGATCTTGTACCAGTTGAGGAGATAGATATTGTATTCATGTACTTGTCTGTGTATCAGTTGATTTATAATGTATGTATTTAGAAGGTGATAAGTAACAATGTAATGATGTACTCATATGTGAGGAGAAATTGTAACTGTGAAGTAGATCCTGATGATTATTTATCTGATGTTATGATATGGTGATGCAAATATTTATTGAGTTAATGCATTAGGTTTAGAATGATCTACTAATGTTAGTTAATGATGTATGTTAGATTGTGTTATTTGAATTATCAAGTAATGCAACCATGAAATCTTAAGAGGACAAGTCATTAGTTCAAATGATGTGTTTAGATATGTTAACATTACTTTGTTACTTTATTCATTTTAAAAAAAAAATTTATTCCATTTTGCATAGCATAGATGTGTTGTTTTCTAAGGTGTTCATGGTGGGGCATTACAAATAAAACTTGTCAATAGAGGGCAACACAGGCAAAGTTCTAGCATGATGAAATGTGTCAATGGAGTGAGTAGAAGCAAGTTCCCATTGGAGGACTTTTGTCGATGAGGCAAAATTAAAACGCAGAATCAGGTGTAAAGCACAGATGTGTAATGTGTGAAGGTTTTAATAATTTTTAAATGTTGTAAAAGATTTACAAACACTATTGATGGGATCTTATTTAAAAAAGAAGAAGATGCCTTTCTTCCCCTTTTGCCTCCATGAAAGTGTGAGGTTGTAGAAAAATAGACATCAGGAAAGTGGTTGAATAGCATTCACCATCAATACACAGGTACAAATTTTAGTATGTGGATGGTGTGTTCCATTATCCATATATTCTACAGGTCCTCTCAAGGATGTGGGCCAATTTATAGGACATGGGCACCCAAATTTTCTGTCGAGTCTTCTAACATGGCCATGCACCACGTCCTGTGCTACAATGGTGGCTTGTTGATCTGGTTCTTCAGTGTCCTATGCTGCACTAGGTTGTGTAACAACACTATCTAATCCAATAAAAAAACATAATTTAATAGTGATCATAGTATTCTAAGTAATACCACATGAAATCATCATGTATATCTTACAATATAATAATGTCTTATATCATTTTGATCCTAATTCCCTCATGTCAATTTCAATAATAACATATATAAACTTTATACTTCAAAATTCATAAAAGAAAATAACCTCATTTATACATGTTAGAACATATAGCATATAGGTTCTATAGTGAGCATCATATAAGAGCATGAAAGCTTAACCCAATCTAAATAGTCATATAGTGACAAGATCAATATGAGAAATAGATCATATCTTCACTAGGTCTCATAATTTCATCATACAATCAAGTGATTTCATAATGTTTCTATAACATCATATCATCATAGATAACAAAATTTGATTCATCTTTATTCAGAAAGTATCCATCATATACATAAATCTCATCATGAGTCAAGTTAATTTCTTTTCTTGAAATTCTACATAACAAGATATATCAAACTGAAAAGTTACATATCTTTAGTTTCTGAGTAGATTTCATAGGTGATGTGTCATCTCGATGGAATCCTCACCATAGCTCCTCCTTTATACACCCAAAGAGAAGAGCATCATAGAAGAAACATCCACCCTACCACGAAGCCAAGTTTTTTTGTGCTACCCCATACAGGCAACCCAACCCATCTCGAGGAAACTCGTTCCTCAAGGTCACCATGCATGATAGTGAATTTAACTATGCAATTCTACCCGTTACATATGCAAACATATAGAAAGCAACTATAAATTCAAAAATGGCATCCATGATTTCAATCCTTCAAAATATCTTCCACATGAAATCAACCATTTATGTCAATCATGCATGTTGGCTAATTCCTCTTTTAAAATACCCAGGGTTCATTAATTGATTATTTATTTGTTTCAAGATTTGTCTCTATACATATACTCATACATTAAATATCATCTTAATGCTACATTAAGCGTCATATAAAATATCAAGTAATTTTTTCCAAGCTAAGTCTATCAACAATTATGAAAAGACTATCATTAGTTGATAAAAATACAAAATGGTTCCTTAACACTGGGTAACCTTAAAACTTTGTCTCATAAAGACAATAGTTTTCATGTGAGTTCTATTTCAACAACAAATATTATATTCAAATAAAAGATAAACCAAATTTACAACTATGATAAAATTAAAGATTATATAACATTGAAATAGATATGAAAACATTAAACAGTAATTTTAGGTAAAGAATATTATAACCAGTATATAGTAAGATGAACAACTAGTCACATCCTTCTAATTGATAAAATACTTGACATTTACTCCAACAAGATCTTATAAACCCCCTTAGGGACTCTTCCTAAGGCTAGACCTATGCCTCGAGGGCTCATCTCAAATGGCATTGCCTACATAAAAGCGCAAAGGCTTCATAGTTTGGAAAATAACCTTCCTCAAGTTCATAATGTATAAACAATTTGTTTTCAACACAAGATTTATAGCAAGTAATTAAGCTCTCTTTATGAGCCAAAAGAATGTAAAACACTTGGACATTCATGAATAAATATCTAAGAACCATGTCAAATACAAGGAGTATTCATACATCCATTAAAGCCTTAGTCTTTACCTTAATAGATTCCCACACTTATCTAGTGCTTAGATCATAATGAAGATGAACATCACTTCAACATTTTCAAGTGATAGGAAATATTGAGTCACACACAATGTTTAACTTCCAAAACTGAAATAGCTAATAGGCAATGTTATAACAACGGTTTCATCATGAGAGGTTAATGATAACAATAAGTATATCATTATCATTGATGTGTAAAGCTAAAAGAATTCAAATTCATTATATTTAATTCTTTTCTAATCCTTCTATGTTTTGGTGGAAAGTTACTTGTAAATATTTTGTTGTTTGATAAATTTAATAATGTAAACTTTCCCACTTATTGCAGTAAAAATTGCTCTCACCTCTTAAGGAGATTTCATAATTGTTTTTTGGGTTTTATTCCCATAGGTCTTAGCTTTCCGAAACATCTTGAACTTTTATATTTGGTTTAGAAAAGAGAATGTTATGTTCGTTTTATGACTGCTAGGGAGCTCTATTTTTACCCAACAAAGGTTTACTTATTTATTAATTAATTTAAATTTCAACCTTCCAATCATAATTTGATTGAGCATACACTATTTACTACATTTTGTTAGATATGGAATTTTAACTTCTCTTACTTATAACAACGTTCCTACAGATAAAGATTTATCCTTCGATCAATTTGATATTTAACAAATGAATAATAACCAATTTTATAGAGAATATAATCTGCATAAAATAGATGTATTTCTATGAGTTAAAGAAAAGAATTTAATTTCCACCTAGGTTAATGACAAAGTAGATTACAGATATTTAAATCTGCATAGAAAGATATTTTTTGTTTAGAAAGAAAAAGAGAAATAATGAAAGATTTTTTTTGTATGCAAAAGATGGAAAATAGTGGCCCCTTGTGGGCTCACCTTCCCTCTTGTTGGGTGCAGCCCAGCCCTTTGGGAATCCCATAAGATCTTTTAAAGAGCTCTTAAACTCCTTAAAATTGAAGGAAATTCCTTCTCTATCCTAGTTCCTTACATAAGGCTTTTAAAAACTACAAAATCTTTAAAATATGTTGCCAAACATTTATCTCAGCCGTCCTATATCAGCATAGCAGCAGTCAATAGTAAAAATTGAAATCTCATAGCCATATGGTGTCTAGATAAATCTAGATTTTATTATTTTGACACTTAGTCTGGAAGAAATAAAATCTTCAACTATTCCAATATTGAGGTAGAAATAAATGATTTTGATTCCAGTTTTCAGATATAGCACATTGATTGTAATTCTCCCCGAGTGCTCATATTGAGCAAAGAATATCTAATGTAAGTATGGAATTCCTATAGTTTTTTAAGAGAAAATAATGATACATAAATTTTAAGAGATGGGTATTCATAAATTTACCCAACCATATTGAGCATGGATTCATAACAATGTCCCAATTCTAATCAAAATATTTCCCACTATTGGTTAAATTCCTAAATGTCCATAACCATTTTAGAGACACAATGACTGTAGATTTCTCTCTGCAACTATAAACCCTTGTTTGGTGCAATTTTAACAATCTACATAGTATTGTTTGATGTTCTAAAACAACAATTATTTAAACAACTCCACATCTACTAGAAGAAAGGAAAATAAGGATTTGCATACCTTCAAGATGAAAAGATTAGATCTGGATTCAATTAATTTTCTTCACAAAATAAGCCTTTTACCTCCCAAACCTCCTTCCCAAGCTCTTCCATATCTTTCCCAGAATTCCCCCATGTCTTTTTTCCCCTCTTACCTATATTTTCCTAGTTAATAGCTACCATTTTTTTTTTGTTTTAACTCAATATTTGTTAATTTACCAAAACAACAACTATTTCATTTACCTACTTACATTTCTTCTAATCATGCATAAAATAGATTTGTTTTTATTCATATATTTTAATTTATTATTGTTATCATTTTGTAATAACCAAAGAGATAGACAGTTGCATAATACCAATATATACTACTCTTAAATAAGAACTATCAATAATTTTTAATTAGTTCTTAATAGAATAATAAATAACTACTTCTTTGCAATAAAAATACACTTACAAATACATTGTCATTCCACACAAAGCTAATGCGACTAAAACTAAATGTGACTACATGTGTGTTGTGAGATCATGCAAGTTAACCATTAGTCTGCTAGATTCCTCTTCTCTATAATACTCTTCCTTATGGAATGAGGTTATGGAGGATCCTGACACACTCATAAAATCCAATTGATAATTAATTTATAGTCATGACATCAATAAATATAATCATGCTATAATCCATAATCGATTTATGCCACTATAACTTAAAATGTGTCCAAGGCTTGCTGTTTGTGCGATAAAACATTTCTTACGTAAAAGGTTATATGTATCAATAATATAATATTAAACATATTCATGTGATATATACAGTTAATGTCAATGCTAAGTATTATAGAAGAGGGTTGTGGCATCCCTCCCCTCTAAAAATAATCATCATCCCGATGATGACAAGGATGCATAAAAATTCAAAAGGTGAGAGAAAGTAGTGGCTCCTTAGCAACATTTCCTTAATTGATAAAATTCCCAAAGAAGTGATTTTTTTGTACTTTGCATTGAACTACTTCCTATTGCATGATAGATCCTCTCTACTCAAGAACACGTAGGTTCCTACTTGAACCCTTTCCAAATTCAAATCCTGTTAAAGAATTTGAATTTGTATGCAGTTTCCTTCTTTGGAGCACTTTGTCCTTACCACAGTTGATATCACTTCAGTTATATGGAAAAATTAATTAGACCTTAGATCAATCTTTAGAGAACCATCTACACTTCTCATAAAATTAAATGTCTTGTATTTCTAGGCAAAGTATCTATTTGATATTCACTTAATGGATCATCCTTATGATCTTTGCACACTGAGGGTACCTTCCTTCTTTCTTAAGGTTTATGATATACCTTTTCTAGCATCTAATATCTATCCAATGCAGATGTCCTTAGGATTTATTAAGTCTATAAAATTAACATTTCATAATAGTATCAAGTAGGACTAGATTTGGTCATGTACTATTGTCTCCTTATGGTAAGCTTGATATTTGCTCACCTTCCAAGGTTTCCAATTTGATACCACTTGGTTTATCCATATTGATCAAGGTCATTCTCCATTGCATTGAAGAGTTGCATACTTAGATTGTTGAAGCTAAAGATATCCTCATTTCCTCAAATGAGAGACAATTTTCCCTATTAAGGTTTAAGAGTGATTCATGTGTTGGCACACACATCGTAGGAAATAACTTATGAGTCCTTTTGGTTATTCATGCTCTATGCATATAGCTCTCATATGTATCAAGGTGAGGTGTTTCAATTAAGAAACGTTATTGCACCCAGATAAAGGTTACAAAAAGTCCATCTTTTTTATACACACTACCCATGTTTATAAAATTATCCATATTTAAACATTTATCATGTCCGTATTCAAGCCAAATTCCTCCTTGGTCACTAACTCCCTGATGATTTACAATCACTCTAAATTTCTTGTAGTCATCACTGGTAAGTAAGCTTTATATGTTATAGAATCAACATTTCTTTACTTATATCTAGTCCAACATAATTTTCTTTGATTCTATTGGCTAGGTTATTATCTAGAGAAGTCATAATCAGGTAAAAGCAAAAAGCTATGTCACACTTTTAGCTGACTTATCGGCACAAGTGAATTTAAGTATTTCTAATTAAAAATCAATTTTGGGCAAACATATTATCTTGTAAGATTCATTCTAGACAAGTTAGATATGTCCACAACTTTTTTGTAGTGCCCCTCGATTCTCACCTTGGATGAGTAGGTGGTTGGGCTAAGGAGCATGAAGATGAAGCTAAGATACTCGGAATGCTTAGGGTATGTTCTACATCTTGATGACAGGTTTACCGTTTTGATGTAGTTGATGAAACTTATTGATGTTTACTATGATGACACTATTGATACTTTATGATTAGTACATTATGATTATGTTGTGATCAGTCATGGATTAATTGATTATGTAGATTTGTTTTACTACGTGAATTATGTGATTATCTGACTATGTGTTATATGGTTGTTTAGTTACTAATAAACTTGTTTAATATGTTATTTGTGATTCTTTTGGTGAAGGGACGGTGTAGTATTGCTCATTATGAGCACCCTCCTATGCTACAATTCCCTATCATAGTGTGTTTGATTATATATATGTATATGCCCGTACACAACCCCTTGGTTTGATGCAGGATTGCAGGTACCAGGTACTGACTCCACTTGAATTAGTAGGTTTGAGAGTTCTTTTACACCAATGGATAATGTAGATGGGAGATAACATGGGTTTCCCTCTATCAGCTAATGTCTTCAGTTTGTCATCATCCATGTATTTCCAGTCATGGGTGTAGTTGTCGCTTAGTTGATACTTGTCCTCGGGTGTTGGTCATCCTTTTGTATGTGGTTGTTATTGTTTGTTTATTATAGTTTAAGGTTCATTTTATTGAACTTAGTGACCAAGGTATTAAGTTGTTGATTATAGTCGTTTGGTTCATTTTATATAATAAGTAATCTATGTGTATAGATGTGTTGATGTTTGATCATTTTGGTTATATAGTCAATGTGTATTTGTTGGAGATTTATTAATTGTTATAGTAATAATAATAATAATAAGTTTATATATATACATCAATATTAGTTATTTATTTAATGTAGAAAATTGAGAATATTAATTAGTTGATTTTTATATTAAATTAAATTAGTAGCTTTAAAAGCTAGCATTAATAATAATATTGTTAATATTTAGTACTTTATTGATTTTATCTATCATGTGAGATTTTATTTTATTTTTCCATTAATTTGTTGTTGGAGTGGGTTGTCAGAAATTTGAAAATATTCCAGTTAGTGGTGTTATGAATGCAATTAATTTTGGGGTTGTGGAGGTTTGAAACAGAGAGAATGGAGGTAGTGGGATTTGATTGTTTTGTCTATTTTGGGCTTTTGGAAAGATTTTTGAGGAAAAAAAATTTGGGGGAAAGATGCACAGAAATTTGGGGAAAAAGAAGAGGAATTGGCAGAGGAAGAGAGGAAGGAAGCAAGAGAAGTCTGAAGAATTTCTAGGTATGTTTTAAACAAAATTTCTTCTATTTTTCTATATATGAGGAAAAATCTTGTATGTGTTTGAGCACTTTTTGATTTGATAAATTTTGGTAGTAGTTTGGTCTCTGTGAATCATCCCAAACAATAGAAAACCCTTCAAAAGTTAGTTTCCATCTGTAATCATATGTAAAAGCTCTGTAATCTATTCTCTCTTTTCTATAAACCCCATTATATTTAATCCTTTCATTTGTATTTGATTGGATGTTCTCTTCATCAATCTAGCCATGTATATCCCACAATTGTAGCAATTTTAAATATTGTTGATCCTCCAATCTTCACACCTCTTTATCTTTCTTCACACCTACCTATCTTGGTATTACACTATCATCATATTTTCATATTACCAGTAGACACCTTAGCTAAATGAAATCTTTTACTACTGGAAGAAATTAAATCCTTCTCTTTTGTTGCATTCCTATGTCTATGTCAATTTCTTTTACCAAATTTTTTTTTACTTCTATAGTGTTACCCTCGCCTATAGAAGTTCAAAATTTATTGCCAGGCAAACCTATTTCTTTCTTTCCAGCCATCAGTCAGTATAATCAATCAAACAAAATTTCTTTTGTCTGAAATCTCATACCATTTGATGACTTGCAATAGTAATGCCAATAGAGATAAACTCAATTCTAACAAAACTTTCATATTTTCTATTCCTCTAGCCTGCTTGATTGTATGACCTCCATATGCATAGAATCATGCCTGAAATAGCATTTAAAACTTAGTATCTGCAGCCCAATTGTTATCTTAGACCAAGGTATAAGAGATTTTAGATTTTATTAGCCTTTACACTTAAAAATTTATGAAACTTTCTTTGCCTGAAACCAAAAATATTGTGTAATGCCCCGTCATGTAACCCCAGAGTGCTAGATTAAAAGTGCAAAAGTTACAGAACTAATTTTTTTTTTTGAAAGCATGATAGTGTAAAGTAGAAACCAGACATAACACATTGCATGAACTTACTCTTCTAACCACTCTAGGGCAACATAACTGCATTAATAATAGGAAATAAAACTACAGAAGCCATAACCATTACACTGCTGAAATAAATACAAATAACTTCCACTGAAGCAGAATAGATTTGTAGTGCCCCGTCCATGAACACCTTGATAGACAACACTTATCAACAAGCAAAGCGGAAATATTTTCTTTTATAAATAGAACAACAAGTGAGGTTTAGCAGATCAAACACATCATTAGTTAACAACTTGTCTCCCAAGGCGTCAAGGATGCACTACTTAACAATAAACAACACCATTACATGCATTGCTAACTAACATCGACAATTCATACAACTCTATAACAATAATGAGTAGTCAAATACATCTATATTCCATGCCATAACCTAGGTAATCAATTTGGATAAGGATACATGCACATTTAACAAGTCTATACAATTGAGTACATCAACATGAGATTTACATAATCAACATCCTGATTACAACTGAATATAAACAATGAGATACAATAAATACACAAGACTAATGCATGAGCACAGGAACGGTCTTCAAAACAGGTACAAGGTCTGATGTCTGGCACACAAGGTGAATCCTCCTCGCTCATGACCAAATAGCAAGGGAGAAAACCAATGGATCTAGCTCTTTCCACCCAACCATGTGGAACCCTGAGGTCCACCCCCCGAGCTAGGAGTTAACATGAGGGCCCCACAAGAACAACGGTCAGGCAAACAGTGGATTAAGAACATCACAAGACTCCAACATCACTAGCCAATCTCACAACAACATAACATTACTTCTAGAGGCAACACATGACACTGTCATCATAACAGAAAATATACATAACGGTGCAAGGCATCAACCATCTTGCAACCAATCACAATACAATGAATCACTCGAGCAAGGCATAGGTCCTCTTGCTCCAATATCTCAACCATAACAAGGAATTAAAACAAGCTCAACACAATAGGGGACCACAACTTACAAGAAGAGCTCGACAGTATGGGTCCAAGACCAAACAACAGGTCTAGGTAAACACATTGCAAGGCATTGACCTTCTTGCAATTATGGCAACACATAAGGCAAAGTCCCAATACATAATTCAAGGTTTCCAAACGGAGTAATACTTGGGAGATCTCTTCCATACCGATGACGGTATGACCCCATTGTCTTGACCATCACAATAGTTCGACAACTTAGACAAATAATGATTGCAACACTCATGAAGAACTTAATCATTACCCCAAAATGCATTCACAAGATACCATGCGCATGATGCAAAATTACAACCTAGGCCTCTGGAACCAAAACACTCTATTAACTTGCACAAGGAGTCTCATTAAGACCAATCAATCAAACATATGATCAAACTTATTTTATTGATGTAACTGAGTTCACATACACCCTTTATCTTAGCAACTCTTAATATCAACTTAATTAATAACTTTTACAAGGAGAACATAACAAATTCACTGACGGATTCATATAATTAACATTTGACCAGAACTGACTTGAAATGGAAATCTTCACTACATAATAAATATCTATTTAACAACCTCATACAAGGTTTAAATAACTGCACCCGGGTAATTAAAAGACATATAACGATATGCAAATTTTTCCATATGAGAGATAAATAATACTAATAATAATAATAAAATGATAATAATGATAACAAAATTCTATATTTATTCACAAGGAAGACTTTAACATAATAATAATATATTTATTTAACATAGTGCATTCTCGATTATATCCTTGAAAACAAGAAAGAACCAATTCCAAATTTACATTACGATTCCTTACTATTGACTTAGATTAATTAGAAAATGAGGGTAGAATTATCACCGCTTATCAATTTGCAAAACTATAATATCGATAGTGTAAATTGAATAAATCTACTTGCCGTTTAATTCCCATCCAAAATCAATATCAACATTACTCTACCCTAATAGCAAGGAAGAGCATTTAATATGAAAACATGGTTGTAAACTCGTTACGAATGGATTTACCAGAACATTAAATAGCAACATGAAACTATTAATTACGCAATTATCTAGTCGATTTGCAAGCCACAAGTGTCGTTATCCTAAGGCATCTCATAATTATCCACGATGAAGATTGAGTAACTCAATAATTGCAAGGTGACTCTAAGTTCGTTTCTCGCGGAGTTTTCTATATAAAGAAACCATAATAAACCACTAGAATGCAATAATCCCATTTAACTTTAAAGGATTTCAACTAATGAAAACATCGTATTAAAAGGTTTATAACACTAAAACATTACGATCATGAAACATTGGTGTGGGTCCATTTGAATTGACAAATCTAATGGTAAGCTGCCACGATGAGATGCAGGTGAGATAAGAGTTTGAGATTGGGTGCGATGCCGATTCTCTCTGTTTTAGTAGGCGGATAACATGCTGGACAATTTAGCATTATCGTAGTTAAAGAGAGGCGTACAATACGCCTTGTTCCCACAGCCGGCTGTCTACTACCAGTATTTCAACTAAACGCAAGGTTTCTTATTTAAGGAATTAAAATAACTGAAAATACTGAAGACACGGCTACTAACGTTCCCCTGGAAAGTGTCACAGACATCCCTGTATCTTGTTATACACCTACGACGTGGGACTTCAGAGCATCAAAAATCTGCATATACTACGATTTTATGGCTTGACATGGACAATCTAAGCTGAGCACCAAAAGATTGTTTAAACGTTGCAAAAGCAGCTACTCCCAGGTGAACCATTGGCAGGCAAATATGGAACAATCAAACTAGATATCACTGCACAATCCTACTGCTGTTTAAGGAATCCACAACTGGAGTTTACTGACGACTCACTATTCCTGCCAGTCCTAGGCGAAAATACGGACAGCCATTTCTAAAACTACAAAGGCAACGTTCCAAAAGCAGCATGAACGGCAACTTCCAAGCCAATCAAAACCAGAGATATGTAGGCACACCTCAGAAATGCCCAGCAAGAAGGAAGAAAAAAACGTGGTATGTGGCAACACTTACCTCTGCAATGAAAAGCTCCAGGCTAATGACGTTTCTAAGGAGCTGAGTGTAATCGTTGAAGCTAGGTAAGTTCGTATGGTGCAAGAATGTCAAACAAACAGCTGAGAGTTTTGTTTGGAGTGGTCTACTGCTGTGGTAGGTGACAAAACAGCCCTACGAGCTAGTGCAGGTGGGTCGCATCTTTCTAAGGCCTATGAGGTTTAGATGAAGCAATGGTTTAAATTTGACGTTTCTTGCTGAGCATTTAGGTTTCTGTTAGATTCATAGGGTTCTATGGTCAGGGATTTGTCACTTGTGGCTATACGTCTAGCTCCTACCTCTGTCAATGAATGCAGAACCAGATGATTACGCATAAATAGCATGGGACAACATAGAGCAGAAAGCATCACACAAGGTGCCATCGGCCAGAAATCTCTGAGATTGAGTGGACACCAATCGACCCCGATAGTCTAAGCACAGGCAGCTCTCAAGTGCTCAAGTGCCAGTGGGAGGCAGGCGAATGTAAAGGGGTTCTAGTTTTCTTTTGCAGACGTAAAGAAATTATAACAAACAGGTTTTAGCTTTTGTACTAGGAGACAAAGAAGCGATGCAAATACCTTTTCCATTTGAAGGATGATTTCCTCCAAAGCCTTGGATCGAATCCTCAGAAGGTGATTGTTTTGTTTTCAGAATCCCGCATCTGTTGAGTGAGCTCTGGTACAGTTGGCGCGCAGTATTGCTGAGATCCATGAGAGGTCAATGGAGCAACATCCAACATGAAGAAGTGCAGGCTTTTTACATGCAGTGTTTTTCATCCGTCTAAATTCATCTAAGCCTTTCTTGGACATTCCAGAAATGCATAGCATTTAACTAAAAGCAGAAAGGCAGTATCTGATGTATTAGGGTTTTCTACCATTTTATGCAGTAGCTTTTCAAAATCATTAGATTTAATCAAAATTCCAACCATAATCTGATAAAGATGTGCGCAGTGCTTTTTCCCACTCTGTTGTTCTGTCCACAAGAATAAACTCAATGCCCTATTTACATTTTCCTATAACTTCCAGAGAACTTGCCTGATTAAACCAAGAGAAAATGGAAACCCTAGCCTCCGTAAAGCTGCTTCTATCTGATGATCAAAGATTTTGCAATGCCGAAGAAGGTTGGAAGCCTTTTGAACGTTCGAGGAAAAGAGTGTTTTTGAGCATGCATTGGGGTCCTGAACCTGAGATGTTTCGCATATTGAGACTATAAAAAAAAACACAATTTTTGTTGACAAAAGAAGTAGTGGCCATTGCAATACGAACTTTCTTGCAGAGATTTTCTGGGGTTTAAAATAGCCATATTGATAAGCGACCAAGGACCAAATTCTCAGGGCTCGACCCAAGACACCCAGTGCTCTCCTGGACGCGTAACAAAATGTGGGAACATAGACAAGGCACGTGAACTGTTTTACAGAATCCTTTGAAGGCGATTCTTTTGATTTCCGTTTGCACTCCCTCCAGCGATCTTCAAGGTAGATCTCCTCCAAACCCTAGCCAACTGATGTCAAATTGAAGCGCTATGATCCTATGATGAAAATATGGCAAGCCCACATCAAGTTGTGGCTAGAAACACTCAGATCTAAGGTCTGATATAAAATTACAGCAGACTGACATGAAATTTTGAATACAAAACGATTGATTTCACCAACAATGAAACCTCCAAAACATGTAGAATCATCAACACAACATGGCCATGAATACAAATAGTGAAATCCTACTCCAAATGCCTTCGAATCTGAATATGTATGCCTTCAAATATGCAAGATATCTTCAAACCTTAGCTGAACATGAAAGCTTCATTGAAACCCTAACTGATTTTAAACCTGTAGGTGCTGATATGAAATATGAAGCACAAACCCTAACTAAAAAACCCCCTCGGAAACTCCTCCCCAAAATATATATATATATATATATTTAAAAAAAAAAAACCCTAGAATAGACCAATAACCCACGGCAAAATTATTATCTTATAAATCTAATATTAACATGCATTTCAATAAACACAATTTACATTATATCAATCTATGCATTAATGAAATTTATGAACATTGCCATATACCGTTTAAACATTTACAACACTCACAAATTAGGAAATATAATTTATTTATTAATTCACATAGTATTAAATAATTATATTTTCTACATTATTTAATTCTTATTGAAACCATTAATATTTATTTAACATAATTATATTCCTAGTCAAGTAATTATATTCGAATGCATCAAAACACTGACGTAACACAAGCAACTCTGACCTTGTTAAACCTTGTGGTGGCACTAAACTTGACTGACAAGCAAGATTGGAAGACAAGACAAGACTACAATGACGGAGGCAAACAGACAACCGACACAAAAGACCAGGAACCCCATGTTAACTCCGTTCCATGAATCCATCGGCTAGGGCACGCTCAGACCTACTAGTCCAGGTGGAGTCGATGCCCGGTACCTGCATACTGCATCGAAACAACAGGGTTGTACATATATATATATGTTATCATAAACATAATGAACGGAAGTCGCAGCGTGGCAGGGTACTTGGACACAAGTAATGCCACACTGTTCCGTTCAGTAACTCATCAAATAAATAACTGCATCCAATTCTAGACATGCATCATAATCATGATCAAACAATACCTTAAACATAAAGTAACATTAATATGAAATCATGATCATATTAAACTGAAATTAACATCAAACCATAATATGTCCATCAACTAAGAATGCACAAGGTACAAGAGATCAAGCATCATCTAACATAATCCATATCTAGTTCGTATGATAATCAAGTGTCTAGCAATATCAAAGAAAACATCAACCATAGCATAGAAATCAAAGTGTCTCAAAACTGAAAACATGCACTAAAGGACTATCATCGGTACTAGGATTGTCATAGGAATCATGAGACCAACATCTATCACAAACAAAAAGGCGAGGGGCATTACATCCTCCCCCCCTAGATTTTGACTTACTCCTGGAAGTCACAGATTAGGGTAGAAACATAGTGTAATAATATTGCCATATTCTATTGCCAAAATATAACTTAGTCAAATACACTAAGCTAACAAACATTTCTAGGGAGAACACTATGCTATTAAACAATCAAAAGGTTAAAATGCTGCATTTTTAACATTTTCCATTAACTATCCACCCTAAGTCTTATCACAGATTCAACAAAATATCAAAAATTTTCATCTATTTGAAGTATGAAAACACCATTTATCAATACATAGGTACAGTTTTCATGATTTGCCATACATTCTTCACACACACACCAATATACATCACTGGGATTCACATCACAAGGCCACATAGAGGTCCATCTGGATACTGAAAACCGCATACTAATCCATGAGCCAAAAGCCAAATCCATCTCACATAATCCATACCTCACACATAATGACTTGTTGGTGCTAGGTCACACTCACAAGGTGAGACCATCCAATAAGCCATAATGACCCCTCTCTTGTTGTATAAGGTGGTTAGCCTCCAAGAGATAGTCATCACACATAGGTGGGTAGTGGGTCTTAGCTGTATAACAGCCTCACATACCCCCATCCTCAAGGTTCCCTGCGTCTGCTTCCTCGCATACACTCACCAAGTCCGTCTCATACGTCCTTGGAGAGGAGTCACAATACAACACATGGTTGACATCGAAAATAATAAATATAACTAGTTTAGCCACCAAAGTCATGAAGAAAGATAAAAATTTAATTTCAACAATAAAATAAGAAATGCGCGCAATTTTCAACACTAAATCAAATGTAACCACGAGGGCTACAAGCAATAAGATCACAAGGTGTGGCTAAACCATCATAATCAAATACAAGAAAAATGTCAGCCTTCGCAATCAGTCAAAAATCATCAATAACCATAGAGAAAGTCCACAATTTGAAATTGCACTGTACGACACTATGTGACTAGCTAGTAGCCACCAAATGAGGAAGGAGGGAACAACGTCAGGCTATAACAGTAGCCCTCATGTGGTGCGGAATGAGCACGCCATCCACATGGCTCAGAGTGTACTTCTCGGCTACACCTTGCATCGCGTCGTCACGCGGCATGGACTAGCCAAGTGGCTCACACACTCCTTGGCTGCCCACATGGAATGTACACCTCGGCCACATCCCGCATTGCATCTCAGCGCGGCATGGTCATACGCCAGCCAGAGAAGGCACGTACTGGCCGTATGCCGCATGGCAGTGTGTCTGTGGCTCCGCGGAAGTAAACACGCGCAGAACACACCCTGCATAGCGACACCTCGTGGAAAAGGCACACGCAGGTACTCGCCGTAGCCAGAGGTATACATGGCTAGGACCTACTCATATGCTAACCGACCCAACACTATCGAAAGCAAACATGAGTATCCCTCTACGAGTGTGTGAGGCCCCATTACGCTCAACACACAAGTAGGCTATAACACAATCTCATAGTGCACCTTCACGTGTCTATGCACGTGGCATCGTGTCCTCGAGCCTAGCTCGCTACTAACAGCAACACGGCATCATCACCAGCACTGTGTCAGAACATCAGTGGGGTGTGGCATCGTACCTATCATGTCGGAACATGTGCAGATATGGAATCTATCTCAGCATGGGTAACAAATCTCCCTCCACATGCTAGACCTCAAAATATACATGGGGCACATGGTCTCACTTGGGTTACCCACGCAGGTCCTAGACCCCGGCCCCTAAGTGACGACTCATGTCATCACATAGTTCCAGTTGGGTTGTCCATGCAGGTCCTAGACCCCGGCCCCCAACTGATAACTCATGTGGTATATCATACCTTTCGTGAAGACAAGGTAAATGATCCTCCAAGAAATACCATCCAGATGCTCAGAAACTGTGGGGATTAGGCTAACACATATGAATCAAGTACCCTGATCCATCATAAGGGGAAGTAGTGAGTACGTTTCCTTAGGGTCGGTCGAGTGAGGGACCGCTCTGCGCCGTCATAAGCGTACGCTATTCACTCCGCCCAAGGAACTTTGTGGCTGCTACTACCCCTTCACAGACGGAGGGACTAGAGAACCAAAAGAAGAGAATCTATGAATCCAACTTTTGGCTACTCTTTTATATCTATATTTTCAACCACACAAGGGTTGGCCCTCCATCGGGTAACAAACATGCAAACACACATAATGGTATGGCACATTCCACACCAAAATACACACATTCCCCATGGATGGGTACCCAGTATCACCATCCTATGGGCACACAAAGCATGTACGAGGTATTCACAACACTCAACCAATGCACAGTTACTGGTTCCTCACATTTACAGGGGGCAGATTTGCATTTACATACACAATTTTTATTACTACCAAGGATCACATACCAATAGTACATTTATTTCCATAACCACTGTGATTCCCTTTATAAGATCATATCATTTCATATTATCCATAACCCTTTCATATACCACCTAATGCTAAAAGTCCCTGTCATGATCATCACGATTACTTATCAATTCCACTTAACAAATTATACACAAGTTCCATATTCACAAATAACAATGATGATCCTCTACTTAACTCTTACCACTTCATGTAGGTCTTTCCTATACACAACAACTCTTACTCCATCACAAGCTATTTGAATTCTCACAGAACCAAAGGATTCGTATATTTTCAACATGCAAGACATCCAATGCATAAATCTTTTCTGTTTATACAATAGTAAGAAGAGAGAAGGACATTCCCTCATGAGTTTTCAGCTATACCTAGTAAACAAGATTTTCAAACACCAAATGTAGTCATCGTAATTTTCCATGCACCAGCATCTTATTTATTCCACAAAAATAGCCCTTTCCATTAAAACATATCACGTTATGTAATACAAAACTTAATCACATACATTTACTTCCAAATACATAGATTAAATACCTAGCTACACCCAATCACATCTTATCCTAATGCACCTTTAGTCAAACAAAAGAAATTTACATTCCAACTTAGCTAATTAATCTAAACCTGCACATGCATAAGAGAAGTTACTATAACTAGACATGGGCAACAACATTAACCAGAGATCCTAGTGCTGCAACTTGGCTCTGATACCAAGTGTAATGCCCCGCCATGTAACCCCAGAGTGCTAGATTAAAAGTGCAAAAGTTACAGAACTATTTTTTTTTTTTGAAAGCATGATAGTGTAAAGTAGAAACCAAACATAACACATTGCATGAACTTACTCTTCTAACCACTCTAGGGCAACATAACTACATTAATAATAGGAAATAAAACTACAGAAGCCATAACCATTACACTGCTGAAATAAATACAAATAACTTCCACTAAAGCAGAATAGATTTGTAGTGCCCTGTCCATGAACACCTTGATAGACAACACTTATCAGCAAGCAAAGCGGAAATATTTTCTTTTATAAATAGAACAAGTGAGGTTTAGCAGATCAAACACATCATTAGTTAACAACGTGTCTCCAAAGGCGTCAAGGATGCACTACTTAACAATAAACAACACCATTACATGCATTGCTAACTAACATCGACAATTCATACAACTCTATAACAATAATGAGTAGTCAAATACATCTACATTCCATGCCATAACCTAGGTAATCAATTTGGATAAGGATACATGCACATTTAACAAGTCTATACAATTGAGTACATCAACATGAGATTTACATAATCAACATCCTGATTACAACTGAATAGAAACAATGAGATACAATAAATACACAAGACTAATGCATGAGCACAGGAACGGTCTTCAAAACAGGTACAAGGTTTGATGTCTGGCACACAAGGTGAATCCTCCTCGCTCATGAACAAACAGCAAGGGAGAAAACCAATGGATCTAGCTCTTTCCACCCAACCATGTGGAACCCTGAGGTCCACCCCCCGAGCTAGGAGTTAACATGAGGGCCCCACAAGAACAACGGTCAGGCAGACAGTGGATTAAGAACATCACAAGACTCCAACATCACTAGCTAATCTCACAACAACACAACGTTACTTCCAGAGGCAACACATGACACTGTCATCATAACAGAAAATATACATAACGGTGCAAGGCATCAACCATCTTGCAACCAATCACAATACAATGAATCACTCGAGCAAGGCATAGGTCCTCTTGCTCCAATATCTCAACCATAACAAGGAATTAAAACAAGCTCAACACAATAGGGGACCACAACTTACAAGAAGAGCTCGACAGTATGGGTTCAAGACCAAACAACAGGTCTAGGTAAACACATTGCAAGGCATTGACCTTCTTGCAATTGTGGCAACACATAAGGCAAAGTCCCAATACATAATTCAAGGTTTCCAAACGGAGTAATACTTGGGAGATCTCTTCCATACCGATGACGGTATGACCCCATTGTCTTGACTATCACAATAGTTCGACAACTTAGACAAATAATGATTGCAACACTCATGAAGAACTTAATCATTACCCCAAAATGCATTCACAAGATACCATGCGCATGACACAAAATTACAACCTAGGCCTCTGGAACCAAAACACTCTATTAACTTGCACAAGGAGTCTCATTAAGACCAATCAATCAAACATATGATCAAACTTGTTTTCTTGATGTAACTAAGTTCACATACACCCTTTATCTTAGCAACTCTTAATATCAACTTAATTAATAACTTTTACAAGGAGAACATAACAAATTCACTGACGGATTCATATAATTAACATTTGACCAGAACTGACTTGAAATGGAAATCTTCACTACATAATAAATATCTATTTAATAACCTCATACAAGGTTTAAATAACTGCACCCGGGTAATTAAAAGACATATAACGATATGCAAATTTTTCCATATGAGAGATAAATAATACTACTAATAATAATAAAATGATAATAATGATAACAAAATTCTATATTTATTCACAAGGAAGACTTTAACATAATAATAATATATTTATTTAACATAGAGCATTCTCGATTATATCCTTGAAAACAAGAAAGAACCAATTCCAAATTTACATTACGATTCCTTACTATTGACTTAGATTAATTAGAAAATGAGGGTAGAATTATCACCGCTTATCAATTTGCAAAACTATAATATCGATAGTGTAAATTGAATAAATCTACTTGCCGTTTAATTCCCATCCAAAATCAATATCAACATTACTCTACCCTAATAGCAAGGAAGAGCATTTAATATGAAAACATGGTTGTAAACTCGTTACGAATGGATTTACCAGAACATTAAATAGCAACATGAAACTATTAATTACGCAATTATCTAGTCGATTTGCAAGCCACAAGTGTCATTATCCTACGGCATCTCATAATTATCCGCGATGAAGATTGAGTAACTCAATAATTGCAAGGTGACTCTAAGTTCGTTTCTCGCGGAGTTTTCTATATAAAGAAACCATAATAAACCACTAGAATGCAATAATCCCATTTAACTTTAAAGGATTTCAACTAATGAAAACATCGTATTAAAAGGTTTATAACACTAAAACGTTACGATCATGAAACATTTTTGTGGGTCCATTTGAATTGACAAATCTAATGGTAAGCTGCCACGATGAGATGCAAGTGAGATAAGAGTTTGAGATTGGGTGCGATGCCGATTCTCTCCGTTTTAGTAGGCGGATAATATGCTGGACAATTTAGCATTATCGTAGTTAAAGAGAGGCGTACAATACGCCTTGTTCCCACAGCCGGCTGTCTACTACCAGTATTTCAACTAAACGCAAGGTTTCTTATTTAAGGAATTAAAATAACTGAAAATACTGAAGACACGGCTACTAACGTTCCCCTGGAAAGTGTCACAGACATCCCTGCATCTTGTTATACACCTACGAGGTGGGACTTCAGAGCATCAAAAATCTGCATATACTACGATTTTATGGCTTGACATGGACAATCTAAGCTGAGCACCAAAAGATTGTTTAAACGTTGCAAAAGCAGCTACTCCCAGGCGAACCATTGGCAGGCAAATATGGAACAATCAGACTAGATATCACTGCACAATCCTACCGCTGTTTAAGGAATCTACAACTGGAGTTTACTGACGACTCACTATTCCTGCCAGTCCTAGGCAAAAATACGAACAGCCATTTCTAAAACTACAAAGGCAACGTTCCAAAAGCAGCATGAGGGAGGGCAGCGCACTGGCAGAGGCAAGAACGGCAACTTCCAAGCCAATCAAAACCAGAGATATGTAGGCACACCTCAGAAACGCCAAGCAAGAAGGAAGAAAAAAACGTGGTATGTGGCAACGCTTACCTCTGCAATGAAAAGCTCCAGGCTAATACGTTTCTAAGGAGCTGAGTGTAATCGTTGAAGCTAGGTAAGTTCGTATGGTGCAAGAATGTCAAACAAACAGCTGAGAGTTTTTTTTGGAGCAGTCTGCTGCTGTGGTAGGTGACAAAACAGCCCTACGAGCTAGTGCAGGTGGGTCGCATCTTTCTAAGGCCTATGAGGTTTAGATGAAGCAATGGTTTAAATTTGATGTTTCTTGCTGAGCATTTAGGTTTCTGTTAGATTCATAGGGTTCTATGGTCAGGGCTTTGTCACTTGTGGCTATACATCTAGCTCCTACCTCTGTCAATGAATGCAGAACCAGATGATTACGCATAAATAGCATGGAACAGCATAGAGCAGAAAGCATCACACAAGGTGCCATCAGCCAGAAATCTCTGAGATTGAGTGGACACCAATCGACCCCGATAGTCTAAGCACAGGCAGCTCTCAAGCGCTCAAGTGCCAGTGGGAGGCAGGTGAATGTAAAGGGGTTCCAGTTTTCTTTTGCAGACGTAAAGAAATTATAGCAAACAGGTTTTAGCTTTTGTACTAGGAGACAAAGAAGCGATGCAAATACCTTTTCCATTTGAAGGATGATTTCCTCCAAAGCCTTGGATCGAATCCTCAGAAGGTGATTGTTTTGTTTTCAGAATCCCACATCTGTTGAGTGAGCTCTGGTACAGTTGGCGCGCAGTATTGCTAAGATCCACGAGAGGTCAATGGAGCAACATCCACCATGAAGAAGTGCAGGCTTTTTACAGGCAGTGTTTTTCATCCGTCTAAATTCATCTAAGCCTTTCTTGGACATTCCAGAAATGCATAGCATTTAACTAAAAGTAGAAAGGCAGTATCCGGTGTATTAGGGTTTTCTACCATTTTATGTAGTAGCTTTTCAAAATCATTAGATTTAATCAAAATTCCAACCATAATCTGATAAAGATGTGCGTAGTGCTTTTTCCCACTCTGTTGTTCTATCCACAAGAATAAACTCAATGCCCGATTTACATTTTCCTATAACTTCCAGAGAACTTGCCTGATTAAACCAAGAGAAAATGGAAACCCTAGCCTCCGTAAAGCTACTTCTGTCTGATGATCAAAGATTTTGCAATGCCGAAGAAGGTTGGAAGCCTTTCGAACGTTCAAGGAAAAGGGTGTTTTGAGCATGCATTGGGGTCCTGAACCTGAGATGTTTCGCATATTGAGACTGTAAAAAAACACAATTTTTGTTGACAAAAGAAGTAGTGGCCATTGCAATACGAACTTTCTTGCAGAGATTTTCTGGGGTTTAAAATAGCCATATTGATAAGCGACCAAGGACCAAATTCTTAGGGCTCGACCCAAGACACCCAGTGCTCTCCTGGACGCGTAACAAAATGTGGGAACATAGACAAGGCACGTGAACTGTTTTACAGAATCCTTTGAAGGCGATTCTTTTGATTTTCGTCTGCACTCCCTCCAGCGATCTTCAAGGCAGATCTCCTCCAAACCCTAGCCAACTGATGTCAAATTGAAGCGCTATGATCCTATGATGAAAATATGGCAAGCCCACATCAAGTTGTGGCTAGAAACACTCAGATCTAAGGTCTGATATAAAATTACAGCAGACTGACATGAAATTTTGAATACAAAACGATTGATTTCACCAACAATGAAACCTCCAAAACATGTAGAATCATCAACACAACATGGCCATGAATACAAATAGTGAAATCCTACTCCAAATGCCTTCGAATCTGAATATGTATGCCTTCAAATATGCAAGATATCTTCAAACCTTAGCTGAACATGAAAGATTCATTGAAACCCTAACTGATTTTAAACCTGTAGGTGCTGATATGAAATATGAAGCACAAACCCTAACTAAAAAACCCCCTCGGAAACTCCTCCCCAAAATATATATATATATATATATATATATATTTTAAAAAAAAAAAAAAACCCTAGAATAGACCAATAACCCACGGCAAAATTATTATCTTATAAATCTAATATTAACATGCATTTCAATAAACACAATTTACATTATATCAATCTATGCATTAATGAAATTTATGAACATTGCCATATACCGTTTAAACATTTACAACACTCACAAATTAGGAAATATAATTTATTTATTAATTCACATAGTATTAAATAATTATATTTTCTACATTATTTAATTCTTATTGAAACCATTAATATTTATTTAACATAATTATATTCCTAGTCAAGTAATTATATTCGAATGCATCAAAACACTGACGTAACACAGGCAACTCTGACCTTGTTAAACCTCATGGTGGCACTAAACTTGACTGACAAGCAAGATTGGAAGACAAGACAAGACCACAATGACAGAGGCAAACAGACAATCGACACAAAAGACCAGGAACCCCATGTTAACTCCGTTCCACGAATCCATCGGCTAGGGCACACTCAGACCTGCTAGTCCAGGTGGAGTCGATGCCCGGTACCTGCATACTGCATCGAAACAACAGGGTTGTACATATATATATGTTATCATAAACATAATGAACGGAAGTCACAGCGTGGCAGGGTACTTAGACACAAGTAATGCCACATTGTTCCATTCAGTAACTCATCAAATAAATAACTGCATCCAATTCTAGACATGCATCATAATCATGATCAAACAATACCTTAAACATAAAGTAACATTAATATGAAATCATGATCATATTAAACTGAAATTAACATCAAACCATAATATGTCCATCAACTAAGAATGCACAAGGTACAAGAGATCAAGCATCATCTAACATAATCCATATCTAGTTCGTATGATAATCAAGTGTCTAGCAATATCAAAGAAAACATCAACCATAGCATAGAAATCAAAGTGTCTCAAAACTGAAAACATGCACTAAAGGACTATCATCGGTACTAGGATTGTCATAGGAATCATGAGACCAACATCTATCACAAACGAAAAGGCGAGGGGCATTACATATTGCAAATGAAGTTTGGTTTATAGTTTATCCATTTGAAACAATGAATTTTAGTATGTTAAACAATAAAATTTTACCTGAATTAAATTCTTCAGAATCCCTCTTCTTGTCCATGACAGTCGTATGGTCTGGCTAAGCCAAGCTCTCAAATAAATTCTTTTCATTATATCAAATTTAATTCTAGTTTGTGTGAATACTTTTTTATGAATAAATGAATAGCTTTCATAATGAATAGAAGTGAATAAATCAATCTGTTTGTGCTTAAATAATTTTTTTTAACCTTGATATGAAATAGGAATGGTAAGTTTTAGTAACATAAAAATCTGCCTTTTGTATTACCATATTAAAATTACAAATTTTGTTAGAATTTAGAAAGTATTCTTAGTTGTAAAATCAAAATATATGTATTATGAAACTATAAAATCTTATTCTTTTGAATTTGATTTAATTAATTCTTGCATATAATAACTTTTTTAATTTTAATTTTAATTTAAATAATTAAACCTTATTAACTAAATGTTAAGTATTTGATGTTGCATATTGTTAATTATAAAGTTTAACTATCTTTAAAATTGTCCTTTAATAAATTATTGTTTTAATTTGAGTTTTATCTTTTTTTTTAAGGTGTGATGTCAATTCCCTATTTAATAGGGAAGAATAGTTTTATGGATATGTTTTATTTTTAAGTATTAATATGTTTCAAATCAAATCCCTATTATTAGGGATGTGTTATATTTAAGTATTATTTTATTTCATCCCTATTATTTAAATATGTTTTATTTAAGCATTATTTTATAAATAAAAAGTCAAAGCCTTTTTAAATAATTTATTGATTTATTATTTTATCTTGTATATTCAAGAATATTAGTAGTTTTATCTATTGTAAGACAATAGGATATGGATAATAAATAAGGCTTTTTAATATATATTTGTCTTACTCAAATGGATGTAAATTATCATATTATAAATATTGAATTGTTATTTTAGATCTAGTTATAAGGGGTGTATGATGACCTTAGTTAAGTCTTTAATTTTAGTATGAATTAGAATATTTTAAGTAGTGTGCATAGAGTTAGTCTATGAATTTAATTTATGATTGTTATTTGTCTAGTTATTTTGATATATTTTGGTGGAAGATAACATTTAGTTTAGATTTAATAAGGCTTGTCAAGTATATATATATATATATATATATATATATATATATATATATATATATATATATATATATATATATATATATATCTTGCTTCCCCTTCACCTTAAGGAACTTTGTGGTCATATAATGGAGTCTAATCTTATTTATGACTTAATGTTTAGCATTTAACTCTTATACTTTCTAAAGATTTAAATGGATGATTGGTTTTAATCTACTTTATAATCCTTTATGTTTTGCTTATACAATTATTTTGAATAGAAATCACAAAGTTGTCTAGAATTTTAATAAGATCCACATCAGTGTAGAAAGTGGTTTAGTCTAATAACGGGTAGTATCTTGTTTGACTGAATTTTCTGTTACAGAATAATTGGTAACCCTTCAAGTTATTATTATTCTGCATTGTTGGGAGAGTTACCTTATGTTGTTAGATGATTGATCATGCTTGGAATAATGTTACATTCTTTAAGAGCATTATTAGTGCCTCAGATCATATCTTACATTTGTGGTTTTGTTATTGAAGTATTGATGAGGGATTTTGGTTTCTGATGTGTTTTGGAAGTGATTATGATATGTGACCATTGCGTTTTAATGGTGTCATGCATTGTGTTATTTGGGGAACGTGGTTTCAAGAGGCCTAGGAGGGTGTGATTGTGTGGGGGTTGGCTATGTGTGCATCTTGTTAGTTGAATGAAATGTATTCTTGAAATATGGTTTCTTATTCATGTTGGAATGTTACATGTGCAAGATGGTTGTGCCTTATTTAGTGTACCTATACATCTGATTATATTGGTTATGCAAGAAGGTAAATGCCTTGCATTGTATTTGAGCACTTGTAGTTAAGTTGGTAAAAGTCTTGCTTGATGGATAGGGTTTTCTAGATGCAGATAGGGGAGTGGCTTTCAATGTGAGGTTGGGGCCCAAAGTGTCTAGCCAGGATAACCCATTGGACGTTGGTAATCAAGTGATAACTTAATTAATGAATTAAGGGGTTGGGTAGTTAATCACATTAATCAAGATTAAGTATGCCTCACTCATGGCTCAAGTGCTCGTTTAGGCTTGAGATGAGAAGAGAAGGCCTTGAATGGAAAATCAACTGCATTGTCCTCATGAAAGGTACGTTGGTTCCGCATGAGTTTGTATGGGGGCCGGTGGTCAGGAGAGGCTGCCAGGATAACCCAGGATGGGGGCCAGTGCCTAGGAAGACCTGCCAGAATAACCCATGACAAGCTATGTGATGACACTCCTCCCTATTGCAGTCTAGCACGCCCAAGTTGTATTTTCGTCTTTTGGTTGTGTGAGTGCCTCTGGAATTGCATGTTAAGTGTGTAAGTGTTGTTTGAGTTTCTTCTTATGTTCATATTGACCAAGGTTGTATTGGAGTCATGTGTAGTCATTGCATTTGTTACTCTTTTGTCTTTTGATAGTTGTCTTTGTGGGACCTCATTATTATCTCCTAGCATGGGGGGTGGACCTCAAGGTTCCACATGGTCGAGTGGTTGTGCTTTATTCCATTAGTTTTTTGGCATTGTGGCTCATGTGTAAAGAAGATGTATCTCTCTTGATTCTAGTTTTGCACCTATATCGAAGATGGATATTTGTACTATTTGTATTTAGATCTTTTGTATCAGAAAAAATCCTTATGTAATTGATGTATCCAAAAAAAGAGATTTTGTATCATTGAAATTATGTAATTATTCTTGTAAGATAAACTATTTTGCACTTGTAATCTTGGTTGCAAAAATGTTGATATATTCATATGATGTTGTAACCTAAAATGTTAGTTTGATTCATTTGATTGATCAAATCATATATGTTGTTGATTATTGTTAAGTTGCAATAATGCAGCTATGTAATTCCTAGAGATGATAGTTTAACTTGATGTTATTAGTCTATGTTATGTTTTGTTATCATTTCTTCTTTTAAATAAGAAAATTCTACCTTTTTATTGCTTTAGTTGAACTTATCTCTAGGGTTGCATGGCGGGGCATTATATTTGGTATCAGAGCCAAGTTGCAACACTGAGACGTCTGGATTGTTGTTGTTGCTCTAGGTTAAGTTATTTTCTCTTTGTGGTGTGTTGGGGATGGTACCTTTCACCTATGTGCATTAGTATGACATTATAAGATTGATAAGTTTATAGACTTGTCCTTTGATTATGTCTTGTTTACTTATGTGTCTATGTGTTCTCTCTTCCTCTTCTCTGATAATGTGATGATATATTTGACAATATGTCTTCTCTGAATGTTAGTGCTTGTTGTTTTGTTGAGGCTTTGAGTTTCTCTTATGGTCACTAGTGCATTATAAGAAAGAAGCATGGTTACTATTAGTGCATGTAAGTAAGTATTGGAATGTTTTAATCATTTGGTAAGTCATGTGGTTATGTGATGTTGTCATGTGTGGGGTATCTTAACGTGGTTGTTGATAACCTGACATCTATTTCCTAGTTGTTCATGACCGCATGTGGAATATCTATTGTAGTTTATGAAATTTATTGTTGTATATGCCTATGCAAGAACTGTGTGCAGGAGATCAAACGGGAGCTTGTGTTGGGCCTATGAGATCATGAATGTGATAATGTAAGTCACATATAGTTTTGAATTATTCATGTGTGTGATATCATACTTTCCCTTTATATCTTCTTGCATAAGGAAGCAATTGCATATTTCCATAGTTTAGTAAAAAGAAATTGTATTGTATTAAAGATAGAAGTTGTTTAGATAAGAGGATGTAGTTAACCTAATTATTTGAGTGTTCTATAGCGGATACTCCCTTTTTGTGGCTAAAATTAGTCACATCGTGATGTGAATTTGTTTTGTAATTTGGTTGTTTTAGAAATTATGACGGTTGTTTCATGTGTTGTAGGGGGTTAACAATTAGTTTTCTTCCTTTGAACCTTCTTATGACAGGAATGGTCACCAAAATTATTTTCTTTATACTTGATTTATTGTTGAAAATTGCCAGCATTTTGTGATTTAAGATTGAATTCGATTATTTTCCCACTTGGGTTCGTGTTTATTTTTAAATTTTCTATGGTGGCTATTCTGAATGTTTGGTTCTATTGGCCCCGATTTGTGTTAAGTGTTGTTTCTATCATGTTCATGTCAAACCTTTGATAGTATGTTCAAGGGAGGACTCTGCAGAGAATTGTATGGTGTATGTTGGTAAATAGTTGAAAGCATAGTGGAAATAAGATATGAGATGTATTTTTCTTTGATTATATGTGAATGCAATTCTGTAAATTGTATGAAATTTCTAAAACATGTATGATTAAATATAGGTAGATCACATGATACGACATAAAGGTAAAGAATTAATGTTCTTCTTATTGTTATGGAATGATTGTGCCTAGTTTATGAACAATTGCTTAATATGGATGCGTATGTAGGCAATAGAAAGTTGCAATACTAATATGTTATTTTTCCACCCTAGTCTGTGACTTCCAAGAGGAAGTCAAGTTTTAGGGGGGGAGGATGTAGTACCCCTCTATTTTCACCTTGGATGAGCAGGTGGTTGGGCTAAGGAGCATGAAGATGAAGGTAAGATACTCAGAATACTTAGCGTATGTTAGACATGTTGATGTTAGGTTTACCATTTTGATGTAGTTGATGACACTCATTGATGTTTACTATGATGACACTGTTGATACTTTATGATTAGTACATTATGCTTATGTTGTGATCAGTCATAGATTAATTGATTATGTAGATTTGTTTTACTATGTGAATTATGCGACTATTTGACTATGTGTTATCTGGTTGTTTAGTTACTAATAAACTTGTTTAATATGTTATTTGTGATGCTTTTGGTGAAGGGACAGTGTAGTATTACTCATTATGAGCACCCTACTACGTTGTGATTCCCTATCATATTGTGTTTGATTATATATATGTCTATGCTTACACACAACCCCTTGGTTTGATGCAAGATTGCAGGTACCAAGCACCGACTCCACCTGAATTAGAAAGTCTGAGTGTGCCTTTACACCAATGGATAATGTGGATGGGAAATAACATGGGGTTCCCTTTGTCAGCAAATGTCTTTAGTTTGTTGTCATCCATGTATTTCCAGTCATGGGTGTAGTTGTCGCTCAATATGTACTTGTCCTCGGGTGTTGGTCATCCTTTCATATGTGGTTGTTATTATTTTTTATTGTAGTTTAAGGTTCATTTTATTGAACTTAGTGACCAAGGTATTAAGTTGTTGATTATAGTCATTTGGTTCATTTTATAGAATAAGTAATCTATGTGTATAGATGTGTTGATGTTTGATCATTTTGGTTATATAGTCAATGTGTATTTATTGGAGATTTATTAATTGTTATAGTAGTAATAATAATAAGTTTATATATATACATCAATACTAGTTATTTAATTAATGTAGAAAATTGAGAATATTAATTAGTTAATTTTTATATTAAATTAAATTAGTAGCTTTGAAAGCTAGCAATAATAATAATATTGTTAATATTTAATACTTTATTGCTTTTATCTATCATGTGAGATTTTATTTTATTTTGCCATTAATTTGTTGTTGGAGTGGGTTGTCAAAAATTTAAAAATATTCCAGTTAGTGGTGTTATGAATGTAATTAATTTTGGGGTTGTGGAGGTTTGAAACAGAGATAATAGAGGTAGTGGGATTTGATTGTTTTGTCTATTTTGGGCTTTTGGAAAGATTTTGAGGAAAATGTTTTTGGGGAAAATATGCACAAAAATTTGGGGAAAAAGAAGAGGAATTGGTGAAGGAAGAGATGAAGGGAGCAAGAGAAGTCTGAAGAATTTCTGAGTATGTTTTAAACAAAATTTCTTCTATTTATCTCTATATGAGGAAAAATCTTGTATGTGTTTGAGCACTTTTTGATTTGATAAATTTTGGTAGTAGTTTGGTCTCTGTGAATCATCCCAAACAATAGAAAACCCTTCGAAAGTTAGTTTCCATATGCAATCATATGTAAAATCTCTGTAATCTATTCTCTCTTTTCTATAAACCCCATTATATTTAATCATGTCATTTGCATTTGCTTGGATGTTCTCTTCATCAATCTAGCCATGTATATCCTGCAATTGTAGCAATTTTAAATATTGTTGATCCTCCAATGTTCACACCTATTTATCTTTCTTCACACCTACCTATCTTGTTATTACACTATATCGTCATATTTTCATATTACCAGTAGACACCTTAGCTAAATGAAATCTTTTACTACTGGAAGAAATTAAATCCTTCTCTTTCATTGCATTGATGTGTCTATGTCAATTTCTTTTATCAAAAGAAATTTTCACTTCTGTAGTGTCGCCCTTGCCTGTAGAAGATCAAAATTTATTGCTAGGCAAACCTATTTCTTTCTTTCAAGCCATCAATCGGTATAATCAATCAAACAAAATTTCTTGTGTCTAAAATCTCATACCATTTGATGACTTGCAGTAGTAATGCCAATAGAGATAAACTCCATTCTAAAAAAAATTCCATATTTTCTATTCCTCCATCCTACCTGATTGTACAGCCTCCATATGCATAGAATCATGCCTGAAATAGCATTTAAAACTTAGTATCTGCAGCCCAATTGTTATCTCAGACCAAGGTATAGGAGATTTTAAATTTTATTAGCTTTTACACTTAAAAATTTATGAAACTTTCTTTTCCTGAAACCAAAAATATTACAAATGAAGTTTGGTCTGTAGTTTATGCATTTGAAACAATGAATTTTAGTATGTTAAACAATGAAATTTTACCTGAATTAAATTCTTCAGAATCCCTCTTCTTGTCCATGATAGCCGTATGGCCTGGCTCAACCAAGCTCTCACATAAATTCTTTTCATTGTATCAAATTTAATTCTGGTTTGTGTGAATACTTTTATATGAATAAATGAATAGCTTTCATAATGAATAGAAGTGAATAAAGAAATCTCTTTGTACTTAAATAAATTTTTTTAACCTTGATAGGAAATAGGAATGTTAAGTTTTAGTAACATAAAAATCTACCTTTTGTATTACCATATTAGAATTAGAAATTTTGTTATAGTTTAGAAAGTATTCTTATTTGTAAAATCAAAATATATGTATTATGAAATGATAAAATCTTATTCTTTTGAATTTGATTTAATTAATTATTGCATATAATAACTTATTTTAATTTTAATTTAGGAATTTAAATAATTAAACCTTATTAACTAAATATTAAGTATTTGATGTTGCATAATGTTAATTATAAAATTTAACTATCTTTAAAATTGTCCTTTAATAAATTATTGTTTTAATTTGAGTTTTATCTTTTATTTTGAAGGTGTGATGTTAATTCCCTATTTAATAGGGAAGAATAGTTTTATGGATGTGTTTTATTTTTAAGTATTATTATTTTTCAAATCAAATCCCTATTATTAGGGATGTGTTATATTTAAGTATTATTTTATTTCATCCCTATTATTTAGATGTGTTTTATTTAAGCATTATTTTACAAATAAAAAGTCAAAGCCTTTTAAAATAATTTATTGATTTATTATTTTATCTTGTATATTCAAGAATATTAGTAGTTTTATCTATTGTAAGAGAGTAGGATATGGATAATAATTAAGGCTTTTTAATATATAATTGTCTTAGTCAAATGGATGTAAATTATCATATAATAAATATTGAATTGTTATTTTAGATCTAGTTATACGGGGTGTATGATGACCTTAGTTAAGTCTTTAATTTTAGTATGAATTAGAATATTTTAAGTAGTGTGCATAGAGTTAGTATATGAATTTAATTTATGATTGTTATTTGTCTAGTTATCTTGATATAGTTATCTTGATATATTTTGGTGGAAGATAACATTTAGTTTAGATTTAATAAGGCTTGTCAAATATATATATATATATATATATATATATATATATATATATATATATATATATATATATATATATATATATATATATATATATATATATTCCCCTTCACCTTAAGGAACTTTATGGTCATATAATGGAGTCTAATCTTATTTATGACTTAAATTAAAGATTGTGCTTAGTTATGAAATTGGGTGAGTAAGTGGAGGTTAGGTTTGATATGATATAAAACGTTTTGATATGATGTAAAATGTTTAGCATTTAACTCATATACTTTCTAAAGATTTAAATGGATGATCGGTTTTAATCTACTTTATGATCCTTTATGTTTTGCTTATACAATTATTTTGAATAGAAATCACAAAGTTGTCTAGAATTTTAATAAGATCCACATTAGTGTAGAAAGTGGTTTAGTCTAATATCGAGTAGCATCTTGTTTGACTAAATTTTCTGTGATAGAATAATTGCTAACCCTTAAAGTTATTATTGTTCTGCATTGTTGGGATAGAGTTACCTTATTTTGTTAGATGATTGATCATGCTTGGAATACTGTTACATTCTTTAAGACCATTATTAGTGCCTCAAATCATATGTTACATTTGTTGTTTTGTTATTGAAGTATTGATGAGAGATTTTGGTTTATGATGTGTTTTGGAAGTGATTGTGATGTTTGACCATTATGTTTTAATGGTGTCATGCATTGTGTTATTTGGGGAAAGTGGTTTCCAGAGGCCTAGGAGGGTGTGATTGTGTGGGGGTTGGCTATGTGTGCATCTTGTGAGTTGAATGAAATGTATTATTGAAATATGGTTTCTTCTTCATGTTGGAATGTTACATGTGCAATATATTTGTGCCTTGTTCAGTGTACCTATACATCTGATTATATTTGTTATGCAAGAAGGTAAATGCCTTGCATTGTATTTGAGTACTTGTAGTTAAATTGGTAAAAGTCTTGCTTGATGGATAGGGTTTTCTAGATGCAGATAGGGGAGTGGCTTTCAATGTGGGGTCGGGGCCCAAAGTGGCTAGCCAGGATAACCCATTGGAAGTTGGTAATCAAGTGATAACCTAATTAATGAATTAAGGGGTTGGGTAGTTAATCACATTAATCAAGATTAAGTATGTCTCACTCATGTCTCAAGTGCTCGTTTAGGCTTGAGATGAGATGAGAAGGCCTAGAATGGAAAATCAACTGCCTTGTCCTCATGAAAGGTATGTTGGTTCCGCATGAGTTTGTATTGGGGCCGGTGGTCGGTAGAGGATGCCAGGATAACCGAGGATGGGGGCCGATGCCTAGGAAGACCTGCTAGGATAACCCATAACAAGCTATGTGATGACACTCCTCCTATTGCAGTCTAGCACTCCCAAGTTGTATTTTCCTCCTTTGGTTGTGTGAGTGCCTCTAGAATTGCATGTTAAGTGTGTAAGTGTTGTTTGAGTTGCTTGTGATGTTCATATTGACCAAGGTTGTATTTGAATCATGTGTAGTCCTTGCATCTATTACTCTTTTGTCTTTTGATAGTTGTCTTTGTGGGACCTCATTGTTATCTCCTAGCATGGGGGGTGGACCTCAGGGTTCCACATGGTCAGGTGGTTAGGCTTTATTCCATTGATTTTTTGGCATCATGGCTCGTGTGTAAAGAAGATGTATCTCTCTTAATTCCAGTTTTGTACCTGTATCAAAAATATTTGTACTATTTGTATTTAGATCTTTTGTATCAGAACAAATCCTTATGTAATTGATGTATCTAGAAAGAGAGCTTTTGTATCAATGAAATTATGTAATTATTCTTGTAAGATAAACTATTCTGCACTTGTAATCTTGGTTGCAAAAATGTTGATATATTCATATGATGTTGTAACCTAAAATGTTAGTTTGATTCATTTGATTGATCAAATCATGTATGTTGTTGATTATTGTTAAGTTGCAATAATGCAGCTATGTAATCCCTAGAGATGATAGTTTAACTTGATGCTATTAGTCTATCTTACATGTTTTATTATCATTTCTTCTTTAAAAAAAGAATCTACCTTTGTATTGCGCTAGTTGAACTTATCTCTAGAGTTGCATGGCGGGGCATTACATTTTACAACTAAAATTGTTGGCTAAATGCATATGTAGCACCACTATAAGACCAATTTACTAAAAAAATAAAATTATTTGAAAAACTTGATATTTCAACAGCTTCTACTCGTGTAAATAACATTTTTTAAAAATATAAAAATACCCTTTTGTAGATCTATAAGTTTAGTTTTCAAAAATATATATTTTAATAGTTTAATTATTATTTATATTTTTCTTTCTATTTTTACTAAAAGTAGGTTATCAGCATGTGCGAAACATTAGGTCGATTACCATCTCAAGAAAAAATAGTAAAACTTATTAAAAAAATTTGAAACAAATATGATGCACTAGATAAAAGAATATATATCAAGATGGTATAATTTTTTTTCTATTTTAGATAAATAGTTAATATGAAAGTTAACATCGAATAGAAACAACTACATTTTAATACACGCACATTTTATTATTTATTTAAAAATTTATATTTATCAAAATTGGAAAAAAAATATATCCATGCACTAAAGTTTCAAGTTATAAATACACAAAAAAATTGAAGAAAAAAAATTACTATATAAAGATTGACATCTCATGTAACTTCATTTTTTAGCATTTTATCAACAACTAAATTATGGTGTCAATTTATTAAAAACTATATTCAAATAATTTTTTAAATTTTTTGAAAAAATACAAACATAAAATATACTAAAAAAATAAATATTTTATTATTTTACATCATTTCAAAATTCAAAACATATGTCACTTTTTAGTGATTCAAGTTTAAAAGTTGGATCAACGTTGGTCATTTCCTTTCTAAAAGTGTGACATAACTTTGTGCTTTTACCCAATCTCAATCATGTATACCATTAGGCTCATACCATCTTGAATGGTTATCCAACATAGCTAACCTTAGGTGCCATCTCCTATAATCTAGTGCATTATATATCAAGATTTATATTCACAATATTCTTTTTTTTGAGTTTTTTTATCCATATCAAACTCATAAGCAGATAATCACTCGCAATGCATCGGTCACTAGTTAATTAAGTGCCTATGTCAATAAATCACAACATAGTTAAGGGAAGAGTAAATTTATTCATCTCATGTTACATACCTACCCATACTTAGATTGACTTCCTCAATCCACTTAACAGTTCCAATTCATTAACTTCTAGTCAACCATCCCCTTTCTCTTCTCGATTCTCATACTGAACCATCCAAGAGATAAACAATCTAAAATTTCTCATAAAAAGAGTCCTCGACCCCATTTCTAGGGTCTTCAATTCACTTAGTGCACCTAAACTCTTAGGGCACCTTTAAGTTTACATCCAGAAAATTCAACTTGCGAAGTAGACTCTAGGCCCTAGTGTTGAACCCAGAGCTCTGATAAGACATGTAACAACACTATCTAATCCAATAAAAAACATAATTTAATACTAGTCATAGTATTCTAAGTAATACCACATGAAATCATCATGTATATCTTAGAATATAATAATGCCTTATATCATTTTGATCTTAATTCCCTCATGTCAATTTCAATAATAACATATATGAACTTTATACTTCAAAATTCATAAAAGCAAATAACCTCATTTATACATGTTTGAACATATAGCATATAGGTGCTATAGTGAGCATCATATAAGAGCATGAAAGCTTAACCCAAGCTAAACAGTCATATAGTGACAAGATCAATATGAGAAATAGATCATATTTTCACCAGGTCTCATAATTTCTTCATACAATCAAGTGATTTCACAATGTTTCTATAACATCATTTCATCATAGGTAACAAAATTGGATTCATCTTTATTTAGAAAGAATCCATCATATATATAAATCTCATCATGAGTCAAGTTAATTTCTTTTCTTGAAATTCTACATAACAAGATATATCAAACTGAAAAGTTACATATCTTTAGTTTCTGAGTAGATTTCATAGGTGATGTGGCATCTAGATAGAATCCTTACCCTAGCTCCTCCTTCGTACACCCCAAGAGAAGAGCATCATAGAAGCGACATCCACTCAACCATGAAGCCAACATTTTCTATGCTACCCCACACATGCAGCCCAACAAGTCCTGAGGAAACTTGTTCCTCAAGGTCACCATGCATGATAGTGAATTTAACTATGCAATTCTACCCATTGCCTATGCAAACATATAGAAAGTAACTATAAATTTAATAATAGAATCCATGATTTCAATCCTTCAGAATATCTTCCACTTGAAATCAACCATTTATGTCAATCATGCATCTTGGCTAATTCCTTTTTAAAATGCCCAAGGTTCATTAATTGATCCTTTATTTGTTTAAAGATTTGTCTTTGTACATATACTCATACATTAAATATCATCCTAATGCTACATTAAGCATCATATAAAATATCAAGTACGTTTTTCCAAGCTAAGTCTATCAACAATCATAAAAAGACTATCATTACTTGATAAAAATATGAAATGGTTCCTTAACACTAGGTAACCTTAAAACTTTACCTCATAAAGACAATAGTTTTCATGCGAGTTCTATTTCAAAAACAAATATTATCTTCAAATAAAAGATAAGCCAAATTTACAACTATGACTAAATCAGAGATTATATAATATCAAAATAGATATGAAAACATTATCTCAAACAACATTTTTAGGTAAAGGATACTATAACCAATATATAGTAAGATGAACAACTAGTCACATCCTTCTAATTGATAAAATACTTGACACTTACTCCAACAAGATCTTATAAACCTCCTTAGGGACTCTTCCTAAGGCTAGACCTATGCCTCGAGGGCTCATCTGAAATGGCCTTGCCTACATGAAAGTACAGAGGCTTCGTAGTTTGGAAAACAACCTTCCTTAATTTCATAATGTATAAACAATTTTTTTTCAACATAGGGTTTATCACGAGTAATTATGTTCTCTTTATGAGACAAAATAATGTAAAACACTTGGACATTCATGGATAAATATCCAAGAACCATGTCAGATACAAGGAGTATTCATACATCCATCAAAGCCTTAGTCTTTACCTTAATAGCTTCCCACACTTATCCAGTGCTTGGATCATAATGAAGACGAATATCACTTCAACATTTTCAAGTGATAGGAAATATTGAGTCACACACAATGTTTAACTTCCAAAACTAAAATAGCTAATAGGCAAAGTTATAACAATGGTTTCATCATGAGAGGTTAATGATAACAATAAGTATATCATTATCATTGATGTGTAAAGCTAAAAGAATTTAGATTCATTATATTTAATTCTTTTCTAATCCTTCTATATTTCAGTGGAAAGTTGTAAATATTTTGTCATTTGATAAATTTAATAATGTAAATTTTCCCTCTTATTGCAGTAAAAACTGCTCTCACCTCTTAAGGAGATTTCTTAATTATTTTCTGGGTTTTATTCCCATAGGTCTTAGCTTTCCCAAACATCTTGAATTTTTATATTTGGTTTATAAAAGATAAAGTTATATTCATTTTATGACTATTGGGCAGTTATGTTTTTATCCAACAAAGGTTTACTTATTTATTTTTTAATTTTAATTTCAACATTCCAATCATAATTTGATTGATCATACACTGTTTACTACCTATTTTTAGATATGGAATTTTAACTTCTCTTAGTTCTAACATCATTCCTACAGGTAAAGATTTATCCTTCAATCAATTTGATATTTAACAAATGAATTAAAGAAAAGAATTTAATTTCCACTTAGGTTAATGACAAAGGAGATTACAGAGATTTAAATCTGCATAGAAAGATACTTTTTATTTAGAAAGAAAAAGAGAAGTCATGAAGATTTTTTTTTTGTATGCAAAAGATGGAAAATAGTGGCCCCCTTGTGGGCTTGCCTTCCCTCTTTTTGGGTGCAACCCAGCCCTTTGGGCATCCCATAAGCTCTTTTAAAGAGAACTTAAACTCCTTATAATTGAAGGAAATTCCTTCTCTTTCCTAGTTCCTTACATAAGGCATTTAAAAAAGATAAAATCTTTAAATATGTTGCCAAACATTTATCTCAACCGCCTTGTATCAACATAGCAGCAATCATTAGTAAAAATTGAAAGCTCATAGCCATATGGTGTCTAAATAAATCCAAATTTTATTATTTTGACACTCAGTCTGGAAGAAATAAATCTTCAACTATTACAATATTGAAGTAAAAATAAATGATTTTGATTCTAGTTTTCAGATATAGCACATTGATTGTAATTCTCTCCGAGTGCTCATATTGAGCTCGAAGAATATCTAATGTAAGTATGGAATTTGTAGTGCCCCCCAACTAGTCATCTGTCAGACTGATGTTTGCTTAGTAGTATTGGACATTATTACATTATTTTAGATAGATTGATGATGGATCTCTTGTTATGTGTTAATTCATTATGGACCTAATCAGTATGGTAACAATTGTTGATGTTGGATTCTATTATTTATGCTTTAGAACTTGATAAATGAATTAGATGTTACAGATGCTTGATGATATTCACTATATGGGATTGTGAGACAGTTGATCATTTTATGTTGATACTAGTAATCAGATACCTTGTGCAATATAGTTAATTGTTTATTCATAAACGTGAATGGAATAGTGTCGTATTACTCGCTCTCGAGTACCCTACCCCACTGTGATTTCCATTTACTATAGGACTACATGTGGATGTATATATATATCTTGTATGGTTAACTGTGTGTTGCTGCAAGATGCAGGTACTAGGCACCGACTCCACCTGATTACCAGGTCTGAGCGTGCCTTCGCCAATGGATTAGTTGATTGGAGTTAACGTGAGGTCCCTAGTCAGTGTTGTCTGGCCGTCATTTTACCCTTGTGGTTATTGTTGTCATTCGATCATGACTTGATGTCAAGTAATATGTTGCCTGAGAATCTATTAATTCTTTTTGTTTCTTTTGGTATTAGTTACTGGTTGATTGAAAAATAACATGTATCGCTAGAAGTTGTAATACTAGGGCGTAGTATGGAGGAGACTATTTAGTAGTTCGCTGCCGTTTTGCCTCATCATTCGCTTTTGACTGAAAGTTACTGAAGCCTTTTCAACATATCCATTTTGTGGGCCTTCGTCAATCATTCGAAGTGATGAGGTGATGCTTTTTTTTGACCGGTTCCAATCAGACCATTTCATAGCTTAGGCACATGATTTCAGCTTGCCAACCAATAAACCATCACTATAAATTGAGCGAATATCATCCTCCTCAGTAGTTAAGCGAGTTTACAGGGCCTAAACGAATTCATTATCTAAGTGTTAGGTGTATTTGTTATGCATAGATTTCAAACTACACAGCACACTTGGCCGGAATGATGTATTAGGAAATTAGGGTTCCGGTATTGCTAGACTTTAAGACCTAAAATTTAGTCAATTTATATGTAGATCGTCTTTGGCTGGCGCTCTTCTAAAGAAAACAAGTTTAATCATATGGGACGCTGCCTTGGAAGCTGATCCATTTAGAATATATTCTGCCATCATTTCAATGTAACTAGATCGTTGTCTGTCATCTAAATGCACCTTGAATTGTAAGCTCAACTTCGTTTAACAGCTAAAAGAAAAAAAAAAGGGAACCAGCGATCTTGCCATGTTGTATTCATACTGCTAAGACGTCTGAGAGGTTCCTTCCTCCAGATCACACCTCCGCGTGAGTTTAACAGACTGCAAAATAGTCCACATAACCACACAGACTTAACAGATATCTTACTGATAGAGTTGGCGCTTCCTCTGAAGATCAGTGTAGCAAGGAATTCAACTGAGCTCATACAGCGTTCAACTGTTGAAACCTACAGAGTGTTGTGATGTCAATGTCTATCAGAAATAAACTGGTTAAACTCTGATGCTATCAATTGAAGCATTGTCATCTATTTCAATGGTCAAACAGTCAATAACAAGTTACCACCTCCTCTGTGAATTATGATTGTAAGACAATAGTCTATAGCAGCGGTAAAAGAAACAGCAAACGCATCTACATGAAAAGCGGAACGCCATGGAAATAAACATAGTTATTGCATCTATCAAGCGTAACGGCATATGTATGGTCATTCTGATCTTTTATTTAGATAGATTTAAAGCATTTTGATTAAAACATTTGTGAGTCATCATTACAACGAAGACATACAAGTGTATTAAACTATCTTATCGGGTAACTGTTTGAAGGTAGAGTCTTGAGGAAAATTAAACAATAATGTTCACCGTTGACGATTGTCCCTCGTTATAATTGTCATTTAGTTATATGGTACCAGCGTAGCCTTCTTATTCTTTTCATTTCTTGAGAGAGTTAAGTTATTGGACAAGTTTGAAGGGTAGATGACAAGGATCGTATCAATATTAAGAGTGACGAATGAAATGGTGTAAATTATTTAGTAAATTATCTGTTGGAAACAAAATGCAGTATTACTAGATAAATTAGTTGTAATGTATTACTATGTTGTTACAATTAGTTTAAATCAATCTGTTTGATTAGAAGAGGTGATGTTATCTAATGTTGATTTATCACAAAGTCATTCACATTGCATTAGGAAGAAGTTTTAGTGATTTATCTATGGAAATTAAATCCAAACTGTATGAATTTAAGAATTCTTGTTGTCGTATTGTGTTAAATGGCTAGCGGTCAAAATCCCAGAGGCTTTGTATGTCGTATTTTAAGTGCAACCAACATGTGGATAGTTGTTCTAAGTGTTGTGGTGTTTTATAACATGTGACTCTAATTGAGTATATTTGTTGAAAGTTGTTAATGCTTTATGTGGATGTAATATCCCCGGATAAGATATTTATTCAGTTGTGACTGTCTTGTACCCGTTTTGTTGTAATGGTTATATGGAGAGACTTGGAATCTGTATAAGAGTAAAGTGTTGTAATGTTATAGGAAATGGATTACAACGAGTGTTTGATTCTGTTGTAATGCAAGAGGAATTATACCTTGCAGTGAAAATGTATGAGTAATGTTATAATGCCTTGTATGGTGGTTGGGGTTTACTAGGTGATAGGAAGGAGAGTGGCTTTCAATGTGGGGCCGGCACCCAAAGTGGCAGTCAGGATAACCCGTTGGAAGTAGATTAATCAAGTGATAACTTAAAACTAACTAGGGGGTTAAGGGTAGATTTCACATTAATAAGATTATTGGATTCCTCTCCCATGACCTGTAGTGCTTGTTTAGACTAAGGATGGGTAGAGAAGGCCTGGTCAGCATGATTGACTTCCTTGTCCTCATGAAAGGAAGATCGATTCCGCATGTGTCACCCTATGGGGCCGGCGCCTAGTTAGAGGCTATCAAGATAACCATAGATGGAGGCCGGCGCCTAGTGAGAGGCTGTCAGGATAACCCATGCTAGGACCGTGCGATGACACTCTCCCTACTACAACCTAGCATTCCTTGTTTGGTCTCTCCACTTATGTTATGTTATGTGTCGCCTCTGGAAGTTAAGATGTGTTGTGTTGTTATTGCCATGTGTTGTATTGGTGTTTGGTCGTCCTTTGTACATGTTAGTTTTTGTCTACCTGACTGTCATTGTTTGGGACCTCATGTTAACTCCTAGCTCGGGGGGTGGGCCTTAGGGTTCCACATGGTCGGGTGGAAGAGCTATTTTATCCATTGGTTACTCTTGTCAAGCTCTTATGGAGAAAGAATTTGTTCCAATTGTACTTGTTCCAATGATGATGATGTAAGTGCATAACCTTGTACTAGATTTGTGTAACAGAACATTCTTTATGTATGTAACTTTGATGTAGACTAAAAGTGGCAATGTAATGATGTCTTGATGTACTTATATGAAAGCATTTCAGTTATGTATATAATCATGCAGATTCCGTTATTTGATGATTTGCAATGAATAGGAATAAGTTATTTAATTGATAATGGTTTTGGATCAGTTGCTGATGTATGTTTAATTGTGTTAGTCGATTTGATAAGTGATGCAGCCTTGAACCCTTAGAGAATATGTCGTAATTGATTATGTTATCGTTACTTAAACATCTTTAAAAAAATTGTCCTATTTTTTTAGCATAAGTGTGTGTTTCTTTAAGGTGTTCAAGGTGGGCATTACATCTGGTATCAGAGCCAAGTTACTAACACTGGGTACTCTGGTTTTATAATTAGCCCATTGAGCTATGCTAGTTGCTTAAACTCTGAAGAACATATCAATTCATAGTCCTTTCCTAACAACCTGAAGTGGTTCTTGGATGTGTTTTCCAGGAAGATGCCTAGGGTACGAGGCCGAGGACGTGGACGAGGTAGGGGTCATGGGAGAGGTGTTGAAATCAGCCCTCCTCCTAGTTCCCCTCATGGAAGTACACAAGAAGGTGGCAGTGAGAATCAAGAGAATTAGGATCAGCCCAAGGGTGCTCAACTACACCAGCTCCTAGAGGAGGTGCTTTCTCGTCTTGGTCCTAGGCAGGAGGTGGAACAACCAGAAGAGAGAGAAAGAGAACGATCTCCTAGAAGGAGAGAAATCACAGCTGAACAAGAAGCCATTCTTGCGGGCCACATGAGAGACTTGATGAGAGCCCGTCCTCCTACATTCGATGACTCCGGTAGCGGTTTGGAAGTAGAAACATGGCTAATTGATTTGGAGAGGTGCTTTGCTATGCAGCCATATGGCAGCAACACTAAGGCAAGGTGCGCCATCATGCATCTAAGAAGATTCGCCTCTACATGGTGGCGTCTTGAGGAACAAAAGTTGCATCTAGATATTGTGACAATTTCATGGGAACTATTTCTGGAAAGGTTCAGAGCTCAATTTTTATCTGATCACTGGAGGCAACGACGAGCAGATGAGTTCCATGGGTTGAGACAGATGGCCATGACAATGGAACAGTATGAGCGCAGGTTTTATGAACTCAAGCAGTATTCAGGTATTGGAAACGACGAGGCCATGTTAGTTCAGCATTTTATTAGAGTTCTGAATGCACGCATCAGTGGAGGAGTTCATGTGTTCGAGCTGAAAACCATGGAGGTAGCAGTTGAGAAGGCTCGACTGGTGGAAGAGAACTTGACCATGGCCCTAGGGGGTCATACAGGTGTACAGATTGGTAGCTCATCTCGAGCAGGTTCGGGTTTACGAGGTGGTCAGCCTCATGCAGCAGGTAACTCGAGGAGTCAGCATGTACCTTCCAAGAGTGGACAGCAACAACAACAGTTTTCTCAGACGAAATCAAGAAACTCTCAGTATTAGCAAGGTAGCAGATTTCAATCCAGAAAAGATCGAGGTTGGCAGAGAGTTAAACATGATCGTGTCAATCAACCGGCGCAGAGCACACAATCTGTAGCAAGTAGAGGAAGTTTTTAGCAGTCAAATGCTCTTGTAGGTGGTGGACGTTTTGGTAGGGGAACTGGATGTTTCTCTTGCGGCCAGCAGGGCCACATTGCTAGATAGTGTCCACGTAAGAATACTTTAGGTTTTGGATAGAGGCCTGCAGCTTCAGAGCCCACTGTTGCAGATGCAGGCAGGTCGCATAGGGTGTTTGCGGCGGTAGATAACTGCCAAGCAGAGCACCAAGGTACCATTGTGGAGACTACAGGTGTCTTGCGAGGTATTACCATTTTGATTCTTTTTGACTCTGGTGCTTCAGATTCTTTCATTTCCCCTTCTATAGTGGAGCGTTGCAAATTAGCGGCAGTAAAGCAAGATGTTAAGTGGCAGGTGGAATTGGCCTCTGGATCTAGGGTATCAGTAGACTCTCTTGTGTATGGTTGTGAGTTGAGGATAGGACCTTTATCTACCACAGCAGATCTTCGCATTATACCACTAGGATCCTATGACATAGTGTTGGGAATGGATTGGTTGGATGCTCATCGAGCGGTGATAGACTGTCGCCACAAATTAGTAAGGTGTGTTGATGAATCAGGCAAAGAAGTAGAAGTGGTTGGGATTTAGAGACCCATCTCCTTGCGCATGATTTCTGCTATGCAATTGAAGAGATGTTTGCGTCAGGGATGCAAGTTGTTTGCTGTAACAGTAAATGACACAGATTTTGGGGAAAATAGGGAGACATCCCTTGATGATCATCCTATTCTCAAGGAGTATGAAGATGTCTTTCCTAGCGAGATTCCGGGTATGCCACCGAAGCGAGATATTGATTTCAAGATAGATCTTGTTCCCAGAGCAGAACCTATTTCATGAGCTCCATATCGGATGACTACTCAGGAGCTTAAGGAGCTTCGCTTGCAGCTAGAAGAGTTATTAGCGAAGGGATTCATTCGTCCAAGTGTCTCTCCATGGGGAGCACCTATGATTTTGTGAAGAAAAAGGATGGATCTCTGCGTTTGTGCATCGACTATCGACAGCTTAATAAGGTGACTGTGAAGAACAGATACCCTTTGCCACGAATTGATGACCTCTTTGATCAGATCAAGGGAGCTAAGGTGTTCTCCAAGATAGACCTAAAATCTGGATATCATCAGTTGCGCATCTTTGAGGCTGACATCCACAAGACAGCATTTCGCACTCGTTATGGGCATTATGAGTTCACTGTTGTACCTTTTGGGTTGACGAATGCACCGTCTGTGTTTATGAGTCTAATGAATGGTGTATTTCGTACCTATCTTGATAGATTTGTTCTTGTATTCCTAGATGATATATTGATTTATTCAAGGTCTGTGGAGGAGCATGAAGATCATTTGCGACAGGTTCTGCAGTGTTTAAGAGAAAATCAGTTATATGCAAATCTAGCTAAATGTGATTTCTTTCAAACAGAAGTGAAATATTTGGGACATGTCATTTCCGACAAGGGTATTGCGGTGGATCCTTCAAAGATTCAAGCTATCATGGATTGGCCTACTCCTACCAATGTTTCAGAGGTTCGTAGTTTCATGGGGTTAGCAGGCTATTATCGATGATTTGTGGAAGGATTTTCAAAGATAGATCACCCTATAACTTCTCTTCAGAGAAAAGGAAAGAAGTTCATTTGGTCAGAACAGTGTCAAGCAGCTTTTCAGACTCTTAAGGAGCGGTTAACTAGTGCACCTATTCTAGCAGTGCCTGATCCTACCGGAGATTTTATGGTATGTACTGATGCATCTTTGGAAGGTTTAGGAGTAGTTTTAATGCAGGAGGGTCGTGTGATAGCCTATGAGTCTCGTAAACTCAAAGATCATGAGTTAAACTATCCTACACATGACCTAGAGTTAGCTGTAGTTGTTCATGCATTAGTAAGATGGAGACACTTTTTATTGGGGCATCGGTTTGAGCTACACAGTGATCACCAAAGCTTACAGTACATTTTTACTCAGCCAAACCTGAATGCGAGACAGAGGCGGTGGATGGAGTTTCTATGTGAGTATGATTTTGAGGTAAAATATATCCAAGGTAAGGAGAATGTGGTGGCGGATGCTCTTAGTCGGCGAAGACATGAACTTTCGTCAATCACTTTTGGAGTGGATTTGAGAGGACAGATTCTTGCTGCACTCCCTGCAGATAGATGGTATCAGGAAGTGAAAGTAGAAGTTGAGTCTGGTAGAACCTTGGAGGGTAGGTATGCCAGATATTCTATAGAGTCGAATGGTCTTTTGCGACATTTAGGTCGCATTTATGTGCCTTCTACAGAGGGTCTCCGCACCCTAATCATGACTGAGGCACATCAGGCACCTTATTCTGCTCATCCAGGTGTCAAGAAGATGTATGCAGACCTTCGTCAGATATATTTTTGGGCTGGAATGAAGAGGGATATTGCTGATTTTGTTTCAAGATGCTTAGAATGTCAGAGGGTTAAGGCAGAACATCAGCATCCCACAAGTCTTCTTCAGCCACATCTTATTCCAGAATGGAAATGGGACATCATTTCAATAGATTTTATAGTTGGTTTACCCATGTCCTCTCGTCGTCATGATGCAATAATGGTCACTGTAGACAGGCTTACGAAGGTAGCACACTTTTCTCCTGTCCGATCTTCATATAATGCTTCATTTGTGGCCAAAATTTTCATGGAGGATATAGTCCGATTGCACGGGATTCCTCGCAAGATTATCTCTGATCGTGATCCAGTTTTTACTTCAGCTCTTTGGACATCCCTTCAGCATGCATTGGGAACTCAATTGAACTTCAGTTTAGCTTATCATCCAGAGACTGATGGGCAAACTGAGAGGGTCAATCAGGTCCTCGAGGATATGCTCCGAATGTATGTTATGGATCAGCAAAACCATTGGGAAGATTATTTGTATTTGGTGGAGTTTGCATACAATAATGGGTATCATAGTTCTATTGGCATGTCTCCTTATCAGGCTCTATATGGCCGTCCTTGTCGTACCCCTTTGAGTTGGGATCGTCTTGAGGATAGAGTTCTCCTGGGCCCACAGATGCTCCAAGAGATGGAGCAGCAGGTTGATCGCATCAGAGAGCATCTAGTGGCAGCTCAGGATAGACAAAAGAAATATGCAGATGCTCATAGACTTGATCGTCAATTCTCAGTTGGCGATCGAGTGTTCTTGCGAGTGCGTCCGCAAAAGAGTCCGATCCGTTATGGAAAAGGCTCTAAGCTTGCACCACGTTTTGTAGGGCCATTTGAGGTTTTGGAGAGGATCGGTCCTATTGCATACTGTCTTGCTTTGCCGCCTAGCTTGTCGCGTGTCCATGATATATTTCATGTTTCTGTTCTTAGACCTTATCATCCAGATATTTCTCATGTCCTTGATTGGAATGCTTTACAGGTAGAGGACGGGCAGCTAGCTTTGGAGCCCGTAGGCATTTTGGAGCACAGGTGACTTGCTCTCAGGGGCAGAGTCATAGAGCAGGTAAGGGTCCAATGGGATCCTAGTGATGAGACTTCAGCTACCTGGGAAGATACATCCCGAATGCGAGAGCTATATCCATATTTGTTCGCAGACTTCTAGGAGTAAGCCTGATCCTAGGGGGGGAGGATGTAGTGCCCCCCAACTAGTCATCTGTCAAACTGATGTTTGCTTAGTAGTATTGGACATTATTACATTATTTTAGAAAGATTGATGATGGATCTCTTGTTATGTGTTAATTCATTATGGACCTAATCAGTATGGTAACAATTGTTGATGTTGGATTCTATTATTTTATGCTTTAGAACTTGATAAATGAATTAGATGTTACAGATGCTTGATGATATTCACTATATGGGATTGTGAGACAGTTGATCATTTTATGTTGATACTAGTAATCAGATACCTTGTGCAATATAGTTAATTGTTTATTCATAAACGTGAATGGAACAGTGTCGTATTACTCGCTCTCGAGTACCCTACCCCACTGCAATTTCCATTCACTATAGGACTGCATGTGGATGTATATATATATCTTGTATGGTTAACTGTGCGTTGCTGCAGGATGCAGGTACTAGACACCGACTCCACCTGATTACCAGGTTGAGCGTGCCTTCACCAATGGATTAGTTGATTGGAGTTATCATGAGGTCCCTAGTCAGTGTTGTCTGGCCATTAGTTTACCCTTGTGGTTATTGTTGTCATTCGATCATGACTTGATGTCAGGTAATATTGCACCTTGAAGTCTGATTAGGTCTAAAGGTGTCCAAATGTGTTCGGTATCATTGTGCACTGATTAGAATCTTCTTACGAAAATTATAATGTCAATAATTAAATACTTTTGTAAAAGTCGATATTTGAGCTCAATGTCGATAGTTGTTAATTATTGTTATAAATAAATTATTATTTTATTTAAAGTATTGTTGTTAAATAAATATTGTAAGAAACTTTGTATTAATTAATATAATATTATTTATAATAAATATTTAAATAAATAAAATAGTTGTGATCATGTGGTAAATTGTGATTGACAACTTAATTAATAAAATAAATTAAAATATGGTTATAAAATTTTTGATTGTTGTAATATTACAATTTTATTAATATTTATATGGTTGGTCGGCTATAAAAATTAAATGTTGTCGAAACTGTATACTAATATTTAAAAAAAAAAAGAAACCTCTTGGGAGGAGGAAATAAAAATAGGATCACGTGCCGAGTTCCTCGAACGATGGAAGGGACTGTGTTATAAAAGGAAAGCTTGTAGAGGCATGAGGGGGAAATCACAGGTGAAAGAAGGGAGAAAAAGGCTAGAGAAAGAAGCTTGGAACTGCAGCAATTGAAGCAGACTCGTCGATTTGACATCGTAGCCAGGTTCCTCTAATGCTCGATTTCTGCCTCTGATTCTGCATCTGTATATGCTGGGTTGATTGTTTCTTTATTTGCAAATGGAATGCTTGTGGTTGAATTACTTCCTATGGAATCCGTCTGCCCTTTCTGTGTTTACTCCTCTTCAAAGGATGAAATCATAGTATAATCATGAATTCTAAGGAAACATCAATTTACCTTAGATGTCTCATCAAAAATGAACTTAAACATGGCGTTGAGGGTGAAATTCTGTTGGTTCTTTGATCGGCACTATAATTTTATCAGGGTTTTAGCTATGGGTTTGTATAACAACAACAATACTTAGATCTCCGTTTTATGTTATCATTGAATTTTTTTTTAAAAAAAAAGGACGTCTTGATCTGTCTTCAAACCCTAGATCGTCATAAGAGGATGTTCTCTTTTCGGCAGTGTTCCATCCTCCAACGGCAGCTTTAAGGCAGATGTTTGTTCAGTAGGTCCTTCGCCACTCTATCTCCTTGTCTTTCTTCCCTCTGACCATGACGGGACATCCTTCTCCGGCCTTGGTCCCCACTATTGGAGGAAGCGCCACTGGTTAAGGAGAGCGATTGCTTTTAAGAATGCAGCAAACCTCTGAATTTTCAGATGCCACGAATTCTTCATTGTCAAATGTTTGAAATTCCTTTCTGTATTGGATACCAATTCTTCACTTGTTCCATTAAAAAAAAAAACCCTAGCCGTTCTACTGGCACACTTCTGACAGAGGTTGTTAATGAAGATCGCATCCTGTGATGCAAGTTCAGTGTAGAATAATGAATGAGCCAATGTAATAGGCGAGTGCCAGACGTGAGACAAGTGGTAAGTGAGTGCGAACATAATACATAGAATAGGGGTACCTGTCAGCTGCTGTCTATTAGTTTTTTGCATTATAAGTTGGGCGTACCAATGCTTTATCATTTCCTATTCCTGATAGGTAGCGCAACAAGTCATTGCTTTCTGAAAATCATAGTCTAATGATGTGCAGTCCCACGTAGACACATAACCGGGGTTTTACATTAGATTTTATATATAATCAGTTCTGAGATGTCTCTTCTTTACTGATAGCCAATACCAGGTGAAGAACGACCTACTGCTACACCTTGAAATTTGCACTTAGATCACCTCAAAAAATAGTTACTCTAACACAGCGTTCTTACCAGACTTGATTTCAGTTTAACGATGTTGCCTGAGAATCTATTAATTCTTTTTGTTTCTTTTGGTATTAGTTACTGGTTGATTGAAAAATAACATGTATCGCTAGAAGTTGTAATACTAGGGCGTAGTATGGAGGAGACTATTTAGTAGTTCGTTGTCGTTTTGCCTCATCATTCGCTTTTGGCTGAAAGTTACTGAAACCTTTTCAACATATCCATTTTGTGGGCCTTCGTCAATCATTTGAAGTGATGAGGCGATGCTTCTTTTTCACCGATTCCAATCAGACCATTTCATAGCTTAGGCACATGATTTCAGCTTGCCAACCAATAAACCATCACTATAAATTGAGCGAATATCATCCTCCTTAGTAGTTAAGCGAGTTTGCAGGGCCTAAACGAATTCATTATCTAAGAGTTAGGTGTATTTGTTATGCATAGATTTCGAACTGCACAGCCCACTTGGCCGGAATGATGTATTAGGAAACTAGGGTTTCGGTATTGCTAGACTTTAAGACCTAAAATTTAGTCAATTTATATGTAGATCGCCTTTGGCTGGCGCTCTTCTAAACAAAAAAAAGTTTAATCATATGGGACGCTGCCTTGGAAGCTGATCCATTTAGAATATATTATGCCATCATTTCAATGTAACTAGATCATTGTCTGTCATCTAAATGCACCTTGAATTGTAAGCTCAACTTCGTTTAACAGCTAAAAGAAAAAAAAAAAAGGGAACCAGCGATCTTGCCATGTTGTATTCATACTGCTAAGACGTCTGAGAGGTTCCTTCCTCTAGATCACACCTCCGCGTGAGTTTAACAGACTGCAAAACAGTCCACATAACCACACAGACTTAACAGATATCTTACTGATAGAGTTGGCGCTTCCTCTGAAGATCAGTGCAGCAAGGAATTCAACTGAGCTCATACAACGTTCAACTGTTGAAACCTACAGAGTGTTGTGATGTCAATGTCTGTCAGAAATAAACTGGTTAAAGTCTGATGCTATCAATTGAAGCATTGTCATCTATTTCAATGGTCAAACAGTCAATAATAAGTTACCACCTCCTCTGTGAATTATGATTGTAAGACAATAGTCTATAGCAGCGGTAAAAGAAACAGCAAAAGCATCTACATGAAAAGCGGAACGCCATGGAAATAAACATAGTTATTGCATCTAGCAAGCGTAACAGCATATGTATGGTCATTCTGATCTTTTATTTAGACAGATTTAAAGCATTTTGATTAAAACATTTCTGAGTCATCATTACAGCGAAGACATACAAGTGTATTAAACTATCTTATCGGGTAACTGTTTAAAGGTAGAGTCTTGAGGAAAATTAAACAATAATGTTCGCCGTTGACGATTGTCCCTCATTATAATTGTCGTTTAGTTATATGGTACCAGCGTAGCGTTCTTATTCTTTTCATTTCTTGAGAGAGTTAAGTTATTGGACAAGTTTGAAGGGTAGATGACAAGGATCGTATTAATATTAAGAGTGACGAATGAAATGGTGTAAATTATTTAGTAAATTATCTTTTGGAAACAAAATGCAGTATTGCTAGATAAATTAGTTGTAATTTATTACTATGTTGTTACAATTAGTTTAAATCAATCTGTTTGATTAGAAGAGGTGATGTTATCTAATGTTGATTTATCACAAAGTCATTCACATTGCATTAGGAAGAAGTTTTAGTGATTTATCTATGGAAATTAAATCCAAACTGTATGAATTTAAGAATTCTTGTTGTCGTATTGTATTAAATGGCTAGCGGGCAAAATCCCAGAGGCTTTGTATGTCGTATTTTAAGTGCAACCAACATGTGGATAGTTGTTCTAAGTGTTGTGGTGTTTTATAACATGTGACTCTAATTGAGTATATTTGTTGAAAGTTGTTAATGCTTTATGTGGATGTAATATCCCTAGATAAGATATTTATTTAGTTGTGACTGTCTTGTACTTGTTTTGTTGTAATGGTTATATGGAGAGACCTGGAAACTGTATAAGAGTAAAGTGTTGTAATGTTATAGGAAATGGATTACAACGAGTGTTTGATTCTATTGTAATGCAAGAGGAATTATACCTTGCAGTGAAAATGTATGAGTAATGTTATAATGCCTTGTATGGTGGTTGGGGTTTACTAGGTGATAGGAAGGAGAGTGGCTTTCAACGTGGGGCCGGTGCCCAAAGTGGCAGTCAGGATAACCCATTGGAAGTAGATTAATCAAGTGATAACTTAAAATTAACTAGGGGGTTAAGGGTAGATTTCACATTAATAAGATTATTGGATTCCTCTCCCATGACCTGTAGTGCTTGTTTAGACTAAGGATGGGTAGAGAAGGCCTGGTCGGCATGATTGACTTCCTTGTCCTCATGAAAGGAAGATCAATTCCGCATGTGTCACCCTATGGGGCCGGCGCCTAGTGAGAGGCTATCAGGATAACCATAGATGGGGGCCGGCACCTAGTGAGAGGCTGTCAGGATAACCCATGTTAGGACCATGCGATGACACTCTCCCTACTACAACCTAGCATTCCTTGTTTGGTCTCTCCACTTATGTTATGTTATGTGTCGCCTCTGGAAGTTAAGATGTGTTGTGTTGTTATTGCCATGTGTTGTATTGGCATTTGGTCGTCCTTTGTACATGTTAGTTTTTGTCTACCTGACTGTCATTGTTTGGGACCTCATGTTAACTCCTAGCTCTGGGGGTGGGCTTTAGGGTTCCACATGGTCGGGTGGAAGAGCTATTTTATCCATCGGTTACTCTTGTCAAGATCTTATGGAGAAAGGATTTGTTCCAGTTGTACTTGTTCCAATGATGATGATGTAAGTGCATAACCTTGTACCAGATTTGTGTAACAGAACATTCTTTATGTATGTAACTTTGATGTAGACTAAAAGTGGCAATGTAATGATGTCTTGATGTACTTATATGAAAGCATTTCAGTTATGTATATAATCATGCAGATTCCGTTATTTGATGATTTGCAATGAATAGGAATAAGTTAGTTAATTGAGAATGGTTTTGGATCAGTTGTTGATGTATGTTTAATTGTGTTAGTCGATTTGATAAGTGATGCAGCCTTGAACCCTTAGAGAATATGTCGTAATTGATTATGTTATCGTTACTTAAACATCTTTAAAAAAAATTGTCCTATTTTTTTTAGCATAAGTGTGTGTTTCTTTAAGGTGTTCGAGGCGGGCGTTACAGAATTCCTATAATTTTTTGAGAGAAAAGAATGATACATAAATTTTAAGAGATGGGCATTCATGAATTTACCCAACAATGATTTAAAATGAAATTTCCTTAACCATATTGAGCATGGATTCATAACAATATCCCAATTCTAATCAAAATATTTCCCACTATTGGTTAAATTTCTAAATGTCCATAACCATTTTAGAGACACAATGACTGTAAATTTCTCTCTGCAACTATAAACCCTTGTTTGGTGCAATTTTAACAATCTACAAAGTATTGTTTGATGTTTTGAAACAACAATTATTTAAACAACTCCACATCTACCAGAAGAAGGGAAAAGAAGGAATTGCATACCTTTAGGCTGAAAAGATAAGATCTAGATTCAATTAATTTTCTTTACAAAATAAGCCTGCTACCTTCCAAACCTCCTGCCCAAGCTCTTCTGTATCTTTCCCAGAATCCCCCCCATGTCTTTTTCTCCCTCTCTTACCTATATTTTCCTTTATTTTCCCAATTGACAGCTGCGACTTTTTTTTTTGTTTTAACTCAATATTTGTTAATTTACAAAAAAATAATTATTTCATTTATCTGCTTACATTTCTTCTAATCATGCATAAAATAGATTTTTTATTCATATATTTTAATTTATTATTGTTATCATTTTGTAATAACCAAAGAGATAGATAGTTGTATAATACCAACTTGCCCTCACACATTTCATTATATATATATACATACTACTCTTAAATAAGATCTATCAATAATTTTTAATTAGTTCTTAATAACATAATAAATAACTACTTCTTTGCAATCAAAATACACTTATGAATGCATTGTCCTTCCACACAAAGCCAATGCAACTAAAGCTAAATGTGACTACATGTGTGTTGTGAGATCGTGGAAGTTAACCATTAGTCTACTAAATTACTCTTCTCTGTAATACTCTTCTTTATGGAATGAGGTCATGGAGGATCCTGACATACTCATAAAATCCAATTGATAGTTAATTTATAATCATGACATCAATATATATAATCATGTTATAATCCATAATCGATTTATGCCACTATAACTTAAAATGTGTCCAATACTTCCTGATTGTGTGATAAAACATTTCTTACATAAAAGGTTACATGTATCAGTAATATAATATTAAACATATTCATGCGATATATATAGTTAATGTCAATGCTAAGTATTATAGAAGAGGGTTGTCACAGGCTGACTATATATGCCTCAAATGAAGACATTTTCAGTGTTGATCTTTGAGCAAATTGTCTGGTCCAGGAGAGCCTAAGGAGTTTCTCTGGCATCAAAACATGATTTGGTCTAGTTTGTTAGTAAAGGGATATATTCAGCATTATGTAGGAAGGTTTTATATTGCAGATTTGAATGTAGTGATGTCTCCATGAGAGTTTGTAATGATTTTAGTAAATATGTAATCATAGTTATGTATTTTCTTTTGCCACATTTGTTGGTATGAGTGTAACAAGTGTTTGGAGATGTGTGACATCATCTAAACAAATACAAGGCTTTGTATTTTCCATCATTTTGTTATACAAGAATCACTACAGTCCTCTTTTGGATTATTAAGTATGTTCATTGTATGAAAATCTATTAGAAAGTCATATAAGTAAATGTATGTCTAGTTTTGTTGATCCTTTGCTATGTATTTCTTTTCCTCCTTGCACTCTATGACTCTGTTGCCCAATGGAATAGGCACCAGTCCATATTGGAGAGGGACCAACAATCTTTTAAAAACAAACAAATCATTCATGTATGGTTCAGGGTAAAAACCATCTTTCCTGTGCATGTACATTCGTACAGTTGAATTGGCTATATAGGGGTCATGTGACAGCCTGTTATTCTTGACTTAGTGACAGTCTTTGGAGTCAAGATGATGAGTTGGGTTTGGTTGTCCAATATTTTTATTTGTCCATCTGGTTTGAACTCAATACCTATTGAAGTATAGCCCTTGGAATATCCCTCTAGAGTCTAAGCTGAGATCAAAGTGCAGAGGAGTCTATGGACTCCTATTAGTTGGCCAAGAACACCCAAAACTTGTTAATAAACCTCTTCCTATCACCCCGATGATAATCCCTGGCTTGGATGTTTTAGGAATATTTTAGAGTTTTGGGTTGCAATTATTTTGGGTCCCAACAAAACCTCCATTTCAAACACCTAATAAGTAGAAGAAATAATACATGAAACCATGAAATGGTAATCAAGAAACCATGACATAAAACCACCTAAAATGTGACACCCAAACCCCTAGTCAAAATACAATGCCCAAATCTAAAGATAATTCCACAAAATAAAAATAACATATTCCTTACATCTATCACATGCTCATCATAATATACTCACCAACATGAGCACTCTATTTTGGCTCCACTTTCTTCTTTCAAAGGTGAATTATAATGTGTCATAGAATGCATCATAAGTTGGTCAACAAGTGTAATGTCATATTATAGTTCTCTTATGTGTCATAGATTCTCTTACAATTTTGATGTGGGAGGCCCAACTTTTGGAGGCCATAAATTTTGATCTAGGATGCCAATTGTATTTTAAATTAAAGAACTTGAAGACATCGATGTCATCATAACCATCTTTCTCTAGTTAAGGCCTATTTTATCATTTTCTTAGGGCCAAAATCAACATCTATATAGCATTAAGTTATATAATACTTTTTCATATACTTCTATAGTATTAATGGTAAGTTCCATATCATTGAACATTTCATTTATATCTTTTTTTTGGTAAGTGTCATCAAGGGGATGGTTCCCATTTCTTATATAATATAAAGAAAACCTAGCTGACCACTATAATAGACCAACCAATACAAAGTTTGCAAGGCCATAATTGGCGAGCAGGTACATAGATTCACTATATAAACTACACATGTCCATGCCCAGCTTGCGCCTACCAGACTTTAGTCCATTTTGCTCATTATGATCTATCTTGATCTTTTACACCTAGATGGTTGCTTCATGTAATCCCGTCTGATTTTATTAATTCAGGTGTTCATGGATCCAAGTGCTGCCACAATAATGGGTTACACTTTCTAGGACATCCTAATTTTTGCTAAAATCATATATTTTTAGAAAATATAATGATTTAAGCCTTGAAAGGTTTCATTTAAATGGTTTTAATTGAATAGGATTTGATCAAACCTCCCTAGATTCAAACCCCCTTGGATAGAACCCCACTAGTTTTAAACCATACCTATAATGGAGTCTCCTCTAAACCTATCAAAATGCTGATAAAAACCCACTTTTAATTTACCTTTTGGGGGATCAAATGAATTCATTTAAAATTTATGTTTTATAAGTATGTAGTCCTTATTATAAGATTCCCAAAAAGTATAATTTTAAATATATTTAATTTGATTATTATATTTATTTTTATTTCTTGTGAATGTAGGTTTTTCACCGAACATCAAGTTCTCTGTTCTACACATATGGAAAATTAGTAAATTAGTGAAAAAACATTCTGAAAAATATCTATGCCCTAGGTATGATGTCCTTGTTTCAACAAAAATAAATAAATTAAATTTCAATACATACAGAAAAAGTTATTTTTTTACAAAATACGCCTATATCTAAATTAAAATTGGTTTGACTTCAAAACTTAATTAAAAAAATATTCAACAAAACACTATGAAACCAAATGCATGCCCTATATATCGGTATTACCAATCTAAATTCAAAAGAATCAAAATTTTCTCCTTTGTAGAAAAAAAGTTATGTGCTACAGAATACACATAACTTTTTTAAAAATATTATTTACTATTAAAAAAAGTTATCAAAGGAGAAGCAAAAAAATTTAAAATTTAACCCCAATTTTTTTTAAAAAATATATATTTAGAATCTACAAACAAAATCTCACAAATCACTAGTTTGCATCATCTTCAAATTCCTAACAGTTTAGTGGCTATAGGTGTTAGAAAGTGAAGATTTAGATCAAAATGTTGATTTCAATGTCAAGTTTGGCCAAAAAGTGTAACCCACTATTGTGGGATGACCCATCCAGATTGGCCACATTATAGACTCTTTCGTGTTCTGTTTGGGAAGCACCTATATTCACTAGTAGGTTTGCTACTTGATTTGCTTCCCTGTAGATGTGGGAAACAATGTAGCTTTCTAGGCCTTCTAGTTTATTCTGAATATTTTCTAGGCAACTTCTGAGTTTCCAATTATAGACTCGATTGTGTTTTTTGTCGCAGGTGCTACCACAATAATGGGTTACACTTTCTAGGACATCCTGATTTTTGTTGAAATCACATATTTTTAGAAAAGATAATGATTTAAGCCTTGAAATGTTTCATTTAAAGGATTTTAATTGAAGAGGGTTTGATCAAACCCCCTTAGATTCAAACCCCCTTGGATAGAACCCGGCTAGTTTTAAACCATACCTATAATGGAGTCTCCTCTACACCTATCAAAATGCTGATAAAAAACTACTTTTGATTTACCTTTTGAGGGATCAAATGAATTAATTTAAAATTTACGTTTTGTAAGTATGTAGTCCTTATTATAGGCTTCCCAAAAAGTATAATTTTAAATATATTGAATTTGATTATTATATTTATTCAATCAAATGTATGCTTCTAGAAAGACTGTGTGGCTTTTTTTGCATCGATGTTTCGGATCACACTCCATGATCCATCATCAGGAAGAAAAGAAAGAATGTGAGATGGTTCAATTGTAGAGATAGAATAGCCTTAAAAGGTGAGAGAGAGAGGGGGGGGGTTCTGGCACGGAGACCAAAGTAGATAGGAGGAAGGGAAGTCAAAGGAGGAGGAAGTGAAAAATAAGAAAAATAATAAAATAAAAGGTAAAACTTAAAAAAGAGGCCTCTTTTTTAAGTTTTACCTTTTATTTTATTATTTTTCTTATTTTTCACTTCCTCCTCCTTTGACTTCCCTTCCTCCTATCTACTTTGGTCTCCGTGCCAGAACCCCCCCTCTCTCTCTCACCTTTTAAGGCTATTCTATCTCTGCAATTAAACCATCTCACATTCTCTCTTTTCTTCCTGATGATGGATCACAGAGTGTGATCTGAAATGTCGATGCAAAAAAAGCCACACAGTTTTTCCAGAAGCATAAATTTAATTTTATCATGGACTATGGAAATATCATGAGTACTATTATATTTATTTTTTATTTCTTGTGAATGTAGGGTTTTCACCGAACATCAAGTTCTTTGTTCTACACACATGGAAAATTAGTAAATTAGTGAAAAGAAATTCTAAAAAATATCAATGCCCTAGGTATTCATGTCCTTGTTTCAACAAAAATAAATAAATTGAATTTTGATACATACAGAAAAAATTATGTTTTACGGAATACGCCTATGTCTAAATTATAATTGGTTTGACTTTAAAACTTAATTAAAAAAAATATTGAACAAAACATTATGAAACCAAATTCATGCCCTATATATCGATGTTACCAATCTAAATTCAAAAGAATCAAAATTTTATCCTTTGTAGAAAAAAAGTTGTGCTACAGAATACACATCAGTTTAAAAAAATGTTGTTTACTACTAAAAACTAGTTATCAAAGGAGATGCAAAAAAAATTATAATTTAAATCCAATTTTTTTAAAAAAAATATATTTAGAATCTACAAACAAAATCTTAGAAATCACTAGTTCGCATAATCTTCAAATTCCTAATGGTTTAGTGGCTATAGGTGTTAGAAAGCGAAAATTTAGTTCAAATTGTTGATTTCAATGTCAAGTTTGGCCAAAAAGTGTAACCCATTATTGTGGGATGCCCCTCGCATTGATGCATATTAAGGAGTCACCTTCTATGTCTAAGTGCTTTATGTTCAATTTTTCGCATAGTCTCAGTCCCTGGAGGAGGGCCTCGAACTCAGCCTCATTGTTTATTGTCTTGCAAAGTGGCTCGAGATGGCCCCTATGCAATTTCTAGAGTCATCCCTAATGATGCCACCTTCTCCAGTGGCCCCTGGATTTCCTCTCGTTGAACCATCAAAGTTTAGCTTAAAACGACCCATGGGAGGCTTTGTCCACTTTGCTAATGCTCTACTATCTTTCTTTGTGCCAATGGGTGGTGGCCATTTCAACTTGGGCCAATTTTTCCTCAATTGCTCATCCTAATGGGTGAACGAGTGACTATGATTGGGTTTTAATTTAGCGTTGATTACCTCACAAATGCCCCTTCTGATCCTTTTTATAATTTCCTCTGTGTTCATCTTTTGCTCCTAAAAATTTTGGTAGTTTCTTTCTTTCCAAATGTGCTAGGTCACCATTAATGGGGCCACAATCCAAACATCCCCTCATGTGGATTTCGATCCTAGGATTGGCCAACTAAGTAAGAACTCTGTTAGATCTTTTTGTCTAGCTGAGTGCCATCCGATGGAGGAAAGTAGCCAATCCCAACATTCTGTGGCTACGGAACAGTTTAATAAGAGGTGGTCTATAGATTCTTCTTCACTCTCACATAGTGTGCACCTGCTGGGTCCTTAATATCCTATTGACCACAACCTATCTCTTGTTAGGATTCTTTTATGCAGGATTGTCCATAAGAATGCCCTAGCTTTTGGGAGTAGGCATTTATTCCAGCACACGTGGTATGGCCATTCTATTCTAGTCTGGATGTCGCTTTGTATTAGGTATCCTAGCTTCACTGTGTAGTTCCCTAACTTGGAGCTGCTCCAAATAATTTCATCCACATGTAGGGTAAGAGAGATTCGTCTTGGTTTGAAAATGTTAACAAGTTCAATTTGGTTTGCTTCCAATATTTTGGTGTCTACTATATGCTTCCATCCGAAGCTGAAACAAAGGCTGCCCTCAATTTTCTCCATGTAATCTGCAACCAAGGAGCACAATGTTGATTCTATTTCAGCTATCCATTATGAGAATTTTAGCAGCTTGGTGACCGGTTCTTCCCTATTCCATGAATCATACCAAAATCATGTGTGCAGGTACCATCACCGATCTTCCACGTGAGGTGGTTTATTATAATTTCTCTGGACTCCCCCATGAATTTTCACATAGTCGAGCTGCCTCCAAGATGTGCTACCATAATAATTCTACTTGGCTCCTCATTGTCTAGGTATTTGTTCAGCAAGATCCTGCACCATAGTTTCTCTGGTTCCCTGTATACCTTCCAAACTAATTTAGCCCCCAACGCAAGATTTTATGGGGACATTTTCTTGATTCCAGCGCCACTAGCATTTTTGGGGAGGCAAGCTATGTCCTAGCTCAGAAGGGGAATCCTTTTGTTGTCCTTGGATCCTTCCCATAAAAATCTCTTCAACTTGCTCTTAAGATCAGAGGTGGCTTTGGTTGTCATTTTGAGGCATGACATGACATACACTGGTACCACCAAGATAATTGCCCTGATCATTGTGATCGTACCTACCAATGAGAGCCATTTGTTTTTCCAAGCTTCTAATTTTTTATGGCAATTACTAAGCACTTCCTCCCAATGGCTCAATCTGCACATGCTTGTAAAGAGGGGGATGCCAAGATATTTAGTTGGTAGTTGTCCAGTTGAGAATCTGAAGATTCTCGCGATCCTTTTCTGTAGAGCCTTCTTTGTGTTAAAGAAGAAGATCTAAGATTTTTTTAGATTGAAGGTTTGACCTGAGTTGCTTTCATACTTATTAAGAGCCATCCTGATGACTTCTACTTCGTCAACTGTGGCTTTGCTGAATAAGGTTGTGTCATCTACGAATTGATTGTGGGTTATAGGATTGAAGTCTTTAATTATTGGGATGCCTTTCCATACCTTTATGTCTCTTAAATGTATTATGTATCTCCCCAGCGATTTTGCCATGATGACGATTAAGAATAGGGATAGGGGATCTCCTTGCCTGAGTCCATTGGTTTTCTCCAAAAACCACACATCAAATTGTTGACAAGAATAGAGTACCTTGGCATTGAGATGTAGGTCATGATGATGTCAACACGTTCTGGAGAAAAACCAAATGTAGTTAAAACTTCTAAAAGGAACTTCCAAATAACTCAGTCATAATCATTGCTTATGTCTAACTTTATTACCATCCCCTTTTGTTTATCCGTTGCCAGAGTGTGTATGACTTCTGAGGTCACAATTATGCTTTCAGTGATCTCTCTGCTTGGGAGGAATCCATTTTGCTCCTCGGAAACTATCTTCTGCAACACTGATTTCATTCTATTGGAAAGTGTTTTTGATATGATTTTATAGATTACATTGCAAAGTGCTATCAATCTGAAGTCGGAGAAGGAATTGTAATCGGGTTTCTTTGGGATCAGTGCAATAACTGTGTTATTGATGTCTCTAATAAATCACTTCTCTCTTCTAAATTCCTCTGCGAGCTCCCAAATGTCATGGCCCATGAAACTCTAGCATTGCTGATAGAACTTGGTCGGGAATCTGTCTAGACCTGGTGATTTCTCTGAGCCCAATTGGTTAGTAGCATGTCTTATCTCATCCATTGTGAATGGCTCTAATAATTTATTATTATCTTATTCTTCTAATATCAAGGGGATGCAGGATAGAAGAGATTGATCAAAGTTTCCTTTCCTCAAATAGTGGTTTCCTAGTAGGTTTTTGAAATAACTGATGACCTCACCTTCGATGGAGTCCTATCATCTGCAATCGAGTTGTCACTCTAGGTAATAGATGTAATTTTGTTTCTTTCCCTGCGACTTTTGGCAAATGCATTGAAAAACTTTGAGTTGTTGTTGCCCTCCTTAATCTAGATATCTCTAGCCTTGTCTCTCTAATAAAGTTCTTCTCTACCTAGCACTTCTACAAGTTGTTCTTTCAGGTTCTTCGCTCTCACATACTCTTCCATAAACATACCCTAATTGATTACCTTCTCATTGAGTAATTCTAGTTCTATCTCTATTCTTTCCTTTTCTGCAAAGATGTTTTTTAAGCAAGATTTGTTCCAAATTTTTAGTTGGTTTTCAATAAAACCTAATCTCTTTACAAAATGAAAGCTAACCGTGCCTTTGATTTTCTCACTTTCTCTCCACTATTCCTCTAATTTAGTCTTCAAATATTGATCTCTCCACCACATGTTTTCGAACTTTAAGTAGCTCCTCACCGGTCTTTCACTTAAGAAAATTTCCAATTGAACCAGGTAGTGATCCGAAGCTGTGAGTGGTAGGATAATTCAAATTGTAAAAGTAGACATTAGCCATCTAGCTATGGCCAACAAAGAAGCGATCCAATATTTATGAGATGTTAGTGAAGCCTTCTCTCTGATTTGTCTAGGTGTATTGGCCATTCCTGGGGATATAATCCACCACCCCCATCTTCTTGACAAAGTCTCTAAAATCCAACATCACTCTATTTACACTTTTTAGACCCCCACTTTTCTCTTCAATGTCCAAAATGGTGTTAAAGTCCCCTCTCATTACTAACTTGTAACGATCCAGAGATTTGCATAAGTCCTCTACTTCTACCCAAACCTTTGCTTTGTCTTCAGTCTTCGTGGGGCCATAGATATTGAGGAGGGAGAATTCCATATCTAATAATAAATTTTTGATCGAGCAGAGCATCCAGTTTTGATTTGTTTCTAACAATTTTACCTTCATAGAGCTACGTCTCTATAAGATCCCTAGGCCCCCCATTGATCCAATGGATTCTTAAAAACAACTTGAACACAACTTGCATTAGTTACCAAACTTGGTTCCTTCCTCTCTGCTCAGCTTGGTTTCTTGTAGTAACACAATGTCACTTGTTATCTTTTCCAGGTGACACTTTATTAAACATCTTTTGTGAGGGGCCTTTAGGCCCCTGACATTCCATGTGAGGAGCTTCATCTCCCTCCAAGGGAGGCCCTAGCTCCCTTGGATTTTACGAAAAAACTCCTTTATGTTTTTAAGGCCTAGCTCCGTTACATCTCTTTCCCTCCTTTGCTTGTTTATTTTTCTTCCATACTCCTTGATCAACTTCTTGAGGGAGTTCAAAGCAGTTTGGGTAATTTGTCTGATCCCAGTTTCTCCTAGTTCATCTTCCTCGGACATTTCTTCATCAATCTCCACATCGTCTTAGAAAATTTCATCCTCTAAAATATTTGTTGTTTGCCCTCAAGTGTCTGCAGGGGTTTCCCTTAGGTTTTCCATAGGAGGGGTCGTCAATTCCTTGGTCAAATTTTCCAAATTTGAGGGGGAGTTCAAGCCTTTGCTCTTATCTTGGTCATCCTTGTTACAGATTTGTGAGTCTCTTGCCGCTAGGTGGATCCTTGGCCCTTTGTCTTGGGCAGGATTTGCGCTATTTGTCTCCGTCCTAGATTCCATCTCTAGAATTTGTTCTTTCATTCTATCTGTTTTCTTAATCCATCTTTTGATGGTCTTCTTCCTCTGATGACATGAGTTCTCTGTGTGGTTTCTCCTTCCACACCTTAGGTAGTAGCATTTCTCTTCTTCTACCTCTAGGGTTTGCAGCCAGTGATGATCGTTAACGCATAGTAATATTTGCTTTGGTATTTATCTTATCATCACCAGCTTTACTTGTGCATACATATAGGAATCGCCATTGATGATTTCTTCATCCATGTCTATTAGTGTCCTGATGGATCTCACGATTTTTTCCAGGTTCTCTTCAGACCAATACTCTAAGGGTAAGTTATATAATCTGACCCAAATTGGGATGTCATACAGATTCATGTCCACGGGGTTAAAGTTTACCTGCCACTTTTGTAAGTATAGTGGATTTTCATCCAACAACTAGAGTCTGCCCTAGAGAACTTTCTCCCTTTCTTCCATTGAGGCAAATAGGACTGTAAAAAATCTTTGCGAAGAAATATTACCACCTTTTGCACTGGACAACTTTTTTCGATCCATGCCCTAATTTTCTCCCTAGGGCTTCTTGGACCAATGAATCTATAGATGAGCACGAGGTCATTAATCATCCCTTGGTCAATTTCAATTCCCTTTGTAAGGTCGATTGTTATCCATTCTAGGTGGTCTTCGTCTGCGCATTCTTTTGTGCTTGATTTCTAAGTTTCTTCTACTTCTTTGCTTCTAGGTTTCATCATTCCTCCATCCTCATGCTCTGCTTTTCTTCACTGTTTTGCTCCATTTTTTTTTACTCTATATTTCATTTATATCTTTATTTCCTTCACTTTTCTTTATTTTTTGAAATTCTCAAGTTTTCAATAATTTTTTCCTTTTGTAGACACATTTCAACTCATCGCATCATATAAATACTCTATAGTAAAATTCAAAATTTTTAATTTAGAAATCAGGGTTATTGAACCCTCAATCCCTTCATTAATGGTGAACCTTAGATTTGATAGATCTAGAGTAGAAGTTTGTTCATGAGTTATAAAATCAAATGGCCAAGCACTCGTGCTTCTAGATCCTAGTTGAAAACTCCTACTTATAATCCCTCCCCAATCCAACTCAACCGATTCTTCATACTTATTAATTTTTTCTTCAGTTAATGTCATATTTTATTTTACTTATTAGGGTTAATGGTTGCTTTGATTTGTCAATGTTAGTGAGCATCATCTTGTCTATTAATCCCTTTAATTCTAAGGTTTCTAAATTTCTAGAAACAACCCTCCTAGCGTGCTCTATTGTGGCTTCCCTAGCCTTCTCAATCCTTTCGTGCTCTCCTTCCTCTTTCCTCATCAATGTTCATCTCAATTTCCATCTCAATCTCTTCGATAATTTCCCTCAATTTATTTATATCTCTTTTTTCCATGTGTGTTTTTGTTTAGGTTTTACATTAATCCTTTTATCCATCCTCATGGATTAAATTAGACTTGCCTCAATGGTCTCATCTTTCCAATATTCCTTTCTGGAACTCCCTATTTCATTTGTCATCCCCTGGGTGCCTAACCCCCCAAGGGCTAGGGCCTAGTGTGCACTACTATACAACATTAAAATTTCTTCCTATTTATTTATAATCACTTCTCTCTAAAATATTTATCATTGTAGAACTCTCCCTAGGTTCAGTCCTTTCCTTACCACCAACAACTAGGGTCCTAGCAACATAACCAAATGTTGATAAGAATTCACAGACTAGAGATTTGTGATATTTCTATGTTATGTTATAGTTTACCCTAGTGTGATGGATAATGAAGAGAATAAAAACATGTGTAGTGAATTACAAATTAGTGGAGTGAATTATAGAATAATGCAAAGAAAAATAAACATGCATTCATATTTAAATACACACCATTCATATGAATCAACTCCATAAGCTTCTCATATATTCATCATGTCATAATACATTATCATATGTCCATTATACTCATGCTTCACACTAGTATATTTTCTTCTTTTCTCACTACTCATATATCTCTCCTCTACGCTTTCGCCAGATATCACACTTCTCTCTATATTATGGTATATATATTACATATAATTATGTGGTACATATATGGTCTTCATTATATAAAGGGGTCTGTCTTTGTTCATATTCCTTTATATTTTACCTCTCTAGATTTGCTGCAAGCTATTTGTATGTGTTACATTGTTATTTTCTTGATATGTTGTAACTCTGACTATTTCTTCTATGCTTAGGGATATGTTCTCTTTCTCTCAGCCATTGGTGCCCTCAAAAAATTTCACCATTGGTCTCCATTAGGCAATACTTATAGGTTTTCAACCTAATGGAATGGGTCAGCTCTATCCTACTAAAAACACCCATTAATAAAGAATAAGCATCATATTTAGTGCATAGGTATGTGTCTTGATATTGCACATAAAGATAGCATAGGCCACAAAATTCCTTGGGAAGGTAGTAAAAATCCCAACGTACTTGATAAAATCCTTTAATTGGCCTAGAGCTAGCCTAAAACAATTCCATAAGTATTTTTCCTTGTTTTTGATAGTATGCTTCTGAATGAATCCAATAAAAATAGTAGTAGACATGCGTAACCATAAGAACCTTAGATCAAATATAGAATTTACCAACTAAAGAGAGTATCTTTGAGATCTAGTAAGATAACTTTTTCTCCACTCCACCTATGAAATATTTTGATAAGTAGGAGAATCCTAAAAACTAAAAGGAGTTCCCATAAAGAAGAAAACTTCACCATGATATATCCACTTCTATGAATAGGCTGGCATCTAGGAATGAAGCGGTAAGAAAGATTGTCCATAGATCTAGGTTTTATGCTATTTATTGTTGGATTCTAAAGTTAGAGAAGATGGTGTCAAGACATTTCAATTATTGAAATTAGTATTCTCCTTATCCTTAATTAAAGTGAGTAATTAATCATTAACAAAGTATTCATAGATTAATTGTTAAGATTTTTTAGAAGGTTGATGCTAGAAACAAAGTTCTAATAAATGACCTTGGTGAGCAAATATCCAAATCCTTCAACAACAAGAATATATAAAGTATTAGAAAATAGAAAACCATTCCAAATGGATAGAAAAATCCCAAATTATTCATATTGACTGTCGTTTACTGAGAGACAAGTAGAAGCATTGGCAAAATAATATTCAGAAAAATAAAAGGGTTAAAGTTCAAAGTTGTGTCACACTTTTATAAAATAAACGACCAACACTAATTTAACTTTTTAACTTGAATCACTACGAATTGATATATATGTTTTGAATTTTAAAATGATGTAAACTAATAAAATGTAGATCTTTTAGTGTATTTTATGTTTGTATTTAAAAATTAAAATTAAAAAATACTTTAAATGTAGTATTTTATAAAATTGACACTATAGTTTAGTTGCTAATAAAATGCTGGAAAATAAGACATCACACTTTATATAGTACATTTCATTTATTTTCCTTCCATACTTTTTTGTGTTCATAACTCAAAACTTTAGTGCATGGATTAGTTTTTTTCACAATTTTATAAATGTATATTTTGAAATAAATTTTGGAAGTTGTCTTTAATGAAAACATGACTATTTTGATGTGACATCAACTTTTGTCTTGATTATTTATCCAAAATAGGAAAAAAATTATATCATCTTAATAAGGAATCTCTCCTCTAGTGCATCATATTGTCTTTCAATTTTTTTTTGGTTAACTTTACTATTTTTTCTTGAGAGGGCAATCAACACCATATTTTGGTGCTAATGACCTACTTTTTTTTAATTCATAAGCTAGAGGTCACAAGGGAGACCTCCTCCCCATCAACATATTCAACTTAGAATTCACGTATTCAACTTAGAAGCCACATAGAAGCCAACGATGTTACTTGGGGGATTCAAACTTGGATCTCCATCTTGAGAACCTTATGGTCCTTCCATTTAAGCACAACCCCTTTCACATCTGATGACCAACTTTTAGTAGAAATAAAAAATAAAATATAAAAACTAATTGAAATGTTTAAAAAATATATTTTTGCAAAGTAGACTTATATATCTATAAAAGGGTTGTTTTAGATTCTTTTAAAATGATTATTTGCATGAGTAGGAGTTGTTAGAACATCAAGTTTTTCAAATAATTTCTTGTTTTTGGTAATTGAGCCCCAAAGTGATGCTACATATGTTTTTAGTGGATGGTTCCAATTGGAAAAGTTGTGTCCTAGATCTAATTTATCTAGAATGAATCTAGATAGAATATAAGTTTCACCAAAACATACTTTTAGTTGGAAATACTTAAATTTGTTTATGCTGATAAGTTGGCCCAATGTGTGACACAACTTTGAACTTTTACCCTAAAGAAAATTTAAACCAAAATGAAGAGACCTAAGATAACAAGAATGAATGGTCATTTTATCTTGTCATAACATTCTTAAATTTAATTTTAGTGAAGATGGTCTATTGGATTGATTAATGTTCCCATTTTAGACCTTCCCAAAAAGAATTATATTGTCTAATATGTATTTTCTTTTGATAAACCTTGTATGTTTAGATTGAATGAGGGGGATAAAATAATGGATGTGCAACACCAAGGCTTTGGAAATAATATTATAGGAGACATTGAGGAAGTTGATCGATCTCTAATTAGATATCAGCTAGGTATATATTTTATGTTCACTTTATAGAATTCATTGTTAATGGTGTCCCAAATCACTTTATAGAATTCATAAGGGAATTAATCACATAATGGTGCTTTGTCATTAGCCATTATCACAAAAACCTAGTAAGGTCATCCAAACAGAGTGATTTATCAAAAGACACCTATTGGGTGGTTGAAATGCAGTAAGAAACCAAATCAAACATTCTATAAGAGATTGTTCGTGTACAAGAGAGGGTTGTTTGTGTTGCAATTTTTCTAAAACACAACAATTCCACCCAATAACAAAAATAAGATGACAATAAATTTAAATGCTAATAATAAGAATAACAACATTCTAATACCTATATTCAAGGTGAATAAAATAAGAAGATGGACTAGAATATACAGGCTCTATGATGCACATGTCAAGGTGACAAGTGTCCTAGAAAAGAGTAGTAAACTAGACAAATGACTCAATTGTAGGACAAGAGGTGTCAAGTGAACTCATCTTGATGAGAGAGATGCAGAACCTAACTACCATGAATCAAGGAGACAATATATTGTCTTAATTCCTAATTTACCTCTCACTTGAGCTTATCCCTATCTAAATAGATTACATCTAGAGCTAATCACCATTATCTTGATTCCTACACTATCTAGTCTCTAGCTACATCTCTCTTAACCTCTATATTGTCTCTCCCATGAGATACAATTTTGCACTCTACTAACAATACCCTATACACAATGGTAGCCTAACTAACAAGGTCAAAAAAATGATGCAATATATCTACCATTTGTGTGATCTTATATTATTTTCTTAACTAGAATAACTAGTACACCCTAAATTAGTTGCTCAATCATGCAAGACATAAACTACACTTCCTGTATAATTACAACTTTCAATTAGCCACATATCCACAACAATATAAAAACAAGAGAATTTCAAATGGAATATCATAACTAGCATATCTGGATCATTCCCCCCTCCAATCTACATTGGTTATAACCTATTGTAGGAGTAAAATTGATGGAAGAAGGAATAAAAAATTTGTAATTTTGTACCATGCATATTGTTTCTAATAAATTGAGAGGAAATAATTATAAAGTAATCTCAGGTCTTACTATTATAGGCCAATGTGAAATATCATTGTTATGAGGTTAGTGTTTATATTATGGGTCAATGTTAATAGGTTAGAGTTCACTATGAATAGGTTAGGGTTCATTGTTAATAGGTCTAGCTTAATAGATCAAGGTTCAGTATTACAAATGATAGATCACTCTTATAAAAGATAGGTCACTATTATAAATGATAGGGTATTTTGTAATTATCATTATTATAAATAATAAGTCACTAAACTATAACAAATAGTTCACTATATTGTTATAAAGGATGGATCAGTGTTGATAGGTCAAGGTTCAAATTTATTTTTATAAAAAATAGGTCACTATTGATAGAATATTTCAAATACTTATGGAATGCACTCCACATTTGGAATACATTTTGTAATTTTCTATTTAGGTTAGCTAGAAATTAATTCTACTACGTAGTCTATGTTAGCACCTGAAAAAATCAGCTCCCAAATTGTCATTTTGCCCCAAAAATCCATAAAGTTCCCACTTTTGCCTTTACATTTCAAAACCCACTATTTAGATCCGATTTGAGATATTGTCCATGGATTTTCATTCAAAAAAATTCTAAGTAAAATACCCAATTCATGATATTTTCTTCCTTTGAAAAATTTGCCTAAGTGTTGCCTTAGTCAGCGAATCAACTAGTTTGCGAACCACCTATTTCACCGACTAAGTTCATGAGTTTACCCTTTTTCTGATTTGCTAAGAGGGTATCCAGAGGGGAAATAAAGGAGAGCTTGAGAGGCAAGAAAAGGTTAGAAGTTTGATAAAAGTAAAGGAAGCAGGTGAAATCTTTCTAAGGTAGAAGAAAGGGAAGCAAGAGCTTGTCGGTTAAGTCTGTGGTTCGTGAAGCATTGGGTTCACTGACCATGGTTTTTTCTGACAAAGGAAAGGTGAATGGAGAGCTAGCCAAGAGGAAAAAAGGAGAAGGATGAGAAGGTCAGGTCCTTGTTGGTGAAAGTGTTGGTTTGTGAACCAACAAGTTTGCCAACATAGGACTTCGTCGACTGAAAGAGAAGTTGAAAAAGAAAAGGAAGTGGGATTCTTCTAAGGAAGAGAGATGCTCCAAAGGATAAGGTAAAGAGAAAGGAATGAAGACAAGTCAAATGAGGAAAATTTAAAGTGTTTATTGACAAACTTGTTGGTTCGTGAACCACAAGGTTCACCGACCATGAAGTTTGCCAATAGGCCAAATTGCTGATTTGGTGAGGCACAAAGGGGAAGCTCTGCCAAAAATAAAAGAAAAGGAAAAAGTGATGTAAATGGTTTGTTGGCGAGGAAGATTGCCAATAGAGAAGAGAGAAAGAGATAAATGGGGCAAGCCTTGTTGAAGATGAAAATGGTTACCGAACCATTAGGTTCGTTGATAGGGAGGTTCAGCGACAAGGGATTTTACTGATAGAAGGAAAATTTAGTGAAAAGAGAAAGATGACGTGTCAAAAGATAAGCAGAAGTTCCCAATGAAGGAATTTCATCGATAAAAGGAAAAATAGAGATCAAAGGAAGAAAATTAAATGTTTAGTAAAGAATAATAAAAATGTAGTTTAAAATATTTTAAACCTATTTTAAAATATTTTAAGAGATTGTAAAGGGATTTACACAATGTTTTGGGAGATTGTTCTTCAAGCACCTATCTTCCTAAAAACACACCATGATTGGAGGATATTGAAGATTGGTTTGTACTCAAAAATTAATGTTTGGTAGGCAAAGTTCAGTTGTAGGTGGTTGAAATAGTAGAAATCTTCAATGCAAAAGGACTAGAATTAAATGAGAGGATGAAGTATCTCAGCAAGCAAATCCTTTTGGAAGATACTTTTATTCTAGAAGGATGCTAGAGCATGGGTGCCTGCAGGTTTTCAGAATTGTCAGGGAATGGGTATTTCTTCCAATCTGATAGATTGTATGGTAGGGCCATGGGCCAATTTTAATGTTGCATGGGTTTATTGTTGACTGAGTCTTCAGCACCTAGAGATGCACAAAGTAGAGTGTTATATATGCACAATTTAGTGACATTTGAAAGGGTTGGTTGGTTGGTTCTTTGTTGGTGGCTGGAGGCTGTGCAGGTCCAACAATGCTTCTAGGGCTCCAAATCATGCCATGTCCAATTGCATAGAAGTAGTAGGATGGTGAAACAAGTGGATGATAATGTGCAATAGGGATTGTTTAGAGAATATCTCCATGGTAGTTTGTATGTATTTAGGGTCTTGCCTCTCATCACATTTGTTGATAAGTTTTTATTGGACATTTGAAAATGTGACAGCATTTTAAATATATTACAAGCCTTGTAATTGTCATGTGTTCTTTACAGTTGAATGCATGTAGTTTTGTTCTGGATTATTAAGTATCTTTGAGGCATGAAACCTCCAATCTGACATAGCATGTGCTTAGATGAACCTTTCCTTGTTTCCCTTCTATTTGTTTTCTTTTCTATCATATGTGACTATGTAGCCCAATTGGATAGGTACTCATCTTGGATCCATTAGACCAATCACACACCTTTTACAAAAAAACAAATATCTACCAGTGGTTTAGGGAAAAACCATCTTTTACCATGACTTGGATGACATAAAGAGATTGTTTAGAGATTTTTATAAAAACATGTTCAGGGATGAAGATCACAATGAAGATTGTAAGAAGGATGAGGAGTTCTTCTCAACTATATGTCCAAAGAAGATTGATGGGGAAATGGTTAACAAATTAAAATAAAGAATTTCTAAAGTAGAGATCAGAGATGCCATTCTATCTATGGAAGAAGGTAAGTCCCCTGGGCAAGATGGGTTACTAGTGGAGTTCTACAAAGTTAACATATCTTGGGTGGTTGATGATCTCTATGAAGTGTATTAGGAAGCATGTATTAAAGAAAATTTGGGGAAGAATATTAATAGAGGCATTATCAAATTATTGCCTAAAGATGGTGACAAGACCAACATGAGGAACTAGAGGCCTATAAACCTTTTGAATGTGTCCTACAAAATCATAGATAAAGTGTTAGCAAGGAGACTTCTAGATATTCTATCTAATATTATTAATTTTACCCAGACTGGGTTCATAAAAGGAAGAAACATTTTAGAAAATTTGATAACCAGCTGGGAAACTTTACATTGGGCTAAACTAATAGGGCAAAATGCAAGTATTCTTTTTCTTAATTTTGAAAAGGCATATGATAGAGTTGAATGGTCATTTGTACTAATTATGTTAAAAGTCTTTGGTTTTCCTCAGGAGTTCTATAATATGGTTAGCATGCTATTTAGAGATGAATCTGCCCAAATTGACATTAATGGGTCTTTAATAGAATCATTCAAAATGGAGAGGTCAATAAGGTAGGGGTGCCCATTAGTACCTGCTCTCTTTGTAACAGCTTCAGAAGCCTTGTTTCATATCTTGAGAATAGAACAGATATTAGGAAAAGTGAGAGGTATTAGACTACTTGATGAAAGCATGTTGTTGAACATGCAGTTTGTTGATGATACAACATTATACCCAATTCTTGAAAAGGATAATCTAAATATCATGGACGATAGATTGAACATGTTTTGTAACGCTTCTGGGGCTAAAATATCATTTAATAAATCAATTTTTCTTAGCTAATTAGACAAGCCTCATGATTGGTTGGAGGTGGGTAAATGGCAGTGCGGTGGACCTCACAGGGGAGTTAGGTTCCTTGGGATCCCCTTTGTTGTGGAACCCTCTCTTAATATGATGTGGAACTGGTTATTTTCTAAAATTAAATTGAAACTAAAATTTGGAACAAACAAGTCCTTTCTTTGGTAGGGAGAGCACAAGTTTGTCAAAAAATCCTCTCAGCCTACTCTATTTATTATGCCTCTATGTGGCTTTTTTCAAATCATCAAATTGAGAGCATTTAGAAGCTCATTAGGGGGTTTTTGTGGTCGAATGGTAAAGGGAAGGGGAAAAAACATTATGTTAAATGGGAGTGGTGCTGTAAGTGTAGAGATAAGGGTGGCCTGGAGATAAAGGATCTAAAGATCCAAGGTGTAACTCTTGTTACAAAGTGGATAATCAGATCACTAGATGGGGAAGAACCTTGGAAAGTCCTCATCAAGAACAATATTAACAATTTTCGTCCTAAGAGAGCTCCCCTATGGAAAAAATTGCATTATCATGAATTTCTTTTTGGGAATTTCTAGTCTAAACTCTTTGGATCTGCTGTGTTTGGTTCTATTTGGAAAGCATGAGAAGTTGTAAAAAGCATTATCTTAAATACTGATGTAGTGAATTTTAAGAAAAAAATGGATAGGGGGTTATAGATCCTTGTGGTAGAATTTAAGATACAAAATCAAGCCTTTGGCCCTGCTTCAAGAGTGCTCTGCTCTCAAGTGGTGCAAAAGAGGTCTTTCTACCTTTAATGATGTGCTAAATGATGAAGGTCTAAAAACATGGGAAGTTGTTAAATTGGAATTTGGCCTACTTGATTATCAAAGAAGAACTTACTCCATCATTTGCAAAGCCTTTTTAAATGACCTAGGTCAAACAAAAATGTTGAGTGAACTAGATTGGTTAGAAGAGCTGGTTTGGGAAGATGGCACCAAATTTCTAAGAGGAGAGGCCAAGAAACTATATAAGTTGTTATCTGATTCCCTTGAGGTGTATGAGCATAGTAATAGGGTCTGGGGACTGAATGTTAATCATAAAGCTTGAGCTTACTCTTTTAGTCTAATCTGGTCTAAATACATAGAACCTAAGAAAGGTAGTTTTAGATGGCTCCTGTTACTTAACAAGCTTCCTATTGGGCTTAATAGATATGTGTGTCTTCTATGCAAAATTCTTGAGTCTTGTGAATAAATTTTTTTTTAATGTCCTTTTGTTGTGAACATTTGGTCAATGTTTTTGAGTAATATTAAAAGTTGGTCATCCTTGAATAAACTAAATTAGAAAGAAATTCTTTGTGGGTTCATTCGTGGAATGAGTTTTAAGTCTAACATTTTTTTGTTATGTCTATCTACTAAGATCTTATGGCTATTGTGGAAAAAAGGAATGAAGACCATTTTTAAGGCAAGAGAAGGTTGCTTACTGGGTCTACTTGTACACTCATGATGTATGATGTATATGTATAGGTAGCCATGACTATGGAGTTTCAAATTAAGAGATTTATGAAGATTATTGATAAGGGCTCAGAAGTGATATACAAGGCAAATATACAATTTGTTGAGTTTTGGCAACATGACTTGAGGAAAGTACACCAAACTTTTAATCAAGAATATATCAATTTTTAGAATAGGTATTGTAAACAACACAAACTAGAAAGAATGGGAGATGAGGCACAAAGGGATCTTGAAGTAACCTTTCAAAATTTCAATGTTGATAGTAGTCAACTTAGGGCCTCTCCACCAATAGGCACCTTCAAGGGGTTGGACTCATATGAAGCTACTAATAATAGGGAGCACTTAGAGGATTAGAATAGGAACATAGTCCAGGATGCAAAGGGTAATAGGAAATGGGGTATTGACAATTTAGACCCACAGGACAGTGTTAATAACAAAACCTCCACACTCCCACAGGTAGAACAAGAGCATGCAGGTGAAGACATCTAGAGAGTAACATATGAACATGTGTAATGGCACAGTGAGTTCAAATGAGGGACAAATAGATCATTGAAGCTAAACAGAGAAGAATATGTGTTAAAATGATGGAGACAGTTCATGTTCAAGGAAATAGTCTACAACAAGACATAAAGACAAGACATAAATTTTGATATGTTTTATAATTAGTATATGTTATGCATAGTACTTTGTTGTATACACTGCTTAAACTATTCATTTTTTGAATTGAAAGGGCCTAAATCATAATCTATGGCTCTTTAGGCCACATCTATGTACTGAGAAAGTTTTGATTAATATATTGGTTCACTATCTTCAATTCAAAAAAACCATTTTTCCTATGCATGTGCATTTGCACAGATGTATCAGCTATATAGGGGTTTTGTGACAACCAGTTGTTCTTGGTTCAATGACAGTCTTTGGGACCAAGATAGCGAGTTAGGTTTGGTTGTCCATTTATTTTTAGTTGTTCATCTACTTTGAACTCAATACCTATTAAGGTATACCCATTGGAATATCCCTCCAGAGCCTAAGCTGAGCTCGAAGTGCAGGGGATGAAATCCACTCCCATAAAGTTGGACTTTAACCCTCCATGTTTTGTTGATGGACTGATTAAGCTTACATGACAACAACCCTAGCCTTGTGAGTGTTTTTTTGTCCTTGGAAGTGGAGTTGTAGTTTTGGGAACCAACAGTTTGAATGAACAAAATCCTTGTCCTGAAGTAGATAGAATAAGGATTTTTAGCACATGATGTTTTTGGTGGTCATATGGTTAACACTTTCATACTATTCAATTGAATTTGAGTGGATTTCTCATTGTGGGGAATCATTCATGAAAATATGTATGGAATTATTGTTATCATTCATAAACTATCAATTTATTCACATAACTCATAAACTACCATTCTAAACTCATACATAATATTTGAAATTATTGTCATCATTTATAAACTATCATTCATGGCCTTGAAATACCCTATATTCATACAAGGCCTTGAGTAAATTAAATAGTTCTAAAATAAAGTAAAATATAACTTTTAAGTAAACTAAAATTTATGTGTCCATATATATACAAACATAGTTCTAAACTAAAATAAAATTTACGTGCCTATATATATATATATATATATATATAGTAAATAAAATAGTTGTAAAGTAAAATAAAATAATTTTTATGTAAATTATAATTTATGTATCCATATATATAATAAATAAAATAGATCTTCAATAAAATAAAATCTCTTAAATAAATAAAACAACTTTAATATCTCTCTAACATTTTAAATAGACTAATAATCTATGTAAAATATCTATACTAGTTAAATATAGTACTATTAGGATAAATCTATACCAGACATTACATAATTATTGGAAGAGCTTGACTATCCATTCTCTCACCAGTAAATTTGATATGTCTCATGCCCATACAATAGTAAAACTTGGAATTGATATATCTCATGGCCATCTGCCATTGATTCCACCCAAGGTTTACAATTTATGTTAGTGTAAGCTTGGAATTTTAACATTCCATGTTTTAACAATTCTATGGCCATGATAAATATCAATCCCCAAGATTAAATTGGCATAAATTGTACACTATAATTGTCCCAGCTACATATGAAGCAACCATTCATAATTTTCAAATATAAACTCTTTTATAACGAAAATGCATGGCCAAGTGTACCATCAAACAAATAGATACGTCCCATATCTCATATTCAAGTGATATTTTCCCTACTACTACTCAGTTCATCCATGAATACTTGCTAGCAGCACACTCTAAAGTGTAAGGCTCACTAATCAAGTAGTCAAAATAAGAGGACATAAATCAATCAACTGTAAAACTTATTACCAAATTCTACTTTTTTAACATCCATCAAATCCATCCCTTCATCTCATATGAATGGATCCACACAATTCAATTTCATTTTCAAACCAAACAAAAGGACAAAATTTTAAGACTTCAGATGAAACAAACATTCAACCAATATAATCAACCTCTCAAGATAGACCTCTCCAAATTTTCCATTTTACTCTAGTAATATTCCAATTTGCCACATTTTTCTTTAACAATGTTTCCCATTTTCTATCTATAAGTGAATTAAAATCCAATAGGGGAGAGGGCCCCATAATGGGTCACCTTAACTTTCAGGGTCCACCTAGAGTGGCACATTAGTCAAAGAATAAAAAAACAATCTACCATTTTGCACTAAGTATTAGTAAGTATTCTTATTCATATATATTTTTATTGCATTTATCTTCATTTTAGATATGAAATTAGTGAGTATTATTATTTCTTAGACTTTCATATATCTTTTTTATTGCATTTATCTTCATTTTAGATATGAAATTAGTCAGTATTATTATTGCATTTATCAATTTACAATATTGTGAGTACAACTTATTCAATATTTTTAGTCATGCAAATTCTTGGCAATAACCACATGGATGATGTTATATGTTATATGAATGAATTGGTTAAATACTTTTTTTCTAAATGCTCATCTTTCATCCTTGATGATATTGCATCCTTTTACCACAGTATTATCAATCAGGATTGTGCCACCAATCAAGTCAAGCTTGACTATCCTATTGACAGATGGAAACCCTCCCTAATTGTGGGTGATCTATGTCGAGAGGGAATCTCCAGAGTCAACTAGTTCTCTTTATGATTTTTTTAATCTAATGACTTATCTGGGAAAAAGGATGAGAGAGGTAATCTAAAATGAAATCTAAGGTGATGTACTGATAGTAAAATCCTATCAGATCTTACTCACAATAAGACCATAGAACATTAATCTTCACAACACCTTGTTTTTACCCAATTCATAAATATTTCACATGAAGGTTTGATCAAACATGACATGCAACCTGAATTAAGCAAAATAATTGCATAACCTATCACAAAACTAAGACAAAAGTAGAGGATAAATGTTTATCACAGTGTAATATCAAATTAGTTTTGCAAAAGGAGAGGCAAAAGTGAAGGAAAACAACTATTGTATAACTGAAGGAATAATGAGTACATGGACTGAATACAACACTCTCAATGTGAGAGGAAGACTCTGGTATCTCTGCACTCTGATCTCTATTCTATGTTGTAAAACTGTAACTGGAACCACCAAAAAAGAAGTGAATCTCTGACATATATGCTTTAAAATCAATCTCTCCCTGAAAGCTAGAAAAAAGCTCCTAAAAATAGACCTCTAAGTCCATTTCCTAGCTCCTCATAAAAGCCAAAATAAAATCTCCCAAAAAGAGTCCAAGCTGTGAAAACAAGATGCCAAAAGGTCTCCTCATGTGACCCCACCACAAATATGTTTTCCTTTGCTCATGAAATTTCAATTTTTGTCTTTAACTACCTCTGAATAAAACAAATTGAGAAAGGAATATTTGATTTGTCTTATTAGCTTTAACTGCCTAAAAATAGTTTAAGTTTTAAAGCAATTTAAAAATGATTGCTTTAAAACTAACTTTACAACACTTGGCAATTTTATCTATTACAAAAAATAAATATTCATGGCTTATAATTTCACCAACTTGCAATTACAATGCTTGATTTTTCCATAAAAATCATTATGAGGATCATATGATATTTGCAAAAAATGAAAGGGTCTAAAGACTCATCTGCATATGACCTAGCAATCTATGTGGCATGTGGACTTGTCTCATACCAAAAATGAAAGGTTTTGCATATCACTCCTAAGGCATGAAATTCATCTCCTTCTCCAAGGGCTAAGACATATGGCATATCACAAGTTGACTTAAGTATATTTAAGGCATTAAATATTTGGAGGGAGGCATAGGCTCGACCTCACCATTTGTCATTGGCTTAGGCATCATGTTTGTAACGTCTTAACACCACCAAGGTATTAATTTTATGCCACAAAAACAATTGAATGTGACAAAAATGCCAACATTCGATTAGAGCAAAAAGAAACCCTAAGAACAAAACAAACCTCACCCTATCTTTTTGGGCTCATTTTAACTTTGGCATGTTTTCAGAAACGGGCTCTGTGGCTGACAATAAAACCCTATGGTTTCAAGCTCGAAAACTAGATCTCTCTAGCATTTCTGTGCTAGGCCTCCATGGATTTTTGTAGAAAAAGAAGGTAAAAGGTTCATCTGATGAACATTGACTCTTTTCTTTCAAATCCTTCCAGTTTGCTTTGAATTTCTGAGGTTAAAAGGCTTCATTAGATGTGTCTTATCTGTTATCTCTGATGAACTTTTTGTATTTGTTTACACTGTGTCACTTCTTCTCTATAGTCCTTCTTCTGTATTTGGCCGTCGTGACTGCATTCTGAGAGGAAAATGAAGCAAAATGAAAGACTATTGGCTCTACACCACTATGCATATATCCATACATAGGTAACTTTCATATCTATCACTGTATATTTTATTTCTTCATGGCTTTCTACAACTTTTGTAGGTTAAAAAACCCGTGGCCACATTTCTACCTCCTGTAGCTTGTGTTTATTTGATGAGAACGAAAAGGGTTTTTTAGTTTTTGATGAAAAATGTGTCTTTGGCAGTGGTTGTAGCTATGCATTTTTGCATTGTCTTTACATTTTTCATGGCTCGAGACTTCAGCATGAATGAAACCTGTAAAATAACTTTTTGTATAAATCCCTTGTAGAGGCTACGACTGTGTATTACTCATTTCCATACATCTGTAACTACATAAAACCCATTTAATGTTCTTGTTTTCTCGAAACCCTTGGTGGGTTCAAACAGGAATTTACACATCATCTTCTTGTTCATGTATATGATGCTCATAGAGGTCGTGGCTAGCATTATTTTTCTCTAATAATTTTAGCTAAAGTTTGAAACCCTTGGCATGCTATCTCTTGAGTTCACATTATATCATATACTTGATCTGTATTCATTCCTCTTAAAGAGGTCATGGCTGTCTCAACTGTATTTCTAAATATTATATCTGAGCTTTACCTTTTGATATACATTTGTCACTATGTCATGGGGCCGTGACTTTTGTATATAGTTTCCTCCTTTCATGGCTCAAAAGCCTTATCTAGCAGTGTGTTAAAGTTGTATTATTCTAACACTCAAGGAGAAATATGAGTTTTCCTATGCACAACATTTATATCTCAGATACATATACTTCATTTTTGTATCATTATTTATCTATTTCTGAAGCAAGACACATACTCTAGCAAATATATCACATACTATTTGAACAACATTTTTTTCCTACTATAGCAAGGCACATGAGAAATATATAACAATTGTATCAGTAGGCGGCTCCTTTTGTCTTTGTATCTTTACTTCTTGTGAAGATGACACCATTTCTATATGCACATACCTGAAATGATTATGTAACCTGTAGCATACACAAGTGATGTTGGTTCAATCCATATGTTTTCTATCATACTTTGACTGCTTCATCATGTATTGTAACATCTATACTCATGGATAGAATAGGAAGAGCGGAAGCACATGTTGATTTCTTTACAACTCCTGTAGCTCTTCACTCTCTTTTGGATGGGCAATTGTCATGATGCTGCATTGTCTCAAAAGATTTGATTAGTGGAGATTGTCTCTTTACTATATATACTCTTGACAAACAATATCCATGATGATAATCAGTTGGTTGCCTTTTGTCTTACACCACATATAGTATGACATTTCTTTATTGGTTGTCCACATAGAAACTTATGATGTCCTATAGATGTTTATGGACACTTGCACATTCTTGCCACTATAGCATATCATGATGACATAGAGGCATATACATATCTTGATATGATCACAAGATGAGAAATATATAATCTATCAAAGTATCTTCTTGTGGATCCATTTGACATTTATCACTTCATACAACTTGTCTCTTGACTTCAGCACTACTTGATATATTTTTGTGACCATACATAAGTGAATTTGAATATGTGATGCTCTGATTCATTTGGTTGTTCCATTATGCACTTTCCACTTTGTTCAAATCATACATAAAATGATATTTGTGAGTTCTAGTTTCTTAATGACAGTTGTTCTTTTGCATTGAATGTTGTTCATTGAGTTTAGTCTACTCTTATGATTCCATTTCATTATTTGAGGTGCAGTCATAGGTGTATTCTATTCTTGACATCAATGCATCTGACTAATGTCTACTCCTTTAGTTTGTCATGCAATTAAAGTAATGTGAATAATGATATTTCCTCTTCATTCCATCCCTTCTGATGTCAAGGGGTAGCAGCATGCTGGGCTCAACCCTTGTGGGAGCATTATTTTACACCACATGTTGATATGTCTTCAATCAGCTACATGACTTATCCTATACCTACACATGAAACAAATAGATTAGAATAAAACAATGAAGTTCCATGGTTGTTTCTTTCTCGGTTCTTCCTACATGTGGATGATTTTTATTGATTAGTGCATTATAAGCAAACTATTATGCCTCTTTTGATAGGATACAGAGATCTCATAACTGGAGCTCTAACAGGACCTTCCCATATTTTTGCAGGTTTTGTCGAAGATGAGGAGTAGGACAGAAGACAACTTCAAAGATCGAAGACCTTCAAGGCAATGATGGCTATGACCTTCTCTTTCTTATCCTTAGATTCATAGCATTTTCTTTATATCTGCATATGTTCATCTATACCCACATCTTGTGTGGGACATTTGATATGCCATTATTTCTTTCAATGCAATGATTATCTTTTTATGTATTTCAACTTGTAAATGAATAATCATTATGGTGAATGAAATACTTATCTCTCTTGTGAATGTTCTATAATGCAATGAATGATCAGAAATCTTTTCTTCTTTTGAACAATTGAACTGCAATTATCACTGAAACACAATAACTATGCAAATAACTTTTAATAGAAGAATATTAACCTTCACTCTAAAAATAAACTTGTCACATCAACGCTGCCAATTTTTTAGTTGTGGTGAAAAAATGGTAACACACATCTTATAAAAATACTCATAGTATAGTATCAAGTATGTTATTCAAACTCAAAATGGATTGTTAAATATCTACAAGAAATCATAATGTAGTAACATGAATTTATTCAGGTATTTTAAAATAGGTATTATATGTTCATGTTGAGATTTAACTAGGTAATGTAATTATTATCATATACATGGAATATCTCATTAAAAAATTCCTTGTTTCACTTACTAATAGGGTGATTCACCTAGCAGAGAAGCTATTTATCACATTTCTTGAGTTGTTTTACAAACTTAATTACCCCTAAATTGTAGAAGTAAAACATGAGTCAAGATGTTTATTGTGAAGAAAATAACTATGGCATCTAGGAATACATTTTATAACAATAAATAGTGTCTAAAATGTTTTTCTCACTGCTACAAATAAATTTCTAGACTAAAAATACTTCAATGAGCTCAGGTTAGCATGAATAAGTTGTCAAATAGATGTCTTCAAATACCTAAAGTTAATCATGAAGAAACCTATAAACTAAGACTTTATTCTGCTAGAGAACATGACTACATGAAAATACCTATCAAATACCTAAAGTTAAACATGAAGAGCCTATCAATTAGGACTACATTTTGCTAGAGAACATGACTACATGAAGAAACCAATCAACTAGGACTACATTCTACTAGAGAGCATGACTACATGAAAAAACTTGTCAAATACCTCAAGTTAAACATGAATAAACCTAAGCTAGTATGAGGTGTTAGCATTGGGGAGACTTGGTTTCGAAAATGCATTTTTAATTAAGCTATGTTGCAGTCTACATTTCAAACTAATATGGTGATAAGTGCAACATAGATTAACACTAAAAATGTGTTAGCATTATCAAGCCTCCCCAAAGCGAACACTTCATACTAGTCTGAACTAATAGAGAGACAGTGAACATGTTTTGGTGCAAAATGCAATGAACTTTTGGGAAGAGGAGTCTCAGTAGTGGGGTCTCAGTGAGAGATAAATGTGAGGTACTGAAGCTTTTAAGGGTCCATCACATTGAAATCTCATGCCATCCCATACACCAGAATGTGGATGAGAGAGGATTTAATGTGGTAGGTCAAGAAAGAAATAGGAGGCAATGAGCATTTAATGTTAGCATGTTTTAAAAAGTGGTGTTATGTTTGCTCACCACACGGTATGATCAACATGTACTTATGAGGTCTTAGACTGGGATTGGGGGTCCTCCTGATCCACCATCCTTAATACTTCAAAAAGGCTTTGAAATTGCATTCCTCCATCACTCCTTATCCTGCATGTGGCACATAAGTCAGACACCCCTCAAAAAAAAATTTGAACCTATCCACCCCATTGCATGCGTGTTTGAGTCAAAATTTGTAGACTAGGCAGGTCATTGCCTTAGTGAGGTATGATAACCCTCACCTTCCATTTATAGCCAAACTAAGGAGTGAAATGAAGAAATGCCTTCTAAAATAGTAAAGAATGTAAATCCATGTTAACCTCAAAAATTTGGGTGCACCACTATCATGCCCTCTGCATATGATTGTACTTAACAAGTTTTATGTTGAACATTGGGGATTTACAAAATGCATATCATTGACATATGGAAAACATAAATATGAAATTCCATTTCATTAATATAATCCAAAATAGAAAAAAGATAGTACATTTCATTATGACAGACATACAAAATGCAAAAAAGATGCATCTCTAGGCTACATTTTCAAACTTTTTTGTGTACAATGATAGTTTGCTCCCAACCTCACTGAAACCATGGGGGAAAAGAAAGTGGACTTGATGTGATGGAGCTTTTTGTTGTCTAGCTACTTGACAAAGTTATCCCAACCATGTTCTCCTCCCTCGTTGCTGGAATTGAAGTGTTGCTTACATGAGATGGGGATAGACTTGGAATTGGAGTGCTACTTACACGGGATGGGGTTAGACCTGTAGAATTCATTGTAGTAGAATAGTGAGGGACATGAATGTTCATCATATCCCTAAACAATGCATGATCTTCTAGGAAAGGGTTTAGTGGATTTCTTAGACGCCTTTATCTCTCTAAATCCCTCCTTTCAACCTCAGGCTCTGTTTACCTTCTTTCTTGCTCCCTTTGAATCCTCTCTTGCTCTTTTTTCTACTATTTTTATTTCCTTTGAAATACTTTTTGCTGTTGGACCTTATTTTTTGTTGAAGGTCTCTGTCTAATTTGGATTGCTCCTTCAATTCTCTTGCAACAACTCATGTTGCCTTTCTATCCTTAATTTGTTGTCTCTTTTAGAATTTTAGCTCCCCAATTTATTTCTTCCTTTGCTCTTGCTACATTAAAGTTTTTATTTAATGATCTATTTTTATGACCTGAGATTGTTTGTTCAACCCAATTCCATTATCCTTTGCATTCCTAGGTCTTTCCTTGACAATGTTAATGGGAAGTTTAAGGAACTTTTTGATGCTTGAATCAGTTTGGGAACCCAATGACTAATTAAATTTTGCATGAGTGGTATGTTCATCTTCATTGCAAACTACCACACTATCCTGGCTCAATTTTATATTATCTCCACCATCCCAACCTCCACATTCATCATAGCAATGTACAATTTTAGATACCTTCGATGTGGGTGGTGGAGATGGGAATGAAAATGTGCCATCTTCTTCCTAGGAATGTAAATTAATTCCCAAATCCATGGCTCCCTCTAATCACCATGATGGCTGGCTTGGCTGAGACAGAAGACTAAGTCCATCTTCCCTTTGTTCATGCTAAGTTTTTTCTAGGTTGACACACACTTGAGCCCACACCACTTGTTTAGTTGAATAGTGAAAAGTACTTTGAGGTGAATCATGCATAGTTTCCTCTACCACTATTTCTATTGTCATAGGATGGTATTCAACATCTGCAAGGCCCAATAGAAATGTGTTTTTCACTTCTACTTGTGAAACATTAACTCTATAAAGACAAAGGATGTTCTACACTACAGAAGCATCATCGTGCATGCTGAATTGAAATGTGTTGCTGGGGTGCATGTCCTCCATAAGTGCCTCTAGATTAAGGGGCTAAATACCTATTCTTTTAAATACAACTATGATGTTTGAAACTGTCAATTCTTTATTAAATGACTTTCTACCCAGTTCTACCAAATTTTCCCTCTTTATTTAAATGTTTGAAAACCTTGCTAGCCACGCTACTCTTTGAAATTTGAAGTATGATTTACATACCAAAAAATACACTCATATCAACTGGTTGTAGTTTGTGTGAGGTGTGCACTGGTAGTTTTAGTAAATCAATCCCCAATGACCTTGTGTCTTGGATAGTTGTTACAGTGACATGGCTTTCATGGCCAAAAAAAATCAGCAAGTGCCTATTTTTCAGTGAGACACCACTTGGAATTGATCTTTTAAAGTGATGAAACTAATTCATAAATAGTTCTTTAGTCATCCATATGTGGGGTTGGGTAGCCATGTAAGAACCCATTTCATAGCCACCAATGTAATTTTTAAGCTACTTTTTACCTTGAATAAATAAAACCCTGGTATGCTCTATCTGGCAACATTCACACAACATAAAATGGTAATTCATTCCCTACTCTTTGATATGATGTACGAAACACTTCTTCTATGTATTTTTTCCAACACCCGCATGGCTCCATTTCTCCTTATCTAAATGTCAATTTCATCACAATTCCATATTATATAAGGTCCATATAGATTGGGATCATAGACTTTGGACAGTTTTGTGTAGAATGCAGACACAACTTCAGGCTTGAGGTTTAGTGCTCTATCTCTATCAAGGAATTTCTCTATCCTCAATGTGAGTTCAGGTTGATGCAAGTTTTAAAACTAGTCAACCATGACTTACCAGATAACACATCCTTAAATGGGTTGGGTTGTGTTTGGCATATTTATGTAACTTCTTCCTTGAGATTGATAATCACAAGTCCGCGGCCTACTACATCTATCTCTTTACACCATTTGACAATTAAAGCTTCTTCATCTACTATCAAGACTATAGGAGGACATTTCTTTGAAGTTGAAGTTATACCACCTAACTAGTTGTTGAGTGTGGTGGTAGGGATTCCCCATTTCTTTGCTACACTCCTTGTTGAGATCCCATTATCCTCAACATCTTTAAGAGTTGAATTTGTGTCCTCTTTGGTCCACTCCCGTTGCACTATGAATCTTCTTGGTTCTAGTAGTTGCATTCACTTGAACAAATACCTCAACTAGTTGCAGAGTGCTCTCATTAGCAACTTGAGTCTCTTCATCTAATGGGAATCTAACTCCTCTTTTTTGTGGAGGCAGGGTAGTCCTCAGTTTCTTCGTGCCATATCATTTCTACATTTGAGCTTTGTTCTTCATCTACAGAGATATAGAAGCCAAATATTGACTGTTAGAAAAAAACACCCTTGAACACTAGTTTTAAAATTTAGAATCTTTAGAATCTTTTTTGTAGAAAGTTAATGAAACAAAGAGCCTTAAGCATTCAACTAGACATTCTACCAACTATTATTGTGGCTTTGAAGATAATCACCTGTGTTGATTAGGAGAGATGTTTGTAGGGTCATGCAGCCTAACTTTCGAGTTCCACATGGGCTTGTATGTGATATGTAGATAAAATTTGTTTACTCAGCCACATGTGTAGTGAGGTTGACAATCTAAATTTTTTTATGCAAGTTAACAATGAAGAGAAACATTCAGTTCAAATGGTTTTAATATAATGAGCAACGAAAATAAATTTTTAGTATCTTTCACAAACAATAAAACTTTTGTTATACCACTTTTATTACCATTGAAATTGCAATTTGTAAGTTGAGTTTGATAGTTCATAGTGATGGTTGAACAAAAAGTTAGTTTTTGAATTGATGTTGACAATTTTAGTTTGACAGTTTGATGTTTACAAAAAATTATAAGATTTAACTTGAACTTATACTATGGACTCGCTCGATGTTTACAGTTTGACAGTTTGATGTTTACAGTTTACATTCAAAGATGTTTATAGTTTGATGTTTACATGATAATGAAATAATTTAAAATGACATATATGCACTTATAATATAGTAGCTATAGTCAGAAGAAAGTTTAATTGAGGATTTTGTTAGGACAACAAATGGTTTTCATAGTGACTTTCCTTTGGGGAAAAGGTTTTATAGACAGGTGAATTATGGATGCGAAGGCTTCAGATCTAGGGTTATTAGGTTTGGGAGTAATGTTCAAAGATTTAATCAGAACAAACCTTCATTCAAGCAAGTTTGGATTCCTAAGGAAGTTCAGAAAACTGTAGATTTGAAAATGGGAATTAATTTAGAGGTTCAATTACTAGATGATTTAATTGATCCCCATGTGAGGAATCTCACTCAGACAGCTTTGATAGGTAAGATCTGGAATTGTTCTTTGGTTTCTATAAATTTGGAGTCATGGATTGTTGATAATTGGGAGGGTGTCACAAATTTTTTTGTGTTGGATGAGGGTTTAGGGTTTTTTGTTGCTATTTTCTCCTCTGTGGAAGCTAGAGATCAAATTTTGAAAACTAAATCCTAGTTTTTTAATGGGAAGGGTATTCATTTGTAACCTTGGTTTCCTAATTTTAATCCCTCTGCGAGCAAGGATTATTTTTTTCCTTTTTGGGTAAATTTTCCTAATTTACCATTGGAATATAGAGACTTGAATGTTTTAAAATTCATTGCTCAAAGGGTTGAGTTTTTTATTAATCATGATCTTTTAACATTTGAAAACCCTAAGCTTCCAGTAAGGATGTGCCTAATCATGAATACCTCTTTCACTTTTCCAGATAGTATCATTTTGAAAACCTCTAAAAGTTTATGGAATCAAAAGATCATCTTTGAAGATCTGGAAACCATTTTTAAATTTAATAGCTTGGATATTTCAGCAGAACAGATGGATTTGGGAAAATCATGTTTTGACTCCTCTGTTCAATACAAACAAGGGGCTCCCTGTGATCTTCCTTAGGGTAAGGTGAACGATTCACGTGTAGTAGATAGTAATACTTTGTTGGCGGGAGGTAATTCAAGTTCTGATTTTCTAGGTGATTGTGCCCCTATTACAGATAATGAATTGCATAATGATTTATTACTGTTGGCAAGAGACACTATATGGATTCATGGTTGTTGTCATTGATGGCAACAAAGGTCATCCCACATATCCGCAAGTCATGATGTGTCTCTACTGGAAGTCTAAATAAAGATTGTTGTGGTCCAGTGAACAAGAACAGAGCATGTGGCAAGGTCCGACAGATTGGTCCGGATCTCTCAGAGGAAGTGTCTTGGTGCAATGCAGATTTGGGGAAGTCAAGAGGACTACCTTGAGTAGTATATTCCAAGGATTTAGCCTCTGATAATGGACAAGGAAGAAGATATGAATAGTTGAGTACCAGATTCCTGAAAGACAATGAGAACAGAGGAAGAACTGACTGACAGAGTATCAGACTATTTTTCGGATGTGCTACTGTTGATGGTAAAGGTTAGGAAGGCATGAATCATGTTTAGCTGACATGATTAATGACATCTACAAGTATATGCTTGATCTGCATTACTTGATATGCAAGGATTCAGCCGACAGAACAGAGTTTGTGAGAAGATAGACTATTCCGGGTGCCGACTAGAAAGATAATGAAATCACTAGTGCAGATATAAATAGAGGATGGATTTTGTTGTGAGAAGGTGTGTTGTGTGATGTCATATGTGAATAAGTGTAGAGAAGAGCAGAAGTAATAAGAAAGATCTGGTATGTGAAAGGAAAGCAAAATAAAGAGCAAAGGGAAGATGAAGTGCAGCAGATCAGTATACTGAGCCTAACCGGAACTGAACTCTAGCATATATAGATGCTTCCAATCAGTTCAAGTATTGTATAAACATTCTTTTGTAGACAGTGTGTCTCCTTGTAGGCAATGTGCCTCTTTGTGAGCAGTGTGCTCGGGCAGTGAGCCCTAATTGGCAAGTGCCATTTTTGTAATTCCTTATTCTTCTAACAGAGAATAATCTTTGGGTTAATCACCCCATGGTTTTCTCCCTTAACTGGGTTTCCACGTCAAAAATATTGTGTCATGTGTTTCTCATTTCATGGTATGTTTGTTTGTTTGATTCAATGATGCTTTGATTAATAAGAAAGTTCAAAAGAAGAAATAATTAGGATAACTGATTCACCCCCTCTCTCAGTTATCAACAATTGGTATCAGAGCTAAGTTCCTCCTAATAGAGCCTAACAGCTTGAGGAAGATCTAGGAGTTTAAATGGATGCATATGGTTTAAGGGAGCAACTCAAGACTGCCCTTGAGGATCTTGAATAGTCAAACTCTGAAGTCAATGAATTAAAGGAAAGACTCAAATAGGCTGATGAATTCATGAGAGAACTAAAGGACAAATTAAGTCTCTCTATGAAAAAGAGAAAGGAGCTGCTCCAACAATTGGCAAGACAAAGTGAAGAAAGCAATACAAATGAAGAATTGACTGAGAAAACCAAGTTATGTGAAAAGTTATCAAAAGAAGTCATTATGTTAAGACATGAAATGGAATCAGGAACTATAAAGTTTACTCAAGAGATTGAAGAAAAAAGAAAAGCTAAAGACAATCTAAGACAATCTCTTAAAGAGAAATCAGAAGAATGCCACCAGATGGACAGGATTATCAGACATCTTGAATCTGATCTTGAAGATGCCAAAGATAATGAAGAAAAACTTGAGGATCAAATTGTCTCTCTCAAAAGAGATCTTCAAACAGCAAATGAATATAAAGAAAAATTCAAGATAAGTTCTGCCCAACTTGAAGTACTTCTTGGAAGTCAAAAGAGGACAGATGACAAGTATGGTTTGGGATATGAGAAAGGAGAAAGCTCTGGATCTGGTCAAAAGAATTTTGGATCAGAAAATCCAAGGAATAGGCCTAGAAGACCTCTGGTAAGACAGCCCAATGCTCAAAGATATCCATCCTTCAATGGATACTGCCACAGCTGCAATCACTTTGGTCACAAAGCTAATCAGTGCAGGAAGAGAATGAATCAGACTAATTCATCCTTCTCCGGATAGTGCTTTAATTGCAAAAGGTATGGACACAAGTCTCATGAATGCAGAAATATGCAAATAAACAAATCATTCAATGGTAGATGCTTTGCATGCAATAGAGTAAGTCATATGGCTAATCAATGTAGATCAAGAGGTTATCAGTCAAATATGCAAAGAAATGTTATTTGCCAAATCTGTAATAGGTCCGGTCATAATGCAAAAGTTTGCAGAAGCAAGAATCAGGACAAAAGAGGTCCGGTATATAATCAGAATCAAGACAAGAGTAAACAAAAGATGAATGTGGATGAAGTTAGGAATCAGATGAACAAGATTTGGGTGAAGAAAAGTTTAGAGAATGTAGAGGTTGGATCCGCACCAGACTCTGGTGCTGATATTTCTTCTGGAAATTAAAAAGTGAGCTCTGGCTCAGGGGGAGACTCAAAGAAAATCCTATTCCCCCAGCCAATCAAGTGGTGCCGGATGTGGCATAAGATGCGGAGTAAAGGGTTTAAAGATATATGTCTTGAGATGATCCAGATAAGATTTTAGAGGTCCACATGAAGATGTAAAGAAGTTGTGATCGATCAAGTAAGACCTGTTCCGGGAGATGCTCCGGAATGACAGAGGATTACAAAAGGGTCCGGAGAGATCCAGAAGTGCATTGTCTTATTTTGCGGATTAGACAGAGTGTTTGGGATATTCTTGTAATGTGTCATCTTGATTTGTTCATGATTGAAAGATCCACATGATGTTCATAGATCGGGACTGATCCGGTACTCCAAGCTATCCGGATAAGGCAAACTGGAATAATGTAGGTCGAGCATTTATTGCCATTAGATATTAGGGTTTGTGGAGCAATATAAGGGATTTCTCATAAAATCACTTGCTCATTCTACACTCAAGAAGAAGCGAAAAGTGGAGCTCTGCAAGAAGATTCATCAAGCTCACCAAAGATCTCCTGCCGAAGTCATTACATACAGAAATCAATCCAACCACTCCATGTAACTGAAGACGCATAAGGTATTTTCCATTTTCAATATCTTGCTACAAATCTTTTGAGAAATGGCTACTCCAAATATAGTAAAAATCTCAGATAGGCCCTGACCTGAATTTAAGAAACATCCATACAAGTCATTGGAGGTAGATCCCTTAGGAGCATTCTCTAGTGTTCCTCATGGTGTTTTACACACAGAAGACGTTAGGGTTTACATACATGCAAGCATTGAGGAATTCGGGGAATTCAAATTGAGAGATCTCTATCACAAACAACTAATAGACAATGCTTTTGAGCTTAAACCAGAGTATAAGGGTATCCAGAAGAAACAGTTTGATCAATTCATTCATTTCCCCTGCTTTGAAGAAGATGAATGGGTCCGGTATGTATTGAGCAGGATGCATGACAACTTCCTATTGCTGGATAGACCTTGCAAGATTACAAAAGAGGCAATTAGGGCAGTAACTGGTCTATACTCTTCCGGAGGGATACCTATCCTCAAATCTGTCAAAAATAACATTGTAACTGAGGCCACCGGATCAAAATTTGATAAGAGGGCAATGACCATTGAAGATATTTCTGATCTGGATATCAAGTATGTATCCATGATAATAGGATACAAGATCTATCACTCCAGCAGGGAGAATTCTGTATCCAGAACTGCAGTATATACTGCCTATGAAATGCTAAGGAAGAATGCAGATTATGATCTCTGTGAACTTCTCTTAAGCCAATTAATGGAAAATATACAAAAAATCAAGAAGGACAAAAAGAATTCTTTTAAGTATGGTACTCTTATATTATGTCTATTTTTCTACTTCATGAATGAGCTACCCGGATCAAGTGGATGGGCATGGCAGAATGACAAACCTGTTGCAGTCTAGATAAGAGATTATTTACATGGGCTTGGGGATGCCAAAGCAAGAAATACAGCCCTATGGGGATACTTCAAAAACTTCCAGAGCACGATGCAAGCAAGAGAAAGAATTCCCCAGTCTCTTGTTGAAAAATACAAAGACTCAGTTTGCTTTATGGTGGATACTGATCAGTGCCTAATGGAGGCAGTGGAGCCAAGGACTGTCTGGATCATGCCCATGGAGTATGAGGTTGATGAACAGATTGTAGAACTGCATGTTCAACACATGTTTAGTCAGCCCAAAGATCCAAAGGCAGAAAGGTTCAGAACCTTTGAGGAGCTGAGTGTGAAGATCCATGTGGAACTCAGGGAACCTGAGATAAAGAGGAAAGTGAGAAAAGAAGTAGAGCATATTGCTCAAGGCCTAGGCATTCCAAAGGAGGCACTTGATGCCAACTGGGAAAAGAGAAGAAAGGCTGAGGAAGAAAAGAAAGAGGCAGAAAAGAAAAGCAAGAAAAGTGCTCCAGTGGAAACCTCAACCCGAACCAGATCATCAAAAGGATCTACACCTGTCAGAACCAAAAGCTCAAAACTAGAAGTCCAGGCATCCGGTAAAAGATCTAAGACAAAAGCCTCGAGAGCTTATGAAAGCCAAAAGGATGAAGAGGAAACTGAGTCAGATGAGGGAGTAAAAGAAATAAAGAAGCAGAAGAAGAAAGGATCCGGTAAACCCTCCACAGGCCAAGACAAGGAAGAAATGGCAGAGGTATTTGTTGAAAAGCCCACCCTGTCTCTAGAGAGTGTAATCAAGTCAATCACGGTGGATGGAAACCTTCAACCAATAACTGAATTCTATGATGACTACAATGAGGCTGACCAAAAGATTCTGCAGGAAGCCACAGTCAAGTATCTGAACATATACAATAAGGCTTTCATTGAGATCATATCTCTAATTCCTAAAAGCCTAGAAAAGGAATTAGAAATAAGAAAGAATAATGCTCAGGCAAAAGATCTTGAGATCCGGGAGCAGATAGCTATTCAGTTATATCCTCAAATTGATCCAAAGACAATGAACATAATATTCAAAGACTGCAAAGATGAGTTCAGGAGTAAAGCAAGAATGAATCAACTCATGCTTGGTGAGACTAACAAGGTGGCCATAGAGACAGAAGAGATCCTCCGGAAGGCCTTCAAAAGGTTTAATCTTCCTGTTGTAGAGGACTTAGGTGCAGAAATAGCTGTGGACTTGGAATCATCTGCTCCGGAAGAAGTGCCCCTTGAACAGACTAACATCTCTCCTCCGGCTTCTCCTACAGTCTCCGGATCCCAAGAAGAAGAGAATTTATAGGAGAAAGAAGCAGCAGTAAAAGAAAAAGAGGTTGACAGCACCAAGGATGCAGAGAAAAAGAAGATTCCAACAGAGAAAACCACAACTGAAAGTAGAAAGAATGTAAAGACTCCAAAGGACAAAACTGCAGAAGAGAAGAAACATCTGTCTCCGGCAAGAGACACTGCACAAACTGTTCAAAAGTTTCTGAGCCAAGAAACAATAGAGATTGATGAACCGGAGCTTCTAAAAGGTCCATTCAACTTTGACTCCCTCTCTCCGATACAGACAATGAAGATAGCTTCATTTGCAAATGCTAAGGCAAATGAAAAACTCCTAAAGTCTCATATGGAAGACTATGAGTTGATAGAGGCTGCTTCTGGAGTGCTTGAAAAGATTATGCCATCAGTCTAGATAGATCCGACAGCCTCCTCTTCTGGTAATCTCAAAACCTTAGTCAGCAGTGTTGATACACATTTTGATTCTCTAGAAAAATCAGCTGAAGAAAAGGTCTGGAAGGAATTTTTGGATAAAAGATTTTCAGAAGTACTAGGATTAATCTCTAATGATAGGAGAAATATGAGTATTGGAATAAAGAGCTTAGAAAATGCTCTTAAGGATGGCAGTGACATTTACAAATTTTGTATCTCCTGGTCAAAGGCAACAGTAGAAATTGATAAGAAAATAAAAGCGGAACAGGACAAACTACAAAGTTTGTCTCAAAGTTTTGATCCTCTCTCTTCCTCCATAGTAAATCAAGAATGTCAAACTATTGCAATCACAAATGCAATAAAGAACTTTGAGAAGGAAAGGAAGAATATAACTAATCAGATGGGAGAACTTAGAAGGATTATAATCCCTAAGTTAGAAACTATGCATGAGGCCATCAGTGATGCTCAGACTACCGCCCAAACAAATGATCTGACAGATCTGAAAAGGGCAGAAGCCTTTACATTTTTGTTAAGTGGTCACATTTCAATTTTGGACAGAATGAAGCAAAGTTGGGCTACAGAACTGGTCCAATTGAAGACATCCTTTGCAAACATTCTTCAGTTTATGTGAGTATGTAAATATGCGGCTATGTATAGTAAATTTTTGAAAATTTTGATGTGCGGACCCTACCCTTTGCCATTGATGTCAAAGGGGGAGTGAGGAGCAGTGAAAAATGAGGAATCCAACTAAGGGGGAGTTCCAAAAATTGTATATAAAGTTAGAGCATCAGCCAAGGGGGAGCATAGTGTAAACACTTAGTCATTTTTCACTAAGTGTTGCCATCAATGCCAAAGGGGGAGATTGTTGGCAAGAGACACTATATGGATTCATGGTTGTTGTCATTGATGGCAACAAAGGTCATCCCACATATCTGCAAGTCATGATGTGTCTCTACCGGAAGTCTGAATAAAGATTGTTGTGGTCCGGTGAACAAGAACAGAGCATGTGGCAAGGTCCGACAGATTGGTCTGGATCTCTCAAAGGAAGTGTCTTGGTGCAATGCGGATTTGGGGAAATCAAGAGGACTACCTTAAGTAGTATATTCCAAGGATTTAGCCTCCGATAATGTACAAGGAAGAAGATATGAATAGTTGAGTACCGAATTCCTGAAAGACAGTGAGAACAGAGGAAGAACTGATTGACAAAGTATCAGACTATTTTCCGGATGTGCTACTGTTGATGGTAAAGGTTAGGAAGGCATGAATCATGTTTAGCCGACATGATTAATGACATCTACAAGTATATGCTTGATCCGCATTACTTGATATGCAAGGATTCAGCCGACAGAATAGAGTTTGTGAGAAGATAGACTATTCCGGGTGCCGACTAGAAAGATAATGAAATCACTAGTGTGGATATAAATAGAGGATGGATTTTGTTGTGAGAAGGTGTGTTGTGTGATGTCATATGTGAATAAGTGCAGAGTAGAGCAGAAGTAATAAGAAAGATCTAGTATGTGAAAGGAAAGCACAATAAAGAGCAGAGGGAAGATGAAGTGCAGCAGATCAGTATACTGAGCCTAACCGGAACTGAACTCCAGCATATGTAGATGCTTCCAATCAGTTCAAGTATTGTATAAACATTCTTTTGTAGATAGTGTGTCTCCTTGTAGGCAGTGTGCCTCTTTGTGAGCAGTGTGCTCATGCAGTGAGCCCTAATTGGCAAGTGCCATTTTTGTAATTCCTTATTCTTCTAACAGAGAATAATCTTTGGGTTAATCACCCCGTGGTTTTCTCCCTTAACCAGGTTTCCACGTCAAAAATACTGTGTCATGTGTTTCTCATTTCATGGTAATGTTTGTTTGTTTGATTCAATGATGCTCTGATTAATAAGAAAGTTCAAAAGAAGAAATAATTAGGATAACTGATTCACCCCCCCTCTCAGTTATCAACAATTACAAGGAGCGGATTGTGTTGGTTCACGATCTCAAGATCAATTGGATGATGTTCTATTAGGGGATTCTAACGTGTTCCTTGAACCTTCCCTGGATTATCTAGTGACTGCTTAAAATTTGAATGTAGGTATTAATGATTTATCATCAAATTTAGAAAACTCTCCGTTGGTCAAAGATAATTTTGAGGTTTTGTCTAAGGTTTATTTGTCCCAATCTCAAGAAGTTAATTTGGCTCCTGTTTCTCTTGATGGTTGTGAAGATAATTTGTTGTCTTCCCCTGTTTTGTTTTCTAAGTCAAATAATCATAAGGACCTACTTGCTGATTTAGTTTCATCTGATAAGGCTTTTGATTTAGGAAAGGTTGTTAGTAATTTTTCTAAGATACAAACAAATGAAGATGTGGAATTTTCTTTTTCTCTGAAAGAGGCTGAAAATTTTATTGATGAAGTTGTTTCTAAAGTAGGGGAAGAACTTATTGTAAAGATTGCTGATGAAAATATGAATGAAGTTGATGTTCAAAATGATTTAACTTCAGACATTTCTCAAACCCCTCTGGACACTCATGTGGTTATGCCTTCTCCTCCTAAGACTAGAGGTAGGAAGTCAAAAGCTAGGGTTACTCAAGCAGAAATAGAATCGGGTGTTCAAAATACTCTTGAGAAAATGTTAACAAGGTCTGCATTGAGGAGAGCTGAAGGCTCTCCTTAGGATCAATGAAAATTATTGCTTGGAATGTTAGGGGCATCAATGCCCTTAACAAAAAATGCCTGATAAAACATCAAATTAATTTATCAGGTGCTCATTTAATTTTACTTCAAGAGTCTAAGTTGTCTGACCAATCAGCAAAAAATTCTCTTAAATTATGGAAGAAATGGAATTTTTTATGTTCATCCTCAGTTGGAGCTTCAGGTGGCCTGGTTATCCTTTGGGATAAGTGGTGTGTGGAGGCGACTCTCATTTCTAAGTCTACTAATTGGCTTTTTGTTGAAATCTATTTTGAAAACAATCAGAAATTTAGACTAATTAATGTTTATGGACCAACTTCTTCAATAGACAAAAATTGTTTATGGGATTCCTTATCAAATATTGTTCAAACTTTACTAGAGGAGAAGATTATATTAGGAGGGGACTTCAATTCTATTCTAAATCTAAATGAGAAACAAGGTGGCATTATTCCCCCTTTGAAGACAATGTTAGATTTTTCAGAGTTTGTTAGTGATAATGGCTTGATCGATTGCCTTCCTTCAAATGGGAGGTTTACCTAGTTTAATAAGAGGAAAGACTTCCTTAGTATAGCTAAGAGGCTTGACAAATTTATTTTGTCTTATCCATGGTTATCTTTCAATGGTTCTTTTTCCTCCTCGATTCTTTCTTTTTCAGGGTCTGATCATTTTCCTATTCTTTTAGAAATTGAATTTTTGGATCCGCTTCCAAGTTTGAAAAGACCTTTTAAGTTTGAAGCTATGTGGTTTAGAGATCCCTCTTTTCTTCCTTTGTTAAAGTATTGGTGGGCAATTATGCCTTTTGTTGAAGGGTCTAGAATGTTTTAGCTTATTAGAAAACTACAATTGTTAAAGAAGCTTATTCGGTCTTGGAATATTTCTCATTTTAAAAATATCGTTAAAGAGAAGAAGGTTATTTAAGGTAAGCTTCAACTGTTAAACTCTCATATAATTAACCATGGGTTGGATAGCTCAATTTTCAATCAACAAAAATTATTACAGATGGAATTGGATGAGATTTTGGCAAGAGAAGAAGAGTATTGGAGACAAAAATAAAGAGAAACTTGGTTACAAGATGAGGACAGAAATACAAAGTTTTTTCATTCTTCTGTCAAGATGAATAGACAGTTTAATAAAATTCACCAAATTTCTGATTCTAATGGGTCCCTAATTTTGGATGCTCTCCTTTTACAAAAAGAGGCCATTTCTTTCTTCTCGAATTTACTTGCTAAAGATTTGAATGATTCCACGGAGGATTTATGTAATTCTCTATTAGATAATATTCCTAAGCTAATTAATGATGATGATAATGATTTGTTATTGAAGGAATTTTCTTTAGAAGAAGTCAGGGGAGTAGTTTTTTCTTTGGATCCAGATAAAGCTCCTGGTCCAGATGGATTTACTCCTTTGCTTTTCCAGAAATGTTGGGACTTTATGGGTAAGGACATTCAGATGGCCTTGGAAGAATCAAGGAAAAATAGTAATATTTTAAAAGAGATGAATGCAACTTTTATTATTTTAATCCCTAAGACTTCTGCTCCCTCTTTTTTTGCTCAGTTCAGACCAATCTCTTTATGTAATACTAATTATAAAATCTTCACAAAATCCATTTCCATGAGGTTGGCTTTGCTTATCCCTAGAATTATTTCTTCTAAGCAAGGAGGTTTTGTTCTTGGTAAAGAAATGGTGGATGGTGTAATTTTGGCTCATGAAGTCTTGCATTCTATTAAAGATCTCAAGTTACCAGCTATGATGTTGAAATTAGATATGATGAAAGCTTATGATAGGGTTTCTTGGAGTTTTTTATTAAAGTTTCTTTTCAAATTTGGTTTTGACAAAAAGTGGTGCAAATGGATTCAATCTTGTATATCAGGTGTTAGATCAGCGGTTATTATCAATGGTAGTCCTTTTGACTTTTTCCCAGTTTCTCAAGGTATTAGGCAAGGGGATCCCTTATCTCCTTTTCTTTTTATTTTAATGGTTGGGTCTTTTAGTAGAGAAATCTTGTTGCAGAATAGTCTTTCCAATTGGAAGCGGGTTCAGATTCTTGATATTCCTTTCTCTATTACTCATACACTTTTTGCAGATGATACTCTTTTGTTTGGGTTTCCTTCTATCAAAGAGGCTAAATGTATTTAGAAGGTTATTTCTAAATACAGTTCTGCTTCAAATCAAGCAGTTAATTTGGATAAATCCAAAATTTATTTCTTTAATGCTAAACCATCCTTGCAAAGCAGGATTGTTTCTATCCTTAAAGTTAAACTAGAAACTTTACCAAGTCTTTATTTGGGAATTCCTTTATTTTTTGGTGCACAAAAAAATTCTTTTGGGGCAAAGGTTTATCATTCTATTCATAATAGAATTGCACTTTGGAAGGCTAGATGGTTAACTTTGTCAGGAAGAATTACTCTATTGAAACCTATTTTAACTGATGTTCCTATTTATATGCTTTTTGTTCTAAATATTCCCAAAGGTGGCATTCAGGAGATTCATAAATATTTGAATTTTTTTTTATGGAAGGGCTCTATAGATGAAGGTCACAAAGTGTCTTTAGTAGCTTGGAATAAGGTTTGTGTTCCTAAGATTTTTGGTGGTTTTGGTATTCATAACATTTCTATTCAAAATAAAGCCTTGGGTACTAAGTTGGCTTGGAAGATGTTTTCTAATCCTGATTTTAAATGGTGTAAATTCTTTCAATATAAATATCTGGATTCTCTTTCTTCTGATAGGATTTTCACAATTGCTAACCCCCCTAAGGGATCTTCAATTTGGAATTTCCTGGTCTCTTGCAGAGAAGTTCTCTTACCTCACCTCTCTTGGAAATTTTATAATGGCTCTAAATCCTTCTTCTAGGAAGATTCATGGAATGGTTTTTCTCCTCTTTCCTCAATTAAGGATTTAGAGTAGGCTAAGGTTTATCTTTCTTCAGCCTGGGGTGTTAGAGTTAGGGATTATCTTTTAGTTTCTAAAGTAGGATCTTTCTACAATACTGCTTGGAAAGACTTTTCAAATTGTTCTTTTCCTGAGAATCAAAAAATTCTCCTTGGCAATATTTTAAGTAATAGAAGGGTTTGTTTTTTTCCAAAAGAAGATGTTTTGTTTTGATCCTTCTCCAATAATGGTTCTTACTCTATCAAGGATGGGTATAGATATTTATCCTCTTTAGCTCCTTCATCTATTTCTGATTGGCCACATTTGCTTTGTTGGAATGTTGCTTGTCTTTAGAAAGCAGGGGCTTTTGCATGGTTAGCTCTAAAAAATAAAATTCTAATGGGTCAGAGATTGGCTAGGTTGGGGATTATGTATTCCTTTAATTGTGTTTTTTGTGGTAGCTGTGAAGAAGAGGTAGACCATTTGTTTATTTCTTGTCCTTTTCCTTTCTCATGTTGGAATTGGCTTTTTCTCAAATTAAGCTAGTTTTCTCCTCTTCCTAATTCTTTGTTGGATCTTTTTCGTGGTTGGCCTATCTTATTTAAAGGTTCTACTTTTGCTTCTATCTGGATTGTTGCACCTTCTATTGTTATTTGGAGCATATGGCTTGAAAGGAATAGAAGGATATTTAGAAAAGAAAGCAAGGATTTTGAGGCTATCTCCTTTATAATTGAAAAGTCTATTTTAGAGGTTGTCCTGAATTATCTTCAATCTTTAAAAGTCTCCGATCTTCATTTCTCATCTTGGGATAATTTAATTTTGAAAAATTGGCCTTCTTTAGGTTCTTTTCCAATTATAAATTCTAAAGCAATCTTTAAACCTGATAGAAATTTAGTTTCTTGGCTGCCTCCCTTTGTAGACTATATTAAATTCAATTTCGATGGGGTCTCTCGCAGAAAACCTAGCCCTTCTTCCATTGGTGGGGTCCTTAGAGATATGAAAGGAGAAGATTTTAAAGCCTTCTCTAGTAAAGTGTCTGATGGAACTAATAATCAAGCTGAGATTATTTCTCTTGTTGAGGGTCTAAGATTGGCTAATGGTCTTAAGATTCCTAGACTCCATATTGAGGGTGATTCTTTAATAGTTATTAATGCTCTAAAGAAGCATCATATACAAAATTGGAAACTTGATTATCTTATACAAGAGGCATGGTATATTCTAGATTCTTTTGAGAGTTTCATTATTTCCCATACTCTTAGAGAAGGTAATAAGCTTGCTGATGCCTTAGCTAATTTGGGGTTTGATCTAGATTCACCAATAATCACTTTTGATGCGGATTTTTTTGGTAAGTATCCACATTTGGAGGAAATCGTACATCTTGATTCTCAAGGGTGTGTGGTTTAATTCTCACTTGTGTGGTCATTTGTATGTGGCATCAAGGAGTTATTTTATCTGTACAGTCATTATTTTTGCATGTTTCAGTATTTTGGTTTTCAAATTCAGTTCTCCATTTGATCATATCTTTCATAAGTATTTATGTCATTTTATTCCTTCAGTGGTGGCTCGCAGCATGCCTCATTGATTTCCTACATGAGAGATGATGTTATCTAATTATTGTTATTCAATCATTTCCAGTTATATATTGGCTTTTGCTTCTGTGACTAACCATCCTTTTATAACTTTGCTTACTCTGTGTGATTGCTATGGAAGTTCATCTTAACCGTAGGTTGTTCTTTCTAGTCTCAAAGTGGGAGACTGCTTTCATTGGTTCTATTTCTTCAGATGGTTTATGGACTATTTTTGCTATAGACAGCCCGAAGGTGGAGGAGGTGATTAGAGATGTTGTGGGTAGAGATATTCTTGAATGCCATGTTCGAGTCTTATATCCTTCTCAAATCTTCATGGCTTTTGTTTCTAATGCAATGGATTTATCACAAGATGTTGGTTTGGTTTGGCATCTAATTGATAAGTATGTTCATCATTTCCTTTTTCTGATGATAGTGTTTTTGAAGCCTTCTAGAACTATGATCTCTTTAGCTTGGAGGCTCTTATTGGCAGACTTTTCACTAAATGCCAAGTTCTTCATTCCCCTACTCATAATTGTGTTTTCAATGTTGTTCGTTCTTCTCTGTTGAACAAAAATGAAGATTTTCTGCAACTTTCTATTCATGCTCATGGTAATGAGATTGGTGAGAGTTTTGCTAACAGAGTGGATGAAAAATTCCAAGCTTTGTTGTTTTTGCTTCAGTTTTAACCGCTTCTTCCTCTTCCTCCAGGCTCGCCTATTGAAGATAATGGGGGAACCAAATTATCTTGTTCAAGACCTTAATGCTGTAGTGAGTCCATGATAGGCTGTTGGGGTGGATCTTGCTTTTGTTGTCTCTTTTTTGGTGGAGCCTCTATTTTTTCATCTGTTCTTCTCAACTCAAATGTAATATTTTGAAGAAAATTTTTTGTAAATCTTGCTCCTATTTTTGTGAAGTGAATGGAGCTTTTTGTATGTTTTTTTTTGTAAATTCGAGCTACAACTGGAGGTTTTCTTCCCCTAGTTCTTTCCTACTAGTATGCTCATTGAACCAAGGATTGTAATTATTTTTATTATCTAATATAATTACAGTGGCTTGCCACTTTTGTTAAATAAAAAATAAAAAAATATAGTAGCTATATCATTTACATCATATAGAACATATAGGCATTTACAGTATAACTAAAAACAACATATATGCACTTACAGTCTAGTGGCTACAACACTTACATTATATAGAACAGATAGGCATTTACAATATAATAAAAAACAACATATAGAATAGATAGGCATTTATAGTTTAAGCAAAAACAACATATTTGCACCTATAGTATAGTGGCTACAACATTTACATCATATAAAAATATAAGGAATTTAAATTTTATTGTGAACCTATAGTATTGTAGATAACAGTGTACAATTTGAACTTTGCAAGACTTGTTTGTAAGGGATGTAGGGAAATTGAACTAGAAAAATGGGGGTATATGTAGCAATATGTGCTAGGAATTGTTGTTGATCTGTGCACTTTCATTTGATTGGTTCAAATTGATTTGTGTGGATCAATTCATTTGAGATAAACAAATGGATTTGATGGACATTAAAAAATTTGAATTTGGTAATAAGTTTGAGAGGTGATTGATTTGGTTGAATGCTTGTTTGGTCTAAAGTCTTAAATTTATGTCCTCTTATCTTGACAATTTGATTGGTGAGCCTTACACCTTCGATTGTGTTGCTTGTAGGTATTTAAAACTTTGAGATTTGGCAACAAGTTTGAGAGTTGATTGATTTGGTTGAATGCTTTTTTGGTTTGAAGTCTTAAATTTGTGTCCTCTTGTTTTGGCAGCTTGATTGGTGAGCATTAAATTTTTGAATGTGTTGTTTGCAGGTATTCATGGAGGAAGTGACTAGTAGTTGGTCAAAAATCACTTGAAAGTATTTAATTAATGAGGAGATATGGGACGTAACAGTTTGTTTGATGGGACACTTGGACATGGTAGATGTTTACAAATGAGTTTATATTTGGAAAATAGTATTTTAATATGGGGTGTATCTGTTTGTATGATGGAACACTTTTATATGGATTTTGTTTACAAAGGAATTTATTGTTGAAAAATAGTACTTTATTATGTGTGGTTGCTGTAATGTCCCCTTATCACAACTCAAAATTTCTCAACCTTGTTCACAAATTTCAACTTGCAAGAAGAGAACATTAGTACACTAAATCTTTTGATCACTAATAAACATAAGATTTATTCATCATATTGTTCTTTTACTCTTATATATTTCATGATTCTAAGATTCACAATCTATGTTCACTATTTACACTATCACTTTCCTTATGATCATTCCATTTCATATCTTCTACTACTAGACATTATTTCTCATTCACTAACTTTGACCATTATATGCATCATCATTACATAATGTACACTATTTATTTATATTTCTCAATTCTCTATTCTCATATTCACTTTATATTTCACTTTCTCTATTATTCTCTATCACTTGCATTTCACATGCACTATCACTTGATATCTCATATCATTATAACATCTTGCACTAATTAATGGATATCATATGAGAGTAGGGAGGGAGTATCTTTTCCTTTTGCCATTATGAGGCTCTATTATATCCTTGGTGTAATGATGCCTTTTGCATCCTTTTGTAGTCAAGGCCTCTAAGGTGACCTATCCTTGACACAATGATGCCTTTTGCATCAATTGTGAACAAGGCCTCTATGTCACATTTATCAGATGACCTATCCTTGGCACAATGATGCCATTTGCATCACTTACACACAAGGCCTCTATGTCATAAACCTTTGCATATGGTACCTTTTGTACTCATAATGTCAAAGGGCTCTAAATACCCATTTGTTAATGGCAAGGATCCTCTTCTACCTCCTCTCCTATGAGGTTTATGTATTATTGCCTCAAGAAAGATATATTCATTCATGCTTATTGAATTAAACATATGGCTATCTCTTCTTATGTCACTCATTAATAGCCTTTGAGAGTTAAGATGTGAGTTGCCACTATCCACCATTGGACTCTAATGTCTCCTATCCTTAGACTCAAGTTCCATACTTTTAGAGTCAAGGCCTGTATGAGACTAACTATGCATGAATGGCCTCTAAGGAACTTACTCTCACTTTCATAAGAGGTTAATGGGTCACATAAGAACCATACAAATTGGATTACTATGGTATATGACTGTCTAAAAGAGATGATTACTTACAAATCTGAACTTATCATAATGATACAAATATGAATTTATCATTGGCAATAAATGTAAAGAGGCTTTCGTACCTGATATACATATGATCGACTAATATGGAAGTGATAAATAATAGAAACTTACTTGCTGACATGGTGATGGTTGTTGCTATTTGCTCAGAAATATCAGAAATTGACTTATTTATATGATAATTTCTTCTTGCAACAGATTGTTGATTCTAATTGATTCCCTTTGTATGTTCTTACAAGGATTGATTAACTATTTTCCTTTATAACTCTTCTATATATTACTTCCACATCGGCTTAGGCAGAGTATTGTCCCCTTTCTAGAGGAATACTTAACCTGAATCTGATCACTACTAATAAATTTTTTGTACTTTATTTTCTTTCGATTGCTGATGTATTCTTTCTAAACCTTTTCCCATACTCTCTTTCTCTTGCTATGATGATATTCTTAAACTCTATTTTCTTTTTATATTTTCTTCCTTTAATCCTCCCATTGCTCTTCATTGTATCTTGTTTGATCCCTTTTATATATTCTTGATCGAGTTTCCTTTTAGTCAATGGTCGTCATGTTTCATGCTAGCTTAACTCCTTGTAATCATTGTTTATTTATCATTAACATAATGGGTGACTTATTATCCTTGATTTGCATATAACTCTTATCATTGCATAGTATATAATAATCCTCTTTTAATGACAGTGATTTCCTTTAGTCACACGGCCTTAGAATTTAGGAATTGCATGCCCTATCCCTCATGTTAATCGATATAAATATAATATAATATTATAATAATATTAATATTTGTCAATATAATCTCTTCATTAATATTTATATAATATATGACTATTATAATAATATTTAAATATATGTGTATTTAAATATATATATATATATGATTATAATAATAATTAATTATTAATATATTATATTATAATATAAATGGCTTCTTCTTCGTCTATCATTATGTTTAAATCTTTAATTTAAATAATTCCTTAATATGGGGACATGACAGCCCTCCCCACTCAAGATTGCTTGTCCTCAAGCAATCGTGATTAGGATCCCTCAAAGTCAGTAAGATCTTACTTCAATCTCTTTAAAGGGTTGTTGTTAGTTTAACCTTCCCTTGTGTTGAGAAGAAGTCATATTCTGATTTAGATTGCATATTATTATGAATATTTTTTAATGAAGACTGAATGGTTGTGATTTGTGATCAAAGAATACTCGAAAGGTCTTCGAAAAGACAAATGTTTAAGCATTTGTTTGATGATGTGATGCAAGTATTGTAAATGAAGATGTGGTTTTAGACAATGAAAACATTTTCAATGCTAAAGAAGATTTTGAGATTCCAAGATGAAGCAATATTGATGAAAGACATGAATGATGAAGTCATCTTGAAAAATTGGAGAAATGAATTTTGTAGAGAAGGTAAATAAAATTGTAGAAGTGTATAATAGATGACGATACGTTAGTGTGGAAGTAATCACTGATGAATAAGATTATCACTCGAGAGAAGATCCATGTTGAAGTATATACACACAAATCACAAATACACGTAGTACATGAAGCATACACAAAGCTTATAAACTTAATACATGATACACAAAAGTATATGAAATATGAAGCGTGAACATAGAATGTAATACACAAGTATATGCACATAAAACACCTAGCATATGCTTGATACACAGAGCATGAGGCATACAAAGTATACGCACGCACTACATAAGGCATGAAGCATACAAATTGCAAGTCATAGAGCATACAAATGCGAGTCACATAATATATATACATAATTATACTTGAATACGAAGTCATAGAGCATACACTTGCATACCAACACATTATTCAAATACAAATACAAGTCATATAAAATGCTTGAATACATAGTCATCACATACATTCAAGTATGAATACAAATCATAAAGTACATAATCACTAGTTATACAAATACAAATCATGGAGTATATACTTGAATACAAATACAATCATAGAGTGTACAATTTAAAGGCATAGAGTCATACACTCAAATACAATCAAGGAGTATACGCTCAAATTATGATTATTGACATAAAGTATCCATTCAAATACAATGTCATACAATTGCAAAGGCATAGAGCATTCAATCACAAGTCATAGAGTATTCATTTGCATACAAGTACAATCATGAAGTATACAAGTCATACAGGGACAAAATCGTACATTCGAATACATAGTTATTAAATACACTCAAGTATGAACGCAATCATGCTTGAATACAAATTCAGAGAGTATACATTTAAATATGAATACAAGTCACAAAGTACACCATCAAAAACAAATACAAGTCATGGAGTATTACGTTTGAATACATGTTTGCACTTGAATACGAGTCATACATAATCATATCAGCATGCACATATGGATACAAATCATACTTCACACAATTGCAAATACAAGTTATAGAGCATGCACTCATTCAATTTTTGAAACAAGTCATACAATTCATAGAATCATATAGCATACACTTGAATATGATTACAAAGTATATACTTGAGTATAAATACAATTTCATAGAATGCAAATCATGGAGCATTATCTCGAATACAAAGACATGTTAGAGCATACACTTAAATACACATGAAGAATTATGACATGAGTATACAAATACACTCAATGAGGTATACACACCAAACACACATATAAATGTCCAAGTGGCTCACACATACAATCAGGGAAAGAAACATATAGGAGCATGCAAGTAAGAAACAATGCATGGAAATACACAAGATTACATAGATAAGATGTAATAAATGCAAAACACACATGAACACAAACATAAAGCATGATATAACTACACACAAAAGAGCATACTAGTAAGGCAAGGAAGTTAAAGCAAGAATATAAGTTATACACAAGGTGTGAGTCATATGAATCTTATAATGTTCTCTTTAGGATATCCTTGATTTCTCAACCTGTAACAAGAATAATTCTGAGTAAGAGATGTTAGTATCATCAATAATAACTAATATGAATGTAATGATACCTCCGCATGCATATTTAATACCTGCAATCACTAATGTTAACAACATAAATAATAAATGCTTATTATTCATAGGATGGCAGGATGATAGCTCTGATACCACTTGTAATGTACCCTTATCACAACTCAAAATTTCTCAACCTTATTCACAAATTTCAACTTGCAAGAAGAGAACATTAGTACACTAAATCTTTTGATCACTAATAAACATAAGATATATTCATCATATTGCTCTTTACTCTTAAAAATATTTCATGATTCTAAGATTCACAATGTATGTTCACTATTTACACTATCACATTCCTTATGATCATTTGATTTCAAATCTTCTACTACTAGACATTATTTCTCATTCACTAACTTTGAACATTATATGCATCATCATTACATAATGTACACTCTCTATTTATATTTCTTACTTCTCTATTCTCATATTCACTTTATATTTCACTTTCTCTATTATTCTCTATCACTTGCATTTCACATGCACTATCACTTGATATCTCATATCATTATAACATCTTGCACTAATTCATGGATATCAAATTAGAGTAGGGAGGGAGTATCTTTGCCTTTTTCCATTATGGGGCTCTATTATATCATTGGTGTAATGATGCCTTTTGCATCCTTTTGCAGCTAAGGCCTCTAAGGTGACCTATCCTTGACACAATGATGCCTTTTGCATCAATTGTGAACAAGGCCTCTATGTCACATTTATAAGATGACCTATCCTTGGCACAATGATGCATTTTGCATCACTTGCACACAAGGCCTCTATGTCATAAACCTTTGCATATGGTAGCTTTTGTACTCATAATGTCAAAGGGCTCTAAATACCCATTGGTTAATGGCAAGGATCATCTTCTACCTCCTCTCCTATGAGGTTTATGTATTATTGCCTCAAGAAAGATATATTCATTCATGCTTATTGAATTAAACATATTGGCTATCTCTTCTTATGTTACTCATTAACAACCTATGAGAATTGAGATGTGAGTTACCACTATCCACCATGGAGCTCTAATGTCTCCTATCCTTAGACTCAAGTTCCATACTCTTAGAGTCAAGGCATCTATGAGACTAACTACTCATGAATGGCCTCTTAGGCACTTACTCTTACTCTCATAAAAGGTTATTGGGTCACATAAGATCCATACAAATTACATTACTATGGTATATGACTGTCTAAAAGAGATGATTGCTTACAAATCTAAACTTATCATAATGATACAAATCTGAACTTACCATTGGTAATAAATGTAAAGAGGCTTTCGTACCTGATATACATATGATTGACTAATATGGAAGTGATAAATAATAGAAACTTACTTGCTAACATTGTGCTCGTTGTTGCTATTTGCTCAGAAATATCAGAAATTGACTTATTTATATGATAAGTTCTTCTTGAAATGGATTACTGATTCTGATTGATGCTCTTCATATGTTCTTACAAGGATTGATTGACTAGTTTCCTTGGATCATTCTCCTTTTTTTTCCCTCTATTGATGATGTGTTCTTCTTCCAATAATTTCTTGGTAATAGATTATTGTCAATCCTCTTTGAGTCTTTATAAATCTGATCATAGAGTCCTCTTTTATATTTCAATGGCAAATCATTTCATCTCCTTGGATACTCAGAAAATTATATATCAGAAATATCTTTCTTTTTGCTTCTTACCCTCCGCTCTGTGTCTCCCTTAACTCCCAATTCTCTCCACTTCTATATCTCCACAATGGATATGTTTGCTATGAAAGATTCCATCTCTTATAAAAGGATACACCCCTATAAGGAATCATACCTTTCCCAATGTAATATCCTTATCTTTGCTAATTATTATTGCCTTGATGTTGATCACATCTCATCTTACAAGGTAATCGCTGCCTTAATGATGATCGTATCCTCTATTCCAATTCACACCCTTATAGATTACGTCTTAAAAAATTGGTTATGTGGCTTTTTTACAAGGATGCTAATCGTTGATGTTAATCACTTATATAAATCTGTCAGTTAATACATATTCCTTTGCTTATATTTAGAAGTCATCATTGATTGACTTAATACTATATTCTTGACTTTATATTATATTCACTGATTTAACTAATAAGAATCACACCTTGTATTAATATGGCTTGCTGCCTTAATTTTATATATTTATTATTATTTTTATATATTACAATAATAACAATGATAATATTATATGATAATAATACTTAAATCGTTAATATTTATATTTATTTGTTATTTATAGATATGATAAATATATTATATTTTAATTATGTTTATATATCTATAATTATTTGATAAAATAATATCTTTCGTTGTGTTGAGAAAAAGATATGTTTTGATTTAGAATAAATGTTATTAAGAGCATGCTTTAATGATGAGTAAGTGATTGTGATTCCATGAAAGAGAATTTGTGACCAAAGAATACTTGAGAAGTCTAAATGTATAGGTAAGCATTTGTTTGATGTTTTGAATAACAATAATTTGATGTCATTTTAGAAAATGAAAATATTTTCAATGCTAAATTATTTAGATTTCAAGATTCCAATGAATGATGGAGATATCTTGATCTTTGTTTGTGAGATTTAGTCTTATATTTGTCATCCTGTAGTTTTTACCTTTTGATATTTTATTGACCTCAAGATTGAGAAGAGTCCTATTCTTGAGGAGTAATTGATTATTTGATAGCAATGTGATTGAAGCAATACAAGTGTTATAGATGAATATGTAGTTCCAAGGTGAAGCGATATCAATGAAAGACATGAATGATAATGTCATCTAGAATTTTTGGAGAAAAATTTATTGAGAGGGTGAATTCAATCGTAGAAGTGTATAATAGATGATGATATCATAGCATGAAGATAATCAATAATGGAGAAAGATCCATGTTGAAATATATGAACACACAAATCATAAATACATGTAGTACATGTAGCATACACAGAGCTTATGATACACAAAGTATACGAAGCATGAAGCATGAATGAGTATACTTACATGAAACACATAGTATACACTTGATACACAATGCATGAAGCATACAAAGTATATGCACGCACTACAGAAGGCATGAAGCATGTAAGTGTACGTACCAATATGAAGTATACACATGAATACAAGTAAGTCATGAAATGTCATACATAAGTCATGGAGTATACACATAAAGCAAATAGTATACATTTAAACACTCAAAGTCATGGAGTATTTACTCGAATACACATAGTCCTAAAGTACACAATTGAATGCAAGTCATAAAGAATGCAGTCATGTACAAATAGAAGTCATAGAGTACATACACTCAAATACAATTACCAAGTTATAGAGTATACACTTAAATACAATTCATAGAGTATAGAAGATATACTTAAAATATAAGGCATGGAGTATGCAATCACAATCATACCAATACAAGTCATAGAGTACACAATCACTAGTTATACAAATACAAATCATAGAGTACATAGAGTCATACACTCAAATACAATCATGGAGTATACACTCATATTACAATTACAACGCATACGCTCAAATGAAATCAAACCATAGAGTATACACTCAAATACACATACAAGCATAGAGTATACATTACAATCATAAAGTATGTACTCAAATACACACAAATTCATAGAGTAAACACTTGGAATACAATTACAAAGTCATACACAATCATACTGGGCATGCGCATATGAATACAAGTCATACAATTACAACTTCATACAATTGCAAATACAAGTTATAGAGCATGCACTCATTCAATTTCAAATGTAGGTCATATGATTCATAGAATCATAGAGTATACACTTGAAACAATTAGACTTTATAGAGTATGCACCACATATTAAGTAATGTGGATATATGTACTACACAAAGTATACAAGGTATACAAATGCAAATCATAGAGCATATACTCGAATTCATAATCATACTTGAATGCAAAGCATAAAGTATACACTTTTAAATACTCAACAATTACAAATTTATAGTCATACTTAATGTATACACTTAAGTCGTGTAGCGTTCTTATACATATAGGAATACACGAAGTGTACATGTGAACACAAAAAGCATTGCAGTATGCACACAAAATATGAAACATATACATGAGTATACGCAAGGCGAGAATGAATACACACATATGTAAAGCATGAAGCATACATTCAAATACACTCAAGGTATACGTGAATCTAAGGCATGAAGTAGATATGGAAGTATATAAGTTATGAACATGCATGGAGTCCATGAATACATACCAGGCATGAAGGCACAAGCATAAGCATACACATGAAAGGCATGGATCTACTTGAATACACATGAAGAATTATGACATGAGTTATGGATACAAATGCACTTCATGAGGTATACCCACCAAACATACACATAAATGTCCAAGTGGCTCACACATACAATCAATGCAAGAAGCATATAGGAGCATCCAAGTAAGAAGCAATGCACGGAAATACACAAGATTACATAGATAAGATGTCATACACATAAAAACACACATGAACACAGATACAAATCATCACGTGACTACACACAAAAATATACGTAAATACACACAAAAATATACGTAAATAAGGCAAGGAAGTTTAAAAAAGAAATACAAGTAATACACAAGGTATGAGTCATATAAATCTTATAATGTTCTCTTTAGGATATCCTTGATTTCTCAACCTGTAACAAGAATAATTCCAAGTAAGAGATGTAGTATCATTATCAATTACTTCTATGTGCATATTTTATCCCTGCAATCACTGATGTTATAAATAATAAATGCTTATCATTCACAAGATGGCAAGAAGATAGCTCTGATACCACTTGTAATGTCCCCTTATCACAACTTGAAATTTCTCAACCTTGTTCACAAATTTCAACTTACAAGAAGAGAACATTCGTACACTAAATCTTTTGATCACTAATAAACATAAGATATATTCATCATATTTCTCTTTTACTCTTATATATATTTCATGATTCTAAGATTCACAATCTATGTTCAGTATTTACACTATCACTTTCCTTATGATCATTTCATTTCATATCTTCTACTACAAGACATTATTTCTCATTCCCTAACTTTGAACATTATATGCATCATCACTACATAATGTACACTGTCTATTTATATTTCTCAATTCTCTATTCTCATATTCACTTTATATTTCACCTTCTCTATTATTCTCTATCACTTACATTTCACATGCACTATCACTTGATATTTCATATCATTATAACATCTTGCACTAATTCATGGATATCATATGAGAGTAGGGAGGGATTTTGCCATTATGGGGCTCTATTATATCCTTGGTGTAATGATGCCTTTTGCATTATTTTGGAGCCAAGGCCTCAAAGGTGACCTATCCTTGACACAATGACGCCTTTTGCATCAATTGTGAACAAGGCCTCTATGTCACATTTATAGGATGACCTATCCTTGGCACAATGATGCCTTTTGTATCACTTGCACACAAGGCCTCTATGTCATAAACCTTTGCATATAGTACCTTTTGTACTCATAATGTCAAAGGGCTCTAAATACCCATTGGTTAATGGCAAGGATCCTCTTCTACCTCCTCTCCTATAAGGTTTATGTATTATTGCCTCAAGAAAGATATATTCATTCATTCATATTGAATTAAACATATTTGCTATCTCTTCTTATGTCACTCATTAACAGCCTATGAGAGTTGAGATGTGAGTTGCCACTATCCACCATGGGGCTCTAATGTGTCCTATCCTTAGACTCAAGTTCCATACTCTTAGAGTCGAGGCCTCTATGAGCCTAACTACCCATGAATTACCTCTTAGGCACTTACTCTCACTCTCATAAGAGGTTAATGGGTCAAATAAGATCCATACAAATTACATTACTATGGTATATGACTATCTAAAAGAGATGATTGCTTACAAATCAGAACTTATCATAATAATACAAATCTGAAATTATCATTGGCAATATATGTAAAGAGGATTTCATACCTGATATATGCATGATCGAATAATATGGAACTGATAAATAATAGAAATTTATTTAGTGATGTGGTGCTGGCTATTGCTATTTGCTCAGAAATATCAGAAATTGACTTATTTATATGATAAGTTCTTCTTGAAACAGATTGTTGATTCTGATTGATGCTCTTTTTATGTTCTTACAAGGATCGATTGACTAGTTTCCTTTGATCATTCTCCTTTTTTTCCCCTCTATTGATGATGTGTTCTTATTCCAATAATTTCTTGGTAATAGATTATTGTCAATCCTCTTTGAGTCTTTATAAATCTAATCATAGAGTCCTCTTTTATATTTCAATGGCAAATCATTTCATCTCCTTGGATACTCAAAAAATTATATATCAGAAATATCTTTCTTTTTTCTTCTTATCCTCTGCTCTATGTCTCCCTTAACTCCCAATTCTCTCCACTTCTATATCTCCACAATGGATATGTTTCCTATAAAAGATTGCATCTCTTATAAAAGGATACACCCCTACAAGGAATCGTACCATTCCCAATGTAATATCCTTATCTTTACTAATTATTACTGCCTTGATACTAATCGCATCTCATCTTGCAAGGTAATCACTGCCTTAATGATGATCGTATCATCTATTCTAATTTGCACCCTTATAGATTACGTCTTAAACAATTCATTATGTGGCTTTTTTACAAGGATGCTAATCATTGTTGTTAATCGCTTATATAAATCTATCAGTTAATGCATATGCATTTTCTTATATTTAGAAGTCATCGTTGATTGGCTTAATACTATATTCTTGACTTTATATTATATTCATTGATTTAACTAATAAGAATCACACCTTGTATTAATATGGCTCGCTGCCTTAATTTTATATATTTATTATTATTTTTATATATTACAATAATATACAATGATAATATTATATGATAATAATACTTAAACTGTTAATGTTTATATTTATTTTTTATTTATAGATATGATAAATATATTATATTTTAATTATATTTATTTATCTATAATTATTTGATAAAATAATAATATATCAAATATATTATTATTACATACGTAATTATTTTTATCATTCGAGCAACTTCATATATTTTATCATGTTGTTTAAATCTATAATTTAAACAATGCCTTACTATGGGGACATGACAGCCCTCCCCAGTCAAGATTGCTTGTCCTCAAGCAATGACAATGAGTTCTTTCATTACCCACACTTTTTATCTTATGTTTATCTTCCATTGTGTTGAGAAAAAGTCATGTTTTGATTCAGAATAAATGTTATTAAGAGCATGCTTTAATGATGAGTAAGTGATTGTGATTCCATGAAAGAGAATTTGTGACCAAAGAATACTTGAGAAGTCTAAATGTATAGGTAAGCATTTGTTTGATGTTTTGAATAACAACGATGTGATGTGGTTTTAGAAAATAAAAATATTTTCAATGCTAAAGTATTTAGATTTCAAGATTCCAATGAATGATGGAGATATCTTGATTTTTGTTTGTGAGATTTAGTCTTGTATTTGTCATCTTGTAGTTTTTACCTTTTGATATTTTATTGACCTCAAAATTGAGAAGAGTCCTATTCTTGAGGAGTAATTGATTTTTTGATAGCAATGTGATTAAAGTAATACAAGTGTTATAGATGAATATGTAGTTCCAAGATGAAGCGATATTGATGAAAGACATGAATGATGATGTCATCTAGAATTTTTGGAGATAAATTTATAGAGAGGGTGAATTCAATTGTAGAAGTGTATAATAGATGATGATATGATAGGATGGAGATAATCAATAATGGAGAGAAGATCCATGTTGAAATATATGCACACACAAATCATAAATACACATAGTACATGAAGCATACACAAAGTATACGAAGCATGAAGCATGAATGAGTATACTTAATGAAACACATAGTATACACTTGATATACAATGCATGAAGCATACAAAGTATACGCACGCACTACATAAGGCATGATGTAATGCCCCTCCATTCTCATCTTGGATGTACAGATGGTCTGGCTAAGGAGCATGAAGATGAAGGTAAAATAATAGGAATATTTAGGGTATGTTAGACAGTTGATGTTGTACATTATACGATGTTGGTAGATGCTACATTCATTTTGATGATATTCCTGATTATGCTCATGTGTGGTTTCATATGACAGTTAGTATGTTTTATCAATAATCTTTGTTGCGACACAGATAATTTATATACTCTGACATTGTTTTACATTCAGGTGATTATGATGTTGATATTACTATGATTGTCATAAGTTAGAATTGATTTTTATGCGACTAATTTTGTATTATAGGATGATCTGATTATTGTGTGGTGTGAAAAGAGACAATGTCATACCACTCATTCGTGAGCATCCAGCAATGTTGTGATTCTCGTTCACTTCGTGACCATTTGATATTTATTATATTTATGCATAGACCATGTTGTGTGTTGCAGGTTGCAGGTACCAGACATCGACTCCACCTGAATTGATAGGTCTGAGCGTGCCTTAAACCCAAAGGAAATTGTTGAATAGAGATAACATATGGTCCCCTAGTTAGCCATCATCCTTCAAAAGGATGAGTATCAAGTTTTGTACCTAGTTAGTGTTGTCTATATGGGCATGATAGTCAATCATTGTCGTTGTGGTCATGCTTTTCGATCATGCATTGTATGGGGTATTGTTCGGCAGTTGGTTTATTTACTTATGAAAGCATTATATATACCTTTATGAGAATTTGAGTTTATGAAAATAAATAATAAAAAATAATAATAATAAAAAAGAATATAAATGCTAGCTAAAGATAAATAAATTAATTAATATAATTAAATGTTGTGTTAAGTGGCACTAAAAATAGATAATATTTGCAAGTTTTCATTTATATATATATACAAAATACTAAAGTAGATAAAATAAAAAAAGGAATCTTATCTAGTTGTAAATGAAATAAATAGCAAATTCTAAAATAAATAAAATCAGAGAGAAATTATTGTTTGGTTAAAAATAGCAAATTGTAAGAAAGTAACAAAGGAGAATCTTCTAGAAGAAATTATGGGTGTGGTTATGCATGCTCAACTTTATTTTAAAATCTCAACACATAATTTGGGGAGGAGTGTGCATTTAAAATAGAGAATATGTTTTATGTTTTGGGGATCTCTCTCTCAGGAAGTTTTCACTTTTCTTTTGGCACCATAAACCACAATTTCTAGAAGAAAAGACTTGGCGGTAAATGGATGAGAGTTGAGAATTTTGTGAAGATGTGATAGAAGTAATATTCCAGGTATGGACTGAGATATGAATCTGATTTATTGTTGCATTAGATTTAGTAAAATATTCTGTGAATTATCTTGTACATTTTCTGAATCCAGTCTATTGCGTTAGCTATAACTTTAGTTTTTCGAACTGGGTTGCTCTAAATTTTTGATATATGGTGCACGACTTAGTTTTCTAAATCATATCTGAAAATCATCCTTACCTAGCTTACCATTTTGAAAATATGAATATTTTGTGACTATCTATCTCTCACCAATTTCATCTCTATTTTAGCATTCCATTACGTTAGCCATAACTTTTATTTTTTAAACTAGGTTCCTCTAAAGTTTTCTAAATCATATCCAAAAATCGTCCTTACCCAATTTGTCATTTTGGAGATATGAATATTTTTGGACTGTCTATCTCTCACCAATTTCATCTATATTTTAGCAGTTTGTTACGTTAGCCATAACTTTAGTTTTATGAACTGGGTTCCACTAATGTTTTGATATATAGTGAAAGACCTAGGTATCTAAGTCATATCCAAAAATCAGCTATACCCAGTTTGTCATTTTTGAGATATGAATATTTTTTGACTGTCTACCTCTTACCCATTTCGTCTCTGTTAAAATAGTTAGTTGCGTCACCAATAACTCTATATTTTCGAACTGGATTTCTCTGACATTTTTTTCAACAAATTAGTTTTGTGCATATCCTATGATCATTGATTTCCATCATATGACTCTCTTTGAGGCATTCTACCAATCAGTCTGCTTGCCCTGTCTATGCTTTCACATTTTGCATTATTGGTAGCTTCTAAAGCCTTCTCAACAAATTCATTTTGTGTTGATCCTATCATATGCATGTGGTTAAAAGTGTGGTAGATTTGATGATTATGTTAGATCTATAGGAATGTTTTGTTGTTTTGTATTCCTTTCCTCTCAAGATAACCTTAGAACAAGGTTCTTTCATTGTAGTTCGAACGGGTTTGTATTTTGTGATTCTAACTAGTGTAAGATATTTATAGCATTCTAATATTATATGCTTTTAGCTTTGCTTATATAGTTATATTTAATAGTATTTACAATTGTCTAGATTATTAATGAAATCTACATTAGTGTAAATAGTGTAAATAATTGTTGTGTTTAATTTGTATGCCTTAGAGTTATATGCAGTTTGTTGGCAGTCATTTTAATTAAATGAAATTAACATAAGTCTTGGGAACTATTAGTTAAAATATTGTCACTCGTGGACTCTTATATCTTATGATCATAAAAGTAACTATTACTAGTGGTTGGAATATGATAGTTCTATATTGTTGAGGAAGATTCACTTTATGATTGTTAGATGATTGATCATGATTCAATTAATGTTACATTCTTCAAGATCCATAATTAGTTCATTATGTCATATGTCGCAATTGTGGTGTTATATTTAAATTATTGTTGAAGGATCTTAGTTTGGTCTATTAGGTGATGATGTGCATTTGAGAGTGAATGTGATGTGAGACCATAGTGTTTAGTGTCTCAAGTGTTTGTGTCATTTGGGAAGATGATTCCAGAGGCCTACGAGGGTGTGATTGTGTGGGAGTTGGCTATGTGTGCATCATGGGATTTGAGTAAATTGCTATTCTGGAATATTTCCTCCTATTCATGTGGTTATGATGATTATGCAAGATGGATAATGCCTTGTTCATTGTACCTATTCATGTGGTTATGATGATTATGCAAGATGGATAATGCCTTGCTCAGTGTACCTATTCATGTGGTTATGATGATTATGCAAGATGGGTAATGCCTTGCTCTATGTAATGTGAAATGATGTGTATTTTGTGTTGTAAATGCATCATGATGAGAATGTGGTAGTTCATGCTTGGGTTTTGTTTTTGGCTTTGAGAATCTAGATGTACTGAAGGGGGAGTGGCTTTTAATGTGGGGCTGATGCCCAAAGTGGCTTGTCAGGGTAACCCATTAGAAGTTGTTAATCCAGTGATAGTAATAAATTTAGAGGGTTGGGTAGTTTTCACACTAATCAAGATAATTGAATGCCTCACTCATGCATGTAGTGCTTGTTTAGGCTTAGGATGAGATGAGAAGGTCATGGTTGGCAAAATCAAATTCCTTGTCCTTATGAAAGGAATGTCGGTTCTGCATGTGTCACCCTATGGGGCCGACATCTAGTGAGAGACTATCAAGGTAACCATAGATGGGGGCCGATGCCTAGAGAGAGATTGTCAGGGTAACCCATGGATGGGGGCCAACGTCTAGATAGAGACTATCAGGGTAACCCAAACTAGGACGATGCAATGACACTCATCCCTACTATAGTTTAGCATTCTCTAGTTGTATTCTCCCCTTTGTTTTGGGAATGCCTCTGGAAGTGTTGTTTGATTTACTTGGGATGTTCTTTTTGAACCTTGTTGTATTGAAGTCTTGTGTAGTCCTTGCACCTGTTAGTCTACTATCTTTCTTGATTGTTTTCTTAGTGGGACCTTATTGTTAGCTCCTAGCACGGGGGTTGGACCTTAGGGTTCCACATGGTCGGGTGGTTGTGCTTTTATCTCCATTGGTTTCCCTTGCTGTTGTTCATGCGCGAGAAGGATGTACCTTGTATGGAAGATTTCAGATCTTGCTCTAACTTGAGGAGACAGATACTTATGATCATGTTTCAGTCTTGTAAATCAGTTGAGTCATGTATTGTTATCTTAATGTATGTACTCCAATGTAATCTAGATAGCGATATTGTAAACAATATAATGTTGTACTCTCTTGTAAAGGAACTTGTTTATGTACTTCTGATCCTATGTGCAGGATCTTGATGCTTATTTATCTGATGATATAATATGGAATTGTATGTGTTTATTTATCTAATGTAATTAGACTTAGAATGAACTGAGTTTGTTAGTTAATTCATAATGTTGGTTGGATCTTGTTTTAGTTCGTTAGTGATGCAGTCATGGAACCCTAGAGGATAAAGCTTAATTTAAATGTTATGAATAAATATATGATTGTTGTTATTTCATTCCTAAAAAAAATTATTTGACCTTTTTGTAAGCTTAGTTGTGTCATCCTCTGGGTTCTTTGGCGGGGCGTTACACATGAAGCATGCAAGTGTACATACAAATATGAAGTATACACATGAATACAAGTAAGTCATGAAATGTCATACATAAGTCATGGAGTACACACATAAAGCAAGTAGTATACATTTCAACACTCAAAGTCATGGAGTATTTACTCGAATACACACAGTCCTAAAGTATACAATTGAATACAAGTCATAAAGAATACACTCGCATACAAATACAAGTCATAGAGTGCATACACTCAAATACAATTACCAAGTTATAGAGTATACATTTAAATACAAGTCATAGAGTATAGAAGATATACTTAAAATATAAGGCATGGAGTATGCAATCACGATCATACCAATACAAGTCATAGAGTACACAATCACTAGTTATACAAATACAAATCATAGAGTACATAGAGTCATACACTCAAATACAATCATGGAGTATACACTCATATTACAATTACAACGCATACACTCAAATGAAATCAAACCATAGAGTATACACTCAAATAAACATACAAGCATAGAGTATACATTACAATCATAAAGTATGTATCAAATACACGCACAAAGTCATAGAGTAACCACTTGGAATACAATTACAAAGTCATACACAATCATACTAGGCATGCGCATATGAATACAAGTCATATAATTACAACTTCATACAATTGCAAATACAAGTTATAGAGCATCCACTCATTCAATTTCAAATGCAGGTCATACAATTCACAGAATCATAGAGTATATACTTGAAACAATTACACTTTATAGAGTATGCACCACATATTAAGTATACATGCGGATATATGTACTACACAAAGTATACAAGGTATACAAATGCAAATCATAGAGCATTTACTCAAATTCATAATCATACTTGAATGCAAAGCATAAAGTATACACTTTTCAAATACCAGACAATTACAAATTTATAGTCATACTTAATGAATACACTTAAGTCTTGAAGCGTTCTTATACATATAGGAATACACGAAGTGTACATGTGAACACATAAAGCATTGCAGTATGTACACAAAATATGAAACATATACATGAATATATGCAAGGTGAGAATGAATACACTGATGAGGAGCGCACAACAGGAATGAATAATTGATCAAATATTAAAATTTTGAACTCTTGAACCTTTTAGAACCATTTCTAGTCTCAGCAAATAGATCTCTTCCTTTCATTTTTGGCAACACTTTGTCTGTTAGCCATTTTACAACTTATCTCTCTGAAGTCTTAGTCACTCCGATGTGAGGTTCAAAACTCTTTTCCTATCGGCAAGAAAATCACCATCGGTCATCTTTGAACTTGTCACCCCAACATTGCAACTCTTCCCAATGGGTGACTCTACTCTTCTTGCCTGTCAGCAAGACAATTACTATCGGCCACGTTAAAATTTGTCTCGTCGATACGCTGATGGACCAACCACTCTTTGGCGTGACTTCAACCTTCAGTGAACTTATTTTTTTTATGTCTCTGATACATTAGTCACTCTGATCACTCATCAGCCAGACGAATGTTATCGGCCAAACCTTAAGATCTCTTATCGCTAGCCGATTTCTCCCGATGGATCTCCGTCGATATCACTTATCCCTTATCACCCTGATATGCCTCGATCGATAAGACCAATACTGTCGGTCAAATGCCAAGTTATCTACCTGATGACCTTATCATCCTGATATGAATCTTTAGACCACAACTTCCATTCAAAAGTTTGAACCTCTCTTCAGTGAACTGCGATGTTATTAAGCCAATACACCAAAAGTCTTCCCGCGCTCGGCCAAACTATCCCTATCGCTCCGAGAGAAGAATATTTTTTTGATGGTCCCTATTTCACCGACAACAACTTCAACTCCTCTTCTATTTCTATGACTCATTCATTCTCCAACCAAACCCTAGCACATGGAGATGCTAGGCCATCTACTATGTAAAACGCTCCAATTTGGTCCTCTGCACCACCGAACAAGGAAACAAAACTGAAAACAAAAGTGAATACTTGTACAATGAAGCCATTCCACCGATCTTGACAGGAACCATACTGATGGAATGCTTCAGTGAACCATTTTGTAACAGACTATAGGAAAAGGGAATCTACTAAGCACAATTACAAAATCCTTGAATCTTAAGAACAAGAAAACACAAAAGGGGATGGAATCAGAGCTTTATTGCTCTTCAACACAATTCATACATACTTCCAAAAATGAACACACAACAGGACACAAAATAGAATTGCCCAATGTTCATTCTACTATGCTTTTTAACTCACTACTATGGGAGGCCAACTGTTTCTCAACCAGTCGGTTACAAACTGAAATAACAACAATAGAAAAAGAAATAACATTGGTCAGTTTGACCTTATTACAAACAAAAAAACATGATTTGTTAGGTGCTCCTGCACCATACTCCCTGGGTGAAAGTTGTCTCAAGTCCTCTTAGAGACTAACTACTGCAAATCGCCACCCTGCTTTCTGATGTCTTCTTCCAGCATCCATGTGGCTTCAGAGTCTGGAAGTCCTTGCCATTTAACCAAGTGCTCAAAATAGGTCCGATTTTTGGTCTTCTTGGCTATCTTGCTATCCAAGATGCACTCTAATTTTGGTGGTTCCTTAGGTGGTAAATGTTGCACCCACTCTTCATTGTCCTGGGCAGAATTTACTGCACCTTCTCCTGTATCAGGACTCCTATATAAGGTTAGATCAGCAACATTGAATATAGGTGAAATAGCAATATCTTCAGGGAGTTCAATTTTGTAGGCATTAGGACCATATTTTTCTAAAATTTGACAAGATCCAATTTTCCTCATCATCAACTTGTTGTGGCTTCCCTTGGGTAGTCTGTTCTTATTAAGGTGAACCATGACTAGGTCTCCGATTTTGTATTGCACATCTCTCCTTCGTTGATCCACTCTAGCCTTGATTTGCTGACTAGTCTTGTGTAGAGTATCCCTAACTTGTTGATGAATCTCCTTCATAGCCTCTGCAAATGTATCAGCATGTCCACTCCTCTTGTCCAAACCTTGAACATCTCTTAATTCAAAAACTCCCTTAGGATGACTACCATAGACAATTTCAAAAGGACTTAAACATGTGCTTCTATTTGTAGAATCATTATAGGCATACTCTGCTTGTGGGAGTACCACATCCCAACTACTACCATGTTCTCTTATCAAACATCTCAGCAGATTGCCTAATGACATATTCACAACCTCAGTTTGGCCATCAGTCTGAGGATGGTAGGCTGAGCTAAAAGACAAGTTTGTACCCAATCTTTTACACAAGGTTCTGTTGATGACTGTTTTGATGCAATCATAACAATAAGTTAAAATTCACATAAAATGAACTGAAACTATACTTGAAAGACAAGAAGGAATCATTTGGTGATTCAACTAATCCCAAGTCTACAATGGTTCGGTTGGTCAAGTTCAGTTGGTCAATGTGAAGCTGTAATGTTCAAGGGGCCTTACGTAGTTTAGGTTTGTTTTATGGTTTACTGGACTAAGAATATGCAAAGAGGTCATAGATTTCAACAAGTATTCTGTCCATTTGCATACAAGTGTTACTGGGCTACAAGTTTCAGAGGGTTTTCTTGGATTTTTTGCAGCTTTCTTCATTATCTGTTTATGAAAACTGTCTGCTTATAGCTCTGTTATGCATGCTTCTTCAAGTTTGAGACAATTTCCTTTAGATTTCTACGTTTTCAGCTAAATATTTCAGATGGGTTGGGAAAAGTTAGGAAGATCTAATCTATACCTCATTTAATCTACCGAAGGATCTAAGTGTTTCTGTTATGCACTATGTAAACACTACAGTAATTTGATCAAATCCACAGTAAAAACCCTAAATGTAAGTTCTGAGCATTTTCACAAACATACATTTAAAATTGCAAGCTCTCAAAGAAGATATTTCAAAACACAAAGAAGAGCAGGAGAACACTCAGAAGATAGATGCAGAACTCCAGATTCTATTGCATTAGAAATGAATAGTCATACATGATTTACAATGTAGGAATGACTCTTAGTTTCATTGATCATACTACAGAGAACTTACAAGCTTTACAGATACAGTAAGGCAGCCAGACATTCCACGCGCACCTTACTGTAGATAAACAGGCGACCTCCTTCTTCTACTTCTAAACTATGCCCAGAAAGACTCTACAATTCTGGCAAAATCCTAAAATCCCTGTGTGTAAAGTATTACAGTGTAGGAAGGCACAATATAAAGACATTCTGATGGTCCTTACTACAGCAAAAAACCTAACTGAACCCCTGGTTCAAACCCCTGGTTACAGCAATAAATGCAGGTGAACCAGCTCTCAAAAATATCTCAGAGCAGTGTCAAATCTGGGCGAAATATTGCCCCTTCTGAGAAGTTCCGGCAGCTGGGCAATAACTTCTGTTTGTCTGTTGCAGTAATACCTTTAGCTGCAACCTTCCTCTTTACTTGAATGGCTTTGACTTTCGCACTTCATCCTTATCTTCTTGCTCCTGAGATCAGATCTTCTTCCTCCATGAGGTCACTGTGTTGACTTTCCAGCTGCTTCCTCAACTGCAAGCCTGTAAGACAAGACAAGCAATAAGTTTCACATTTATCACATAAACAGCATGAAATTAAAATAAGCGTTTAAATCCAGGTGACTGCGCAAGATTGTGGAAATCAGATCAGAATGCACTCAAAAACGCGTCCAAAATGCGCTCAGACTGCCCAAACTTCATCGGGTCAACCATCGCTGACCAAAAAATGCCAGAGGCGCCAAAAAAAACACTTTAAAACTCCACCGCTTCATTTCCCACCCATTGGCATGACCATCGCTGTCGGTGCGTCGAAAAAACATGTTGGCCGACATACTTCATCATCATGATATTTCGCTTCTGCATATTGGAGAAAAGAACAACATCATCATCATCATCATGTTGAAGAAGAATAGGAGGATATGAATATGATCATGCTGCCGAGGAAAGGAAAATGATGGTGACGTCATCATGATATTCGGGCTTCATTGGAATGTTAAGGATGACGTCATCATCATGTTCAGTTAAGATCAGGGGATAATTGTGATATCGGGTCACCTAAGGAGCATGATCAGGATGATGAATGTAATATGATCCCTTTGCGGCCAAGGTAACCCTCTCGAAAGATCAAGATGATGATGATCATCATCATATTTGGGGCTTTTGTCGAACTTGGAATAAGACATCATCATCATATTTCGGCAAACGGATCGTGCTTGAAAATATCCTGTTGAAAGAAAAAATGATGATGATGATCATCAGGATATTAGCTTCCTCGTTTATCAGATCGGGATGACGTCATCATGATATTTCGTTAACCGGATCATGTTTTAGAAAATATCCTACCGAAGGGAAAATGTTATGATGATGATCATCAGGATGTTTTCAAAAGGTCTTACTTCATCGGCAGGAGGACTTTACGAAATATCGGGCGAACAAACAAGATCATGATGATCTTGACGATATGACAGGATAAAAATATGATGATGACCCTCCTCATCGAATTATCATGATGACGTAATCATCATATTTTGTTTTCAGAGCACAAGGATGAGTTGAGGTCATCATGATATTTGCGCTAGGGTGATATTGTGAAATATGATCATGCTGTTGAGAAATGCAATATCAACCTCTTCTGAATAGATAGGGTGATCATGCTGATATTACAAAAAGGGCGATCAGGAGGATATGAAGATGATGATCGTCTTTATCGAATTATGATGATGATGCCTTCATCACTTAGTGAATTTCAACGAATGACCCTCGTGAAAGATCAGGATGATGATCATGATGTTGCAAAAGGAGACCAGGAGGATATGAAGTCGTCATCATCATCTTAGCGAACTTCAGCAAATATCATGATGATGACCCTCCGAAGGATTATAACACGCGCACACAAAGATGCCGAAGGTGGATTTTTCTAAGTCTGGGTGATCAGCATGATATTATAAGATCAGGTAATGTTGAAATATCATGATGATGCTCGCGATACAACAGACCACTCGACGGGGAACTTACCTTGACTTAAAGTTGATGTCATCATGATATTTGAACCTCAGGATATTATCGGGGGGGTGCGTTTCAAATATGATGATGATGTCCTCATACAGCAAAACCAAGTTTATTAAATATGACGCTCCTAAGAAAATCATGATGCTGCATAATGCGCACAAGGCCTTTTGACGGGTAAAGGGTACTACCACCTAAGATTGACATCTGGATATTGCGACTGCATGATTTTTATCAGGTGATAGACCAAGATCATGATGATCTTGACAACATGACTTAGGATATAAAAATATGATGATCCTCCTGCGAATATCAGGTTTGACCAAAACTTTGACCGTGCATAACTTTCACATATGGAAAAATTTTCAAGTGAAGTAAAAGGCAAACCTGCATGGAATTTCAAGCTCTTTCTAAATATGAGGTCACAGCAATAAAATATAAACTTTGACAAACTAACCTCATGATGATGATGCACCTGACCTTCATTTTTACCAGACCGCCAGAAAGCAGAAAAACACGAGCAGAAGCAAAAAGCAAACATCAGTAGGGGTCCCCATTTTGCTAAGGAGCATAATGGGGCGTGTTGTGAACATCACAACAACTAGCAATCAAAATAAAACAATTAAATTCAGAATGTTCAAGGAAACTAGATGAAATGAACTCATAACCTCTAACTATCTTTCCTGCAAATTGCTACTCAGCTTGAGACTCAAAGTATTCAATAAAGATGCATGAATTTCCATTTTCAGTTTAGTTGTGTGCATGTGATTAATTATCCTCATCTTGAAGATTGGTTGAACAAACCAGTGACTGATATTAGCCTACGTAGGTGAGGATATTCCCTCATAGCCGACCGGATAGAGCCTTGCTGCCAGCGAGCGTCTATAGCCCCGGCAAGGTTATCGTTACAATTCTCCTAAGTAGAGCCCCACTGCCAGCGAGCGTCCATAGCCCCGGTAGAGTTACTTAGATGGCTTAATCTAGATTTTCAGTATAATCCGCTTTATTCATTTATTTATTTATTTTTTGTTTTCTAATTTTGAAAGATTTCATAAGATATAGCAATTTGTAACTTCATGATGCAAGGAGTGGGCACTTGCTGAAATTAAGCTGAGAATTGTAATGGTAGCAAGGGTGACCTCTAATTTTTCACCTAATATCTACACTGGTAGGTTCAACAAACCTAAGGATTTTAGGTGTGTCATCGTGAGAAACCTGCTTCGAATCCTCAATCACATTTATTGAATACAAAACTTCAGAAGATGAACAACTCTCTACATTCATGACAGTGACAGGTTATGTGTAAATTGCAAATGGTTAACCTAAATATCCTAAATTATATACTGTTTTGAATGGTTGCTAGTTTTGCTCCTTAATACTCTATAGTAAAATAAGGATCCCTGCTGAGGAGACAACGAACAAACCAAACAAACAGGCTGTACAAACAAAAAGAAACAAAAGCAAAAACAAACAGAAGACAAGCTATACAAACAGCCAACCCAAAAGAAAACAGCAAAAGCAGAACTGTACATTATCTACAGCACTTTACATTAAGAAAGAAAGGACTGCCTCATCCTGACCTTCAAGCCTGGAAGTAGTGTTTCAAATGCTGGCCATTAACTGGTAATGGCACATCTTCTCCAGTCAAGGTCTTAAGTCTAAAGGTGTTATCTCCTATTATTTCTGAGATTTGTAATGGACCCAGCCATAATTTATCAAATTTTCCATGGCTTCCTTTCTTTTCATGTGCTTTGTCCCAGCACAACACTAAGTCTGATATCCTAAATGTTTTGACTCTTGCCCTTTTGTCAAACCACCTCTTAACAACTGCTTGGTGTTTGGCAAACTTCTCGAGGGCTTGACCTCTTTTCTCCTCTAGTTGCAACATTTGCACTATTCTGGCTTCCCTATGGTTATCAAAGCCTAGATATTCATTGGCAAACTTCCAGGTTGGTATTCTCAGATTAACCGGAAGTATGGGATCAGTCCCATAAACTAAGTGATAAGGTGTGCTACCTAAAGCTGTTTTGAACTTGGTCCTGTCTACCCATAATGCATATCTTAATAGGGTATTCCACTCTCTAGGACTTTTGGCAATTAACCTCTTGATGATGTCTAATAAGATTTTGTTTGTTGATTCAGCCAGTCCATTACCTTGAGGGTAATAATTCGAAGAAAACCTTAGAATGATCCCATATTCAAATGCCCATTTAGAAAATTTTAAAGAAGAAAAAGCAGGGCCGTTATCACATACCAATGAATAGGGTGTTCCAAACCTGGTGATAATGTTTTCTTCAAGGAACTTGATAACTACCTCAGTTGTGGAAAATTTGCAGCAGGTGGCCTTAGTCCACCTTGTACAATAGTCCGTTACCGTCAATATAAACTTGTGTCCTGCAGAAGATGGGGGATTGATGACTCTAATAAAATCCAAGCCCCATTGTGCAAACGGTCTGGACTCGATCACAGGCTGCAGTGGATTGGCCAGATTTCTTCCTTTGTCTGCTGCAGTCTGACAGGTGTGGCAGCTTCTGATGTGACTCTTAGTATCTTTGAATATAGTGGGCCAGTAATAGCCCGCTCTAAGTATTTTGTGTGCTGTAGCTAAATGGGAACCATGGCCGGTTCCGTATTTGTCATGTAGTTCTGTCAACACTCTATCAGCTTCAGTTCTGTTTATGCATCTCAAATAAATTCCATCATGGTTCTTCCTGAATAGAAGACCTCCTTGCACCATATAATGCTGTGCCTTAATCTTCAAAGCTCTCCTCTGAGAAGCCTTCATCTTGCTCGGGTACTTTCCAGCTATCAGGAAGGTGCTTAGATCATCGTACCAGCCTGATGCATCTTGGGAATTCAATACATATTGCTGTTTTATCAGATTTGGATCCATGTTTGCTATTGTCTGCACCAGCGCCTGCCCTCTGACCAGCCTTGCGGGAATGATCTCCATGTCAAATTCTTGCAGTGTGGTGATCCATTTGGCTCTTTTTTCTCTAGGCTCGTTTTGCATTAGCAACATCTTTACTACTGCGTCTGGTACTATGGCTTTAATCTGGCTGTGCAGAATGTAGTGTCTGAATTTTTTTACAGCCTTTACTAATGTGAATGCATGTCTTTTGATATCTAGATATCTCAGCTGTGCATCCTTCAGAGGCGCACTCATAAATGCTATGGGCCTCTTATCATTATTTTCACCTTTCTGTGTCAAGGCAGTAGTGACAGAATGAGAAGATGCAAAGGAGTAGATGTAAAACGGGCATGTGTAGTCTGGACTTGCCAATACAGGGGCATTAGAAATTGCCTCCTTGATATCTTCAAATGCGGCTTTGGCTACTGGCGTCCATTCCATCTATGCATCTTTCTTTAACATGGCATTCAACGGCTGCACAATCTCTGCAAAACCTGTTATAAACTTCTGAACAAAGTTAATTTTACCAAAAAATGATTTCAATTCTTTCCTACTGTTTGGTATTTGCAAATTTTTTATGGATTCTATTCTATCCAGATCAATTGAAATTCCATTTTCAGAAATGACATGGCCTAATAATTTACCTTCAGTTACGCCAAATATACATTTCTTAGGATTAAGGGAAATCCCATACCTTTCACATCGCTGGAGACTTTTCTGAGGTCCTCAGCGTGGGTGGATGCATCCTTGGAATACACAATCAAATCATCCATATACACAACAATGCATTTACCTGATAATCCACGGAATGCAACGTCCATGGCCCTCTGAAAAGTGGCACCTGCATTAATCAGACCAAAAGGCATTCTTCTATACACATAATTTCCCCATTTGCAAGTGAAGGTGGTTTTTAGTCTATCCTCTCTGTCAATTAAAACCTGGTTATAACCTGAAAAACCATCTAAAAAAGACATCATCTTTGCGCCATTTACTGCTTGCAGTACTTCGTCTATTGGGGACAAAGGATAATTATCTTTTTCAGATGCCTTGTTTAAATTTCTAAAGTCTACGCACAACCTGATGTCTCCGTTTTTCTTCCTTACTGGTACTAAGTTAGCTACCCAGACAGAATGTCTGACTGGAAAAATTATTCCAGTGGACAGTAGTTTTTTAACTTCCTCAAAGATTAAAGGCTCTAGAATGGCGTTTACAGGCCTCTGTTTCTGCCTAAATGGTTTGACTTCTTTTCTTAAAGGTATGACGTGAGTTATGATGGACTCATCAAATGTTTTCAAGTCTTCATAAGTCCATGCTATGACATGTTTATATTCTTTCAGAACATCCAGAACCTCTTTTCTGATTTTCTCAGAGCAAGCTTTCCCAATTAGTACATTTTGTGGATTTAGCTCAGTCCCTAAGTTATGTAAATCACACTTACCCCCTTCTGTTTTGGGTAAGTCTTTCTGTCTTATTATTCCATCGAAGTCAAAGATGTGTTCTAATTCAATTACTCCTTTTGGCAAGAAGTTGCTCTTTAAGTTGATCATATCTTCTTCATCCCATGTTACTTCAGGCCTTTCTTGTTCATCAATAATTTGGGCCTCAAATGCCTCATTACAAGTCAGAAAATCAATAATTTGCTGATCCTCTCCAAATACCTGAAAGTGTGTAACGTTGTCTGGTATACTGGGCACGTTAACTAACTCAACAGCAAATCGTCTTAATCCTGATAGTGTCAATGGTTCTAATGTACTAGCAGCAAGTGCTAACGCATCTGGCCTGTGGTTTAGCTCTCTAGGAATATGCTCTATGTTAAAAGCATCAAATGAATCCATTAAACCCCATACTCTATGTCTGTAACTAATCATCTTCTTATAATTGCAGGCATATAGTTTCCTCACTTGTCTGACTACTAATTCAGAGTCTGAAAATACTCTGATGGTTTTTACCCCTTTCCTGATGGCCATGACAAGTCCTAAAATTAGGGCCTCATATTCAGCAATATTGTTAGTGCAGGAAAATTGTAATCTATATGCTGCCAAATGTGATTTACCTTGAGGATTTATGAGTTCAATACCTGCACCTGCACCCTGTTTTGATTTGGACCCATCACATTTTAATGTCCACATGCCATCTTTACTTTTCTGATCTTTTACCTTGGCATACCTTGTCCCTTTTATTGCCTGTGGGGTGTTGTCTTGTTTATTCATGGACTTTTCCGTTTGGTTATCTTGCATATGTGTGTTTGTAGTTTGCAGCTCAGAAAGATAACTACCCTCGTCCTCTATTTCTTTCCCTAAATCTGGAATCAAGGCACTTATATTATCCTGAACATATCTCTGTGCTGGATCAGGATTCTCATTTTTCTCTTGTGATTCTATCCTTCCTATGCACCTTTTGTATTCATATTCAATGATGTCTTTGCATATTTCACAATTCTCCTCAGAGTGTTGCCTATCATGGACTCTACACCTATTTTTATATAACTTACATTGGACTGGGAGATTGTGTGTAACGCACTCTTCCACCTCTTGTCTAATGGCATGACCTAATTTGTCTACTGCATTGTTTTCCTCATCTGAAGAATTTCTGTCAGACTCAATGAATAGTGCCGTTCTATTGCTGACACACCTCTTTCTAATGTTTAACATCATAACCTCTTCAATCTGCATCCCATGGTTGGTAATTCTATAGACACCTGGTTCAACAGCAGCATATAATATTTCATTAGTTCGATTATACTCTGTTATCATATGTTTCATTCTGGGCTCTGCCCCTATTCTGATCTGATTTGGGATGCCTCTCCACGGTAACCACATGTGTGAAAAGTCAGTAGCCATATATCCGTTTAATGTCTTGGACCAATCCCTACTTAGCAACATTCCATAATTTACGGGTACATCCACTACTTGAATGTCAATGATTTGGCTTATCCTAGGGTCTGAAGCTAATTGCACTTGTATGTTCATGAGTTCTCCTATCACGCTAACCTCGGTCTTATCTAATTGCGTGACAACCTTGGCAGATTTGGTGGGAGTCAGCCTGAGAGTTTTACATATTCCTAAGGGCATTACGTTGGCTGAAGCACCAGAATCTACCATGCAATTGTGTATATTCTTCCCACACAACCTAACAGTTAACAAGAAAGGTTGAGTATCCCTCTTATCCGTATGTATTACCACATTTGTATTGGAAGGCTGCTCAACTTTCTTACCTTTCTCCTTAGGTGGTGAATCACTATTAGGAACAGTTATATCAGCAGACACCTTGTTCGTCATGGATGTATCCAGGGATTTTAAAAAAGCATTTCTGATCCCTGGGGTCTTCAATAATTCATTTAGAGGTATGCTGACCTTAATTTTCTTTATTTCCTCTGATAAGTAATTCACTAATCTTGTTGTCTCTACTGCTTCTGTCTTACTTGTTTGATCCTTTTGCACTGTTGTTCCGTTATTTGTGTGCTGACTAGCTTTAAGTATGGCAGGATTGTTGCTAGCATTCTGATCTGGGGGTGTATTGATGTTATTCGGGGGAGTGGAAGTGGTGAAAGGTCCTCCCGGCCTAGGGTTGTTCCTCAAATTGTAGGTGTGGCTTTTATTTGTCTGTTGAAAGGCCTGCACCTCCTCTGTTTCATTTAATATCTCATTTTCAGATTCAAAAGGAAACTAAGAAGCATTTAACACAAAGGCTGATTCAGGATAAAGACTTTCACAACAGTATGGTTCATCCTCTAGCAATTCATCCTCTTTCTCTTCTGCAGTTGCGAAGGTAATCGTTTCTAAGACTAATGTTGTGTCATATTCTGAGGGTACTACCTCATTACCCTTAGGAATGAGAAATTCAGAGGTAGGAGGCTGTACATCTACGTTGAAAATACTAGCTGCCAAGTGGAACTGTGGACAGTCATGCTCAGCATGGGCATTAGTATTGTGAAATCTGCACCAATTTTTGGGTGCTGTATTGGCCATTTGTATGCTAGTTATTTGTTTTGCACCATGATTATCTGTATTCTCAAAAGGAGAAGCCAGAGTACCATTGTTGGGCCCAGTGTTCCATGTCTTGGGTGGCCTAGGTTGATTCTGATTTTTGTTATTATTGCCCCAGGTCCTATTATCTATCACTGGCCCCCTATTTTGCATTGGTTGCCCCTGACTGGGGCCTTGATGCTGATTAAAGCTTTGGTTCTTATTGTACTGCTGATTTTGGTTGAGACTATAATTCTGATTTTGGCCTTGGTTGTGATTTTGAGGTGGATTGCAGTTTTGGTTGCTTCTTCCATAGAGGTTCTCATTTCTTAGCTGTGTCACTTCGGTTGTTAATCTTTTCAAATGTGCAGTAATCTCTCTGATTTCTTCCCTATCCTCTTGTGCTTTTGCCACAGTTACATCCCTAGGAAGTTGGAAGAAAGGCTGACCATTATTTTGACTGTTATTGGAAGTACTAGCCGTGTAAGGAGTTATAGCTTGGATTGGAGTAGGATTATACACAGGTGTGTAAGAAGGAACCAGATTTATTAGTGGAGCATGCTGCACAGGGATTCCATTCCATGGGTGTGCCTGATTCTGCACCCCAAAATTTCCTCCAAATGGACTGTAAGTTGTATGTCTCATTTCTTGGTTCACTGAGGCTGCCTCTTTATAGGCTTTGGATATTGAATCTATGTCAGGTTTTCTTTTGACAAACATGGCAGTTAAAGGATCCAAGGCAGCATAGTACATAGCCAACAAGGGAGCATCATCTATGGTATAAGGGGCAACTAGCCTAGAATAGGCCTTTTGAAATCTGTCATTGAAATTATCAATTAGCTCTCCCTCACCTCGTTTTATAGCAGCTAGTTTATGATACAAAGCACAAGGGTCAATGGGTCCTCTAAATCTTGACAGAAATGCTTCTTCCATAAGTGCCCAGGAAGAAATGTAACCATTGGGTAAGTTTACGTACCAGCTAGAGGCCTGCTCATTAAAGGTGTAAGGGAACAATCTACACACAACATCCTCGTGCTCTAACATAGCCCTAAAACATGCTTCCTTAAATATTCTAATATGATCTTCCGGGTCCTGATGCAACTGGTATTTGGGACATATCTTTTCCGGATTTTTTGGCATGTCATGATAATCATTGAAGAATATGGGAGAATTGACATCGAAATAAGCCATTGCAGGTGGTTGAGCTTGACTTGAACTTGCAGAAATACCTGGATTGATTGGTGGATTAGGATTTAGAGGAGGATTGAGACCTCCAGGAGTGCCTGAACCCAGATTTAAAGATCTGAACAGTGATCTGTCAGGACTTACAATACTACGGATGTTAAAAGGTGACCCAGGAGGTGTTCCAGATGAACTTCCTGCTTGCGATATTTTTGGATTCCAAATTAAAGGGCTTTTACTTCGCCTTGTATCAGGTAGTTGCACAAATATATCTCCTGAACTGGACCTAGACCTAGTCACTCTATTACTGTCGTTAGCCAGTTTGAAATGAAACCTAACTTAGGAAGGCCCTCCTTCTAGCGCCAGAAAACTGTTGATGACTGTTTTGATGCAATCATAACAATAAGTTAAAATTCACATAAAATGAACTAAAACTATACTTGAAAGACAAGAAGGAATCATTTGGTGATTCAACTAATCCCAAGTCTACAATGGTTTGGTTGGTCAAGTTCAGTTGGTCAATGTGAAGCTGTAATGTTCAAGAGGCCTTACGTAGTTTAGGTTTGTTTTATGGTTTACTGGACTAAGAATATGCAAAGAGGTCATAGATTTCAACAAGTATTCTGTCCATTTGCATACAAGTGTTACTGGGCTGCAAGTTTCAGAGGGTTTTCTTGGATTTTTTGCATCTTTCTTCATTATCTGTTTATGAAAACTGTCTGCTTATAGCTCTGTTATGCATGCTTCTTCAAGTTTGAGACAATTTCCTTTAGATTTCTACATTTTCAGCTAAATATTTTAGATGGGTTGGGAAAAGTTAGGAAGATCTAATCTATACCTCATTTAATCTACCGAAGGATCTGTTGATGACTGTTTTGATGCAATCATAACAATAAGTTAAAATTCACATGACATGAACTGAAACTATACTTGAAAGACAAGAAGGAATCATTTGGTGATTCAACTTATCCCAAGTCTACAATGGTTCGGTTGGTCAAGTTCAGTTGGTCAATGTGAAGCTGTAATGTTCAAGGGGCCTTACGTAGTTTAGGTTTGTTCTGTGGTTTACTGGCCTAAGAATATGCAAAGAGGTCATGAGATAGGTCAATGCTCTTCATTCCTTTGCATAAAGGTGCTACTGTGCTGCAAGTTTCAGATGTTTTTCTTTGATTTATGCAGCTTCCTTCTTCATGTACTTATGAAAACTGTCTACTTAGACTCTGTTATGCATGCTTCTTCAGATTTGAGACAATTTCCTTTAGATTTCTGCGTTTTTAGCTAGATAATTCAGATGGGTTGGGAAAAGTTAGAGAGATCTAATCTATACTTCATCTAATCTACCGAAGGATCTAAGTGTTTCTGTTATCCACTATGTAAATACCACAGTAATCTGATCAAATCCACAGTAGAAACCTTAAATGTAAGTCCTGAGCATTTTCACAAACATACATTTAAAATTGCAAGCTCTCAAAGAAGATATTTCAAAACACAAAGAAGAGCAGGAGAACACTCAGAAGATAGATGCAGAACTCCAGATTCTATTGCATTAGAAACGAATAGCCATACATGATTTACAATGTAAGAATGACTCTTAGTTTCATTGATCATACTACAGAGAACTTACAAGCTTTACAGATACAGTAAGGCAGCCAGACATTCCATGCGCACCTTACTGCAGACAAACAGGCGACCTCCTTCTTCTACTCTAAACTATGCTAAGCTATCTTGCTGTATGTTCCTAAAATCTCTGTTGTAGGCCCTAAAAATCCCTGTTGTAAAGTATTACAGTGTAGAGAGGCACAATATATAGCATCCTGATTGTCCTCACTACAGCAAAAAACCTAACTGAACCCCTGGTTCAAACCTCTAGTTACAGCAATAAATGCAGGTGAACCAGTTCTCAAAAATATCTCAGAACAGTGGTCAAATCTGGGCGAAATATTGCCCCTTCTGAGAAGTTCCAGCAGCTGGGCAATAACTTCTGTCTGTCTTTTGCAATAATATCTTCAGCTGCGACCTTCCTCTTCACTTGAATGGCTTTGACTTTTGCATTTCATCTCTATCTTCTTGCTCCTGAGATCTGATCTTCTGCCTCCATGTTGACTTTCCAGCTGCTTCCTCAACTGCAAGCCTGCAAGACAAGACAAGCAATAAGTACTCCATTTATGACAAAACAGCATGAAACTAGAATAAGCGTTTAAATCAAAGTGACTACGCAAGATCGCGGAAATCAGATCCAAAATCCGCTCAAAACGCGTCAAAAATGCGCCCAAGCTGCTCAAAATTGATGGGTCAACCATCGCTGACCGGGAAAATGCCAGAGGCGCCAAAAAAAAACACTTTAAAACTCCACCACTTCATTTCCCGCCCATCGGCATGATATTCGCAGTTGGTGCGTCAAAAAAAACAGGTTAGTCGATATACCTCATCATCATGATATTTCGGAAAATATGATGCTTTCCCTCCTGAAGGTTCAAATGAATGTCATCATGATGATTCGCCTCTGCATATTGGAGAAAAGAACAACATCATCATCATCATGTTGAAGAAGAATAGGAGGATGCGAATATAATCATGCTGTCGAGGAGAGGAAGATGATGGTGACGTCATCATGATATTCGGGCTTCATTGAAATGCTAAGGATGACGTCATCGTCATGTTCGGTTAAGATCAGGGGGATAATTGCAATATCGGGTCACCTAAGGAGCATGATCAGGATGATGAGCATAATATGACCCTTTTGCGGCCAAGGTAACCCTCTCGAGAAAATCAGCATGATGAAGATCATCATCATATTTGGGGCGTATGTCGAACTGGGAAAAGGACGTCATCATCATGATAATCGGGAACCGGATCGTGCTTGGAAAATATATCCTGCTCGAAGGAAAAATGATGATGATGACCATCAGGAGGATATTTGTTTTGTCGAACACAGAAGAAGACATCATCATGATATTTGGGAACCGGATCGGGCTTGGAAAATATATCCTGCTCGAAGGAAAAATGATGATGATGACCATCAGGAGGATATTTGTTTTTTCGCTATTCAGATCGGGATGACGTCATCGTCATATTCGGAGCCTTCGCTAAACTTGAAACATGACGTCATCATGATATTTCGCCAACCGGATCATGTTTGAGAAAAAATCCTGCCGAAGGGAAAATATGATGATCATGAGCATGATCAGGATAAAAATATGATGATGATGATCATCAGGATGTTCTCAAAAAGGCTGCATTTTCGGTAGGAGGACTTGGCGGAATATCGGGCGCGCAAACAATATCATGATGATGATGTTGTTAACAGGACAGGATAAAAAATGATGATGATGACCGTCCTAATCGATTTATCATGATGACGTCATCATGATATTTTGTCTTCGAAGCACAAGGATAAGTTGGTCATCATGATATTTCGACTAGGGTGATATTACGAAATATGATGATGCTGTTTAAGAAATGCAATATCGAACCCTTCTTAATAGATAGGCTGATCATCATGATGTTTCGGCAAACAGATATCAGGAGGATATGAAGATGATGATCCTCCTTTGAAATTATCATGATGATGTCTTCACTACTTAGCGAATTTCAGCGAATGTTCTATGAAAGATCAGGATGATGATCAAGAAGCCGTCATCATCATATTTCGAAGTCCAGCAAATATCATGATGACGACCTTGCGAAAGGGAGACCAGGAGGATATGAAGTCGTCGTCATCATCATATTTCGAATGCCAGCAAATATCATGATGATGACCCTCCAATAGGTTTTGAACGTGCGCATGTAAATATGCCGAAGGTGATTTTGTTAAGTCAGGGTGATCCTATACCATCAGCATGATATTTTAAGATCAGGCGATGCAAGGATATCATGATGATGCTCGCGATAAAAAGGCCGCTCGACGGGGGGAACCTACCTTGACTTAAAGTTAATGTCATCATGATATTTCGAACCTCAGGATATTATCGGGGGGTGCGTTTAAAATATGATGATGATGACGCTCTTCAGCAAAACCGAGTTTATAACATGACCTTCCTAAAAGATATCATGATGCTGCATAATGCGAAGATCATGATGATGATGTCAACATGACTTAGAATAAAAAAATGATGATCCTCCTGCGAATATCAGGTTTGACCAAGACTTTGACCGTGCATAACTTCCACATATGGTCGAATTTTCAAGTGAAGTAAAAGGCAAACCTGCATGAAATTTCAAGCTCTTTCAAAATATGAGGTCACAGAAACAAAATATGAACTTTGACAAACAGACCTCATGATGATGACCTACCCTATGCAATATCATGATGATGATGCACCTGACCTTCATCTTTACCAGACTGCCAGAAAGCAGAAAAAACACAAGCAGAAGCAAAAAGCAAGACATCAGCAGGGGTCCTCGTTTTGCTAAGGAGCAAAATGGGGCGTGTTGTGAACATCACAACAACTAGCAACCAAAACAAAATAATTAAATTCAGAGTGTTCAAGGAAACTAGGTGAAATGAACTCATAACTTCCAACTATCTTTTCCTGCAAATTACTATTCAGCTTGAGACTCAAAGTGTTCAATAAAGATGCATGAATTTCCATTTTCAGTTTAGTTGTGTGCATGTGATTAATTATCCTCATCTTGAAGATCGGTTGAACAAACCAGTGACTGACATTAGCCTACGTAGGTGAGGATATTCCCTCATAGCCGACCGGATAGAGCCTTGCTGCCAGCGAGCGTCTATAGCCCCGGCAAGGTTATCGTTACAATTCTCCTAAGTAGAGCCCCACTGCTAGCGAGCGTCCATAGCCCCGGTAGAGTTACTTAGATGGCTTAATCTGGATTTTCAGTATAATCCGCTTTATTTATTTATTTATTTATTTTTTGTTTTCTAATTTTGAAAGATCTCATAAGGTATAGCAATTTGTAACTTCATGATGATGCAAGGAGTGGACACTTGCTGAAATTAAGTTGAGAATTGTAATGGTAGCAAGGGTGACCTCTGATTTTTCACCTAATATCTACACTGGTAGGTTCAACAAACCCAAGGATTTTAGGTGTGTCATCGTGAGAAACCTGCTTCGAATTCTCAATCACATTTATTGAATATGAAACTTCAGAAGATGAACAACTCTCTACATTCATGATAGTGACAAGCTATGTGTAAATTGCAAATGGTTAACCTGAATATCCTAAATTATATACTATTTTGAATGGTTGCTAGTTCTGCTCCCTAATACTCTACAGTAAAATAAAGATCCCTGCTGAGGAGACAACAAACAAACCAAACAAACAGGCTGTACAAACAAGATCATGATGATGATGTTGTTAACAGGACAGCAACAAAACTGTACAAAACTGTACAAACAGACAGAAACAAAAAGCAAAAAAAAACAAGCTATACAAACAACTAACCTAAGAAGAAAACAGCAAAAGAAGACCACAAAAAACAACTAACAACTACCCCATCAGACTATATACCAGCCTCTCCAAGGCAAACTGAAACCCAGGAAAAAGACCCAAGAACACCCCTACTTGCATATTTCGTTAGGTTGTGCAGGAGTAACAGGGTACTGGTGATGGTTCTCATCCTAGCAGATTTATCTTTGAATTCTGAAAAAAATTCTGATATTCTAGATTCATTGTGTTTATCAGAATAGCTCTTAATGACTAATAACTGAGGCTGCTCATCAGGTTATGATTAATCCATAAGCATGTCCTATCTCTTGAATTTCCATAATCAAAATAGCATTTATCATTGTTTACTAAGGAAAGGAAAGAGACAACCTGATGTGCCTTTAGCTCTGTGGAACACACTTGTTTATTAGTAGCTGGCTCTTCATCTAGCTCTGCATTTTCATTGCCCAGCTCTATGTCTAGTCCTTTTTCAAGTTGAAAGATGAATGACTCTAGATGTATCATTTCTTCATCTTCATCCAGCTTTGTTCCTTCATTCTGGATGTTCAGTTTATCCTCAAATTTAGCACATCTCTCAATGTTCTCATTAGTTTCCTGCACATCAGCACTTAAGTAAGTATCTTCATCATCATAATCTGACATACAGAAATTAATCATTTCTAAATCACTTGAGAGTAAAAGTGGGATGACATCTTTTGATTGATAGGAATACTCCCCTGTTTTATTTTCAACATGGTATGGGGGTGATGTCTGATTGTGCACAGCAGCTACATGATCCTCTGTACCCTCTTCTTTCAAAAATTGTTCATCAGATGACCCACAGTTATCGTCCAGTGTGGAGTCTGCTTCTATTAACCTGCAACAATCATCACATGACTCCTGGAGAGAGATTTTATTATCCTTTATTCCTAGCATTGGTTCCATCGTTGTATCCTCTACACATTTAACGACCGTTGCTGCTGCATCCTCCTATCGCCTAATAATCTCCTCACTTCCTTGCCAACTTTCAGCCTTATACACATATTGGACTGGGAAATTGTATGTAACGCACTCTTCCACCTCTTGTCTAATGTCATGACCAAATCTGTCTATTGCATTGTTTTCCTCATCTGAAGAATTTCCATCAGACTTAATGAATAGTGCTGTTCTATTGCTGACACACTTCTTTCTACTGTTTAACATCATAACCTCCTCAATCTGCGTCCCATTGTTGGTAACTCTATAGACACCTGGCTCAACAGCAGCATATAAGATTTCATTAGTTCGATTATACTCTGTTATCATATGTTTCATTCTGGGCTCTGCCTTTATTCTGATCTGGTTTGGGATGCCTCTCCATGGTAACCACATGTGTGAAAAGTCAGTAGCCATATACCCGTTTAATGTCTTGGACCAATCCCTACTCAGCAACATTCCATAATTTACGGGTATATCCACTACTTGGATGTCAATGATTTGGCTCACCCTAGGGTCTGAAGCTAACTGCACCTGTATGTTCATGAGTTCTCCTATCACACTAACCTCGGTCTTATCTAATTGTGTGACAACCTTGGCAGATTTGGTGGGAGTCAGCCCGAGAGTTTTACATATTCCTAAGGGCATTACGTTGGCTGAAGCACCAGAATCTACCATGCAATTGTGTATATTCTTCCCACACAACCTAACAGTTAACAAGAAAGGTTGAGTATCCCTCTTATCCGCATGTATTACTACGTTGGTGTTGGAAGGCTGCTCAACTTTCTTACCTTTCTCCTTAGGTGGTGAATCACTACTAGGAACAGTTATATCAGCAGACACCATGTTTGTTATGGATGTATCCAGGGATTTTAAAAAAGCATTTCTGATCCCTGGGGTCTTCAATAATTCATTTAGAGGTATGCTGACCTTCATTTTCTTTATTTCCTCTGACAAGTAATTCATTAGTCTTGTTGTCTCTACTGCTTCTGTCTTACTTGTTTGATCCTTTTGCACTGCTGTTCCGTTATTTGTGTGCTGACTAGCTTTAAGTATGGCAGGATTGTTGCTAGCATTCTGATCTGGGGGTGTATTGATGTTATTCGGAGGAGTGGAAGTGGTGAAAGGTCCTCCCGGCCTAGGGTTGTTCCTCAAATGGTAGGTGTGGCTTTTATTTGTCTGTTGAAAGGCCTGCACCTCCTCTGTTTCATTTAATATCTCGTTTTCAGATTCAAAAGGAAACTGAAAAGCATTTAACACAAAGGCTGATTCGGGATAAAGACTTTCACAATAGTATGGTTCATCCTCTAGCAATTCATCCTCCCTCTCTTCTGCAGTTGCAAAGGTAAACGTTTCTAAGACTAATGCTGTGTCATATTCTGAGGGTACTACCTCATTACCCTTAGGAATGAGAAATTCTGAGGTAGGAGGCTGTACATCTACGTTGAAGATACTAGCTGCCAAGTGGAACTGTGGACAGTCATGCTCAGCATGGGCATTAGTATTGTGAAATCTGCACCAATTTTTGGGTGTTGTATTGGCCATTTGTATGTTAGTTATTTGTTTTGCACCATGATTATCCGTATTCTCGAAAGGAGAAGCCAGAGTACCATTGTTGGGCCCAGTGTTCCATGTCTTGGGTGGCCTAGGTTGATTCTGGTTCTTGTTATTATTGCTCCAGGTCCTATTATCTATCACTGGCCCCCTATTTTGCATTGGTTGCCCCTGACCGGGGCCTTGATGCTGATTGTAGTTTTGGTTCTGATTGTACTGCTGGTTCTGGTTGAGACTATAATTCTGATTTTGGCCTTGGTTGTGACCTTGAGGTGGATTGTAGTTTTGGTTGCTTCTGCCATAGAGATTCTCATTTCTTAGCTGTGTCACTTCGGTTGTTAATCTCTTCAGATGTGCAGTAATTTCTTTGATGTCTTCCCTATCATCTTGTGCTTTTGCCACAGTTACATCCCTAGGAAGTTGGAAGAAACGCTGACCATTATTTTGACTGTTATTGGAAGTACTAGCCGTGTAAGGAGTTATAGCCTGGATTGGAGTAGGATTATACACAGGTGTGTAAGAAGGAACCGGATTTATTAGTGGAGCATGCTGCACAGGGACTCCATTCCATGGGTGTGCCTGATTCTGCACCCCAAAATTTCCTCCAAATGGACTGTAAGTTGTATGTCTCATTTCTTGGTTCACTGAGGCTGCCTCTTTATAGGCTTTGGATATTGAATCTATGTCAGGTTTCCTTTTGACAAACATGGCAGTTAAAGGATCCAAGGCAGCATAGTACATAGCCAACAAGGGAGCATCATCTATGGTATAAGGGGCTGCTAGCCTAGAATAGGCCTTTTGGAATCTGTCATTGAAATTATCAATTAACTCTCCCTCACCTCGTTTTATAGCAGCCAACTTATGATACAAAGCACAAGGGTCAATGGGTCCTCTAAATCTTGACAGAAATGCTTCTTCCATAAGTGCCCAGGAAGAAATGTAACTATTGGGTAAGTTTACATACCAGCTAGAGGCCTGCTCATTAAAGGTGTAAGGAAACAACCTACACACAACATCCTCGTGCTCTAACATAGCCCTAAAACATGCTTCCTTAAATATTCTAATATGATCTTCTGGGTCTTGATGCAACTGGTATTTGGGACATATCTTTTCTGGATTTTTTGGCATGTCATGATAATCATTGAAGAATATGGGAGAATTGACATCGAAATAAGCCATTGCAGGTGTTTGAGCTTGACTTGAACTTGCAGAAATACCTGGATTGATTGGTGGATTAGGATTTAGAGGAGGATTGAGACCTCCAGAAGTGCCTGAACCAAGATTTAAAGATCTGAACAGTGATCTATCAGGACTTATAATACTACAGATGTTAAAAGGTGACCCAGGAGGTGTTCCAGATGAACTTCCTGCTTGCGATATCTTTGGATTCCAGATTAAAGGGCTTTTACTTCACCTTGTATCAGGTAGTTGCACAAAGATATCTCCTGAACTGGACCTAGACCTAGTCACTCTGTTACTGTCGTTAGCCAGTTTGAAATGAAACCTAACTCAGGCAGGCCCTCCTTCTAGCGCCAGAAAACTGTTGATGACTGTTTTGATGCAATCATAACAATAAGTTAAAATTCACATGACATGAACTGAAACTATACTTGAAAGACAAGAAGGAATCATTTGGTGATTCAACTTATCCCAAGTCTACAATGGTTCGGTTGGTCAAGTTCAGTTGGTCAATGTGAAGCTGTAATGTTCAAGGGGCCTTACGTAGTTTAGGTTTGTTCTGTGGTTTACTGGCCTAAGAATATGCAAAGAGGTCATGAGATAGGTCAATGCTCTTCATTCCTTTGCATAAAGGTGCTACTGTGCTGCAAGTTTCAGATGTTTTTCTTTGATTTATGCAGCTTCCTTCTTCATGTACTTATGAAAATTGTCTACTTAGACTCTGTTATGCATGCTTCTTCAGATTTGAGACAATTTCCTTTAGATTTCTACGTTTTTAGCTAGATAATTCAGATGGGTTGGGAAAAGTTAGAGAGATCTAATCTATACTTCATCTAATCTACCGAAGGATCTAAGTGTTTCTGTTATCCACTATGTAAATACCACAGTAATCTGATCAAATCCACAGTAGAAACCTTAAATGTAAGTCCTGAGCATTTTCACAAACATACATTTAAAATTGCAAGCTCTCAAAGAAGATATTTCAAAACACAAAGAAGAGCAGGAGAACACTCAGAAGATAGATGCAGAACTCCAGATTCTATTGCATTAGAAACGAATAGCCATACATGATTTACAATGTAAGAATGACTCTTAGTTTCATTGATCATACTACAGAGAACTTACAAGCTTTACAGATACAGTAAGGCAGCCAGACATTCCACGCGCACCTTACTGCAGACAAACAGGCGACCTCCTTCTTCTACTCTAAACTATGCTAAGCTATCTTGCTGTATGTTCCTAAAATCTCTGTTGTAGGCCCTAAAAATCCCTGTTGTAAAGTATTACAATGTAGAGAGGCACAATATATAGCATCCTGATTGTCCTCACTATAGCAAAAAACCTAACTGAACCCCTGGTTCAAACCTCTAGTTACAGCAATAAATGCAGGTGAACCAGTTCTCAAAAATATCTCAGAACAGTGGTCAAATCTGGGCGAAATATTGCCCCTTCTGAGAAGTTCCAGCAGCTGGGCAATAACTTCTGTCTGTCTTTTGCAATAATATCTTCAGCTGCGACCTTCCTCTTCACTTGAATGGCTTTGACTTTTGCATTTCATCTCTATCTTCTTGCTCCTGAGATCTGATCTTCTGCCTCCATGTTGACTTTCCAGCTGCTTCCTCAACTGCAAGCCTGCAAGACAAGACAAGCAATAAGTACTCCATTTATGACAAAACAGCATGAAACTAGAATAAGCGTTTAAATCCAAGTGACTGCGCAAGATCGCGGAAATCAGATCCAAAATCCGCTCAAAACGCATCAAAAATGCGCCCAAGCTGCTCAAAATTGATGGGTCAACCATCGCTGACCGGGAAAATGCCAGAGGCGCCAAAAAAAACACTTTAAAACTCCACCGCTTCATTTCCTGCCCATCGGCATGATATTCGCAGTCGGTGCGTCAAAAAAAACAGGTTAGTCGATATACCTCATCATCATGATATTTCGGAAAATATGATGCTTTCCCTCCTGAAGGTTCAGATGAATGTCATCATGATGATTCGCCTCTGCATATTGGAGAAAAGAACAACATCATCATCATCATGTTGAAGAAGAATAGGAGGATGCGAATATAATCATGCTGTCGAGGAGAGGAAGATGATGGTGACGTCATCATGATATTCGGGCTTCATTGAAATGCTAAGGATGACGTCATCGTCATGTTCGGTTAAGATCAGGGGGATAATTGCAATATCGGGTCACCTAAGGAGCATGATCAGGATGATGAGCATAATATGACCCTTTTGCGGCCAAGGTAACCCTCTCAAGAAAATCAACATGATGAAGATCATCATCATATTTGGGGTGTATGTCGAACTGGGAAAAGGACGTCATCATCATGATAATCGGGAACCGGATCGTGCTTGGAAAATATATCCTGCTCGAAGGAAAAATGATGATGATGACCATCAGGAGGATATTTGTTTTGTCGAACACAGAAGAAGACATCATCATGATATTTGGGAACCGGATCGGGCTTGGAAAATATATCCTGCTCGAAGGAAAAATGATGATGATGACCATCAGGAGGATATTTGTTTTTTCGCTATTCAGATCGGGATGACGTCATCGTCATATTCGGAGCCTTCGCTAAACTTGAAACATGACGTCATCATGATATTTCGCCAACCGGATCATGTTTGAGAAAAAATCCTGCCGAAGGGAAAATATGATGATCATGAGCATGATCAGGATAAAAATATGATGATGATGATCATCAGGATGTTCTCAAAAAGGCTGCATTTTCGGTAGGAGGACTTGGCGGAATATCGGGCGCGCAAACAAGATCATGATGATGATGTTGTTAACAGGACAGGATAAAAAATGATGATGATGGCCATCCTAATCGATTTATCATGATGACGTCATCATGATATTTTGTCTTCGAAGCACAAGGATAAGTTGGTCATCATGATATTTCGACTAGGGTGATATTACGAAATATGATGATGCTGTTTAAGAAATGCAATATCGAACCCTTCTTAATAGATAGGCTGATCATCATGATGTTTCGGCAAACGGATATCAGGAGGATATGAAGATGGTGATCCTCCTTTGAAATTATCATGATGATGTCTTCACTACTTAGCGAATTTCAGCGAATGTTCTGTGAAAGATCAGGATGATGATCAAGAAGCCGTCATCATCATATTTCGAAGTCCAGCAAATATCATGATGACGACCTTGCGAAAGGGAGACCAGGAGGATATGAAGTCGTCGTCATCATCATATTTCGAATGCCAGCAAATATCATGATGATGACCCTCCAATAGGTTTTGAACGTGCGCATGTAAATATGCCGAAGGTGATTTTGTTAAGTCAGGGTGATCCTATACCATCAGCATGATATTTTAAGATCAGGCGATGCAAGGATATCATGATGATGCTCGCGATAAAAAGGCCGCTCGACGGGGGGAACCTACCTTGACTTAAAGTTAATGTCATCATGATATTTCGAACCTCAGGATATTATCGGGGGGTGCGTTTAAAATATGATGATGATGACGCTCTTCAGCAAAACCGAGTTTATAACATGACCTTCCTAAAAGATATCATGATGCTGCATAATGCGAAGATCATGATGATGATGTCAACATGACTTAGAATAAAAAAATGATGATCCTCCTGCGAATATCAGGTTTGACCAAGACTTTGACCGTGCATAACTTCCACATATGGTCGAATTTTCAAGTGAAGTAAAAGGCAAACCTGCATGAAATTTCAAGCTCTTTCAAAATATGAGGTCACAGAAACAAAATATGAACTTTGACAAACAGACCTCATGATGATGACCTACCCTATGCAATATCATGATGATGATGCACCTGACCTTCATTTTTACCAGACTGCCAGAAAGCAGAAAAAACACAAGCAGAAGCAAAAAGCAAGACATCAGCAGGGGTCCTCGTTTTGCTAAGGAGCAAAATGGGGCGTGTTGTGAACATCACAACAGGATCTAAGTGTTTCTGTTATGCACTATGTAAACACTACAGTAATTTGATCAAATCCACAGTAAAAACCCTAAATGTAAGTTCTGAGCATTTTCACAAACATACATTTAAAATTACAAGCTCTCAAAGAAGATATTTCAAAACACAAAGAAGAGCAGGAGAACACTCAGAAGATAGATGCAGAACTCCAGATTCTATTGCATTAGAAACGAATAGTCATACATGATTTACAATGTAGGAATGACTCTTAGTTTCATTGATCATACTACAGAGAACTTACAAGCTTTACAGATACAGTAAGGCAGCCAGACATTCCACGCGCACCTTACTGCAGACAAACAGGCGACCTCCTTCTTCTACTTCTAAACTATGCCCAGAAAGACTCTACAATTCTGGCAAAATCCTAAAATCCCTGTGTGTAAAGTATTACAGTGTAGGAAGGCACAATATAAAGACATTCTGATGGTCCTTACTACAGCAAAAAACCTAACTGAACCCCTGGTTCAAACCCCTGGTTACAGCAATAAATGCAGGTGAACCAGCTCTCAAAAATATCTCAGAGCAGTGTCAAATCTGGGCGAAATATTGCCCCTTCTGAGAAGTTCCGGCAGCTGGGCAATAACTTCTGTTTGTCTATTGCAGTAATACCTTCAGCTGCAACCTTCCTCTTTACTTGAATGGCTTTGACTTTTGCACTTCATCCTTATCTTCTTGCTCCTGAGATCAGATCTTCTTCCTCCATGAGGTCACTGTGTTGACTTTCCAGCTGCTTCCTCAACTGCAAGCCTGCAAGACAAGACAAGCAATAAGTTTCACATTTATCACATAAACAGCATGAAATTAAAATAAGCATTTAAATCCAGGTGACTACGCAAGATTGTGGAAATCAGATCAGAATGCACTCAAAAACGCGTCCAAAATGCGCTCAGACTACCCAAACTTCATCGGGTCAACCATCGCTGACCAAAAAATGCCAGAGGTGCCAAAAAAAACACTTTAAAACTCCACCGCTTCATTTCCCGCCCATCGGCATGACCATCGCTGTCGGTGCATTGAAAAAACATGTTGGCCGACATACTTCATCATCATGATATTTCGCTTCTGCATATTGGAGAAAAGAACAACATCATCATCATCATCATGTTGAAGAAGAATAGGAGGATATGAATATGATCATGCTGCCGAGGAAAGGAAAATGATGGTGACATCATCATGATATTCAGGCTTCATTGAAATGCTAAGGATGACGTCATCATCATGTTCAGTTAAGATCAGGGGATAATTGTGATATCGGGTCACCTAAGGAGCATGATCAGGATGATGAATGTAATATGATCCCTTTGCGGCCAAGGTAACCCTCTCGAAAGATCAGGATGATGATGATCATCATCATATTTGGGGCTTTTGTCAAACTTGGAATAAGACATCATCATCATATTTCGGCAAACGGATCGTGCTTGAAAATATCCTGTTGAAAGAAAAAATGATGATGATGATCATCAGGATATTAGCTTCCTCGTTTATCAGATCGAGATGACGTCATCATGATATTTCGTTAACCGGATCATGTTTTAGAAAATATCCTACCGAAGGGAAAATGTTATGATGATGATCATCAGGATGTTTTCAAAAGGTCTTACTTCATCGGCAGGAGGACTTTACGAAATATCGGGCGAACAAACAAGATCATGATGATCTTGACGATATGACAGGATAAAAATATGATGATGACCCTCCTCATCGAATTATCATGATGACGTAATCATCATATTTTGTTTTCGGAGCACAAGGATGAGTTGAGGTCATCATGATATTTGCGCTAGGGTGATATTGTGAAATATGATCATGCTGTTGAGAAATGCAATATCGACCTCTTCTGAATAGATAGGGTGATCAGGAGGATATGAAGATGATGATCGTCTTTATCGAATTATGATGATGATGCCTTCATCACTTAGCGAATTTCAGCGAATGACCCTCGTGAAAGATCAGGATGATGATCATGATGTTGCAAAAAGAGACCAGGAGGATATGAAGTCGTCATCATCATCTTAGCGAACTTCAGCAAATATCATGATGATGACCCTCCGAAGGATTATAACATGCGCACGCAAAGATGCCGAAGGTGGATTTTTCTAAGTCTGGGTGATCAGCATGATATTATAAGATCAGGTAATGTTGAAATATCATGATGAAGCTCGCGATACAACAGACCACTCGACGGGGAACTTACCTTGACTTAAAGTTGATGTCATCATGATATTTGAACCTCAGGATATTATCGGGGGGGTGCGTTTCAAATATGATGATGATGTCCTCATACAGCAAAACCAAGTTTATAAAATATGACGCTCCTAAGAAAATCATGATGCTGCATAATGCGCACAAGGCCTTTTGACGGGTAAAGGGTACTACCACCTAAGATTGACGTCCGGATATTGCGACTGCATGATTTTTATCGGGTGATAGACCAAGATCATGATGATCTTGACAACATGACTTAGGATATAAAAATATGATGATCCTCCTGCGAATATCAGGTTTGACCAAAACTTTGACCGTGCATAACTTTCACATATGGAAAAATTTTCAAGTGAAGTAAAAGGCAAACCTGCATGGAATTTCAAGCTCTTTCTAAATATGAGGCCACAGCAATAAAATATGAACTTTGACAAACTGACCTCATGATGATGATGCACCTGACCTTCATTTTTACCAGACCGCCAGAAAGCAGAAAAACACAAGCAGAAGCAAAAAGCAAACATCAGCAGGGGTCCCCATTTTGCTAAGGAGCATAATGGGGCGTGTTGTGAACATCACAACAGGTTCTTCAAAAATGTCCCACAAATTTGTTGTCCCTATCAGACACAATGCTCAAAGGCAATCCATGGATCTTGACAATTTCTTTAAAGAACAAACTTGTAATGTAGCTAGCATCATTGGTGATTTTACAAGGAATAAAGTGTGCCATTTTGTTGAATCTATCTACCACAACAAACACACTGTCACAACCTATCCTTGTCTTGGGCAATCCCATCACAAAATCCATACTCAAACTTTCCCAAGGTCTGTCTGGTATGGGCAAAGGTTGGTACAGTCTTGCATTGGTTGAGACCCCCTTTGCTCTCTGACATACCATGCAACTCTCAACAAACCTTCTGATATCAGATTGGATCTTTGGCCAAAAGTAAAATCTTCTTACCAGATCTAAAGTTTTATTGAGTCCAAAATGTCCTCATAAACCACCACTGTGTTTTTCCTTCACTATATTATCCCTCATTGAACACTAGACATAGCTGACTTACTTTGAACAAAAGGCCATCCTACAATGTATAATTAGAAATTTTAGTATGGAAAGCATTGGCAAACTCATTGCATACCCTGTAAATTTCCTTGAAATCGTGATCCTCTTCATACAATCCTTTGAGTGCTTCAACACCCATGCTTTGCAACTGCACTTCTTGCAATGTCAACACCCTCCTACTTAAAGCATCCACAACCTTATTGGTTATCCCTTTCTTATGCTTGATGGTGAAGGTGTATGTTTGAAGACTTTCTACCTACTTCATGTGTCTATGGTTGAGCTTTTCCTATCCATTCAAAAAACTGAGCATGATTGTCAGTGTACACAATGAATTCTTTGGGAAGCAAATAATGCCTCCACTTTTTCAGAGTTTGTACCAAGGCATACAATTCTAAATCATAAGAGGAGTACTTCTTCTTAGCTTCATTCAATTTCTCACTGAAAAAGGCCACCGGTCTGCCTTCTTGGCTCAACACTGCTCCTATGGCCATCCCACTTGCATCACATTCAATGGTAAAAACCTTATTGAAATCAAGAAGTACTAATACAGGATACTTGGCAACTTTCTGCTTCAAACTTTCAAAACTCTGGTCTGCCTCTTTTGTCCACACAAACTTCACCTTACCACCACTCTTGATGGTCTCCAACATAGGTGCACAAATATCACTGTAGTTCTTAATAATTTTTTTGTAAAATGTGGCCAAGCCATGAAAACTTCTGACCTCTCCTGCTGTCCTAGCTGTAGGCCAATTCAAAATAGCCTCTACCTTGGAAGGATCCATTTTCAAATCACCCTTAGAGATGACAAAACCTAGGTACACCAATTCTTGTTTCATGAAGTCACACTTTTCCATGTTTATCAGTAACTTCTAATCTTGCAGCCTCTTCAAGACTATCTCCAAATGTTTCAAGTGTTCTTCCTTGCTCTTATTGAACACCAAGATATCATCAATGTAGACTACCACAAATTTCCCTATGAACTCCTGCAACACCTCATTCATCAGCCTCATAAAGGTGCTCGGGGCATTTGAAAAACCAAAAGGCATCACAAGCCACTCATACAACCCTTCATTGGTTTTAATGTCATCTTCCACTCATCCCCCTCTCTTATCCCTATCTGGTGATACCCACTCTTTAAGTCTATCTTGATGAAATAAGTGGCCCCCCCCAAATAATCCATTAGATCTTCTATTCTAGGAATAGGAAACCCATACCTGATGGTTATCCTATTGATGGCCCTAGAATTGGTGTAAAGCCTCCATTTCCCATCCTTCTTTGGGGCTAAAACAGTAGGGACTGCACATGGGCTAAGGCTCTTTCTTATCAGTCCTTTGTTTAGGAGTTCTTGAACCTGATTTGCTATCTCTTCATTCTGCTAAGGGGTCATTTTATATACTGCTTATTAGGGAGTACTACTCTGGGTATGAGGTCTATCTGATGGCTAATGTCTCTGACAGGTGGTAGGGAATCAGGTATATCATTTGCAATCACTCCTTTGTAACTCTCAAGCAAATCTCTAACCTCCTTAGTCCCTACTTCTCTCACATTTTCCTTCTTTTCCCCCTTAGGCTTCACAATCAAAGAAAAACCTACTCCACCACCTGCCTTTAGTGTACCCATGAATTCCTTTTCTCCTACCAGCATTACACTAGATCCTACAGGTTGTGGATCCCCTTCTACCAATGACTATATCCTATAAGTTACACCATCCTTTTGGAATGAGTAAGCATTCTTTTCCCCATCATGATGAGCCTTTCTGTCAAACTGTCACAGTCTGCCCAGCAGAAGATGGCAAGCATCCATTGGAAGGATGTCACACAAAATCTTGTCTCTATACCCCCCAATATTGAATTCTACCCATGCTTGTTCATTGATAACTATATGTTGTCCCTTGTTTAACTAACTGACCCTATATGGACAGCTATGGGGTATCTTTTCTAATTTCAATTTATCTACTGCTTCCAAAGATATAATATTGTCAGTAGAACCAGAGTCAATAATAACTTTACAAACCTTACCTTGGATCTTGCAATTGACTCTAAACAAAGCTCTTCTTTGTGACGGTTCAGTCTGCACTAGATCTTTGAGCATCGTCCTCTTGATCATCAAATTTTCTCCCATCTATGATGTCAAATTCACTTCAATAGATGTCACACTCCCTACATCCTCTTGAGTCAATGTGGACACCTATAATCTAGGTGCCCTATCTGATTACAGTTATAACATCTCATATTGGAGAAATTGGATCCTCTACCTGATCCATTTGTCCCACCTCTTCCATTAGGCCTTCTTCCTCGGTAGCCTCCTCTTCTACTTGAGTCCCCAACTTGCTCTCCTTGGCTAGACTCACCATTAGGCCTCTGGTTAGGACTTCTTCTTCCAAAACTGCCTCTGCCTCTAAAACTTCTGCCACCTCTTCCTCTACCTTGCTGCTCATCTTTCCTCTTTAGCTTCTCTTCAGCTCTTAATGCTAATTGAAAGCATTTTTCCGGAGTTTCAGGGGTCAATAAACTTATCTCATCTTGAATATTGAACCTCAGACCATTTAGATACCTGGCCACCTTAGCTTTTTCCTCCTCCATGTACACACGGTGAAGAGTGTATTTGTGAAACTCCTCGGTGTAAGTAGTTACATCCATATCTTTTTGCTTGAGGTTTTGCATTATCCTGTAAATCTGCACCTCGTAGTCAGATGGAAGGAACTGGGATTTGATCTTCTCCAGCATTCTTCTCCATGAAGAGATCATAGTCTTCCCATTCTTTACCCTTTCTCCTTGGGTGTAATTCCACCACGTAAGGGCAGCACCTTTGAGTTTAGTTTTTGCAAACTTAACCCTCTTACTTTCAGGAACTTCCTTGTATTCAAAGTAGTTGTTTAGAGCCTCAATCCACTCCATGACTTCATTAGCATTCATCTTCCCACTAAACATGGGAATCTCCATCTGAGCCTCTGAAGAATCCTTGCCAATTGCCTTGATGGCTTCAAGGAAATACCTTTGATCAGCAGGTACTTCTACCTCTTCTTGCTCTTCTTCTTCTTCCTCTTTCTCTTCCTCTTCATCTGAACCTTCATCTATCCTCTTCCCTATCCTCAATGCCTTCAACTCTGCTTGGAGTGCTTCCTTGACTCCACTTTTGATCTTCTCTTCCATCTCCTTGAACTTATTGACCACTTCAGTGGTCATCCCCTTTGGAGGCATATTGCTAGCCTCTCCTTCACTCTCCTCTGCTAACATATACCAGGCCAACAACAGAACCTTTTATGGCTCTGATACCACTATGATGAGGAGTGCATAGTGGGAACAAACAATTGATCAAATATTAAACTTTTGAACTCTTGAACCTTTTAGAACCATTTATAGTCTCGGTGAACAGATCTCTTTCTTTCATTTTCAGCAACACTTTGTCCGTTGGCCACTTTACAACTTATCTCTCTGAAGTCTTAGTCACTCTGATGTGAGGTTCAACACTCTTTGCCTATCGGCAAGAAAATCACCATCAGTCATATTCAAACTTGTCACCCCAACATCACAACTCTTCCCAATGGGTGACTCTATGCTTCTTGCCTATTGGCAAGACAATTATTATCAGCCATGTTAGAATTTGTCTCACCGATACGCCGATGGACCAACCACTCTTCGGCGTGACTTCAACCTTCGGAGAACTTCTTTTTTTTATGTCTCTGATATGTTAGTCACTCTGATCACTCATCGGCTAGACGAATGCTGTCGGCCAAACCTTAAGATCTCTTGCCGCTAGCCAATTTCTCTCGATGGATCTCCGTCGGTATAACTTATCCCTTATCACCCCGATACGCCTCAATCGGTAAGACCAATACTGTCGGTCCAATGCCAAGTTATCTACCCAATGACCTTATCATCCTGATATGAATCTTTAGAACACGACTTCTATTCAATGGCTTGAACCTCTCTTCGGTGAACTGCGGTGTTATTAAGCCGATACGCCAAAAGTCTTCCCGCGCTCAGCGAGACTATCCTTATTGCTCCGAGAGAGGAATATTTTTCCGATGGTCCCTGTTTCACTGACAACAACTTTGACCCCTCTTCTATTTCTACAACTCATTCATTCTCCAACCAAACCCTAGCACACGGATATGCTAGGCCATCTACTGTGTAAAATGCTCCAATTTGGTCCTCTGCGCCGCCGAACAAGGAAACAAAATAGAAAACAAAAATGAATACTTGTACAATGAAGCCATTCCACCGATCTTGATAGGAACCGTACCGATGGAATGCTTCAGTGAACCATTTTGCAACAGACTATAGGAAAAGGGAATCTACTAAGCACAATTACAAAATCCTTGAATCTTAAGAACAAGAAAACACAAAAGGGGATAGAATCAAAGCTTTATTGTTCTTCAGCACAATTCATACATACTTCCATAAATGAACACATAATAGGACACAAAATAGAACAGCCCAATGTTCATTCTACTATGCTTTTTAACCCACTACTGTGGGAGGCCAACCGTTTCTCAACCGGTCAGTTACAAACTAAAACAACAACAATGGAAAAAGAAAAAACATTGGTCAGTTTGACCTTATTACAAATAAAAAAACATGATTTGTTAGGTGCTCCTACACCATACACACATATGTAAAGAATGAAGCATACATTCAAATACACTCAAGGTATACGTGAATGTCAGGAATGAAGTAGATACGGAAGTATATACATTATGAACATACATGGTGTACATGAATACATACCAGGCATGAAGGCACAAGCATAAGCATACACGTGAAAGGCATGGATCTAATTGAATACACATGAAGAATTATGACATGAGTTATCCATACAAATGCACTTGATGAGGTATACCCACCAAACTTATACATAAACGTCCAAGTGACTCACACATACAATCAATGCAAGAAGCATATAGGAGCATGCAAGTAAGAAGCAATGCATTGAAATACACAAGATTACATAGATAAGACGTAATACATGTAAAAACACACATGAACACAGACAAAAATCATGACGTGACTACACACAAAAATATACATAAATACACACAAAGAGAATACAAGTAAGGCAAGGAAGTTTAAAGTAGGAATACAAGTAATACACAAGGTATGAGTCATATAAATCTTATAATGTTCTCTTTAGGATATCCTTGATTTCTCAACCTATAACAAGAATAATTCCAAGTAAGAAATGTTAGTATCATCATCAATTACTTCTGTGTGCATAGTTAATCCCTGCAGTCACTGATGTTATAAATAATAAATTCTTGTCATTCATAGGATGGCAAGACGATGCCTCTAATACCACTTGTAATGTCCCCTTATCACAACTTGAAATTTCTCAACCTTGTTCACAAATTTCAACTTGAAAGAAGAGAACATTAGTACACTAAATCTTTTGATCACTAATAAACATAAGATATATTCATCATATTGCTCTTTTACTCTTATATATATTTCATGATTCTAAGATTCACAATCTATGTTCACTATTTAAACTATCACTTTCCTGATCAATTCATTCCATATCTTCTACTACTAGACATTATTTCTCATTCACTAACTTTGAACATTATATGCATCATCATTACATAATGTACACGCTCTATTTATATTTCTCAATTCTCTATTCTCATATTGACTTTATATTTCACTTTCTCTATTATTCTCTATCACTTACATTTCACATGCACTATCACTTGATATCTCATATAATTATAAAATCTAGCACTAATTCATGGATATCATATCAGAGTAGGGAGGGAGTCTCTTGGACTTTTGCCATTATGGGGCTCTATTATATCCTTGGTGTAATGATGCCTTTTGCATCCTTTTGCAACCAAGGCCTCTAAGGTGACCTATCCTTGACACAATGATGCCTTTTGCATCAACTGTGAACAAGGCCTCTATGTCACATTTATAGGATGACCTATCCTTGGCACAATGATGCCTTTTGTATCACTTGCACACAAGGCCTCTATGTCATAAACCTTTGCATATGGTACCTTTTGTACTCATAATGTCAAAGGACACTAAATACCCATTGTTTAGTGGCAAGGATCCTCTTCTACCTCCTCTCTTATGAGGTTTATGTATTATTGCCTTAAGAAAGATATATTCATTCATGCTTATTGAATTAAACATATTAGCTATCTCTTCTTATGTCACTCATTAACAGCCTATGAGAGTTGAGATGTGAGTTGCCACTATCCACCATGTGGCTCTAATGTCTCCTATCCTTAGACTCAAGTTCCATACTCTTAGAGTCAAGGCCTCTATGAGACTAACTAACCATGAATGGCCTCTTAGCTACTTACTCACCCTGATAAGAGGTTAATGGGTCACATAAGATCCATACAAATTACACTACTATGGTATATGACTGTCTAAAAGAGATGATTGCTTACAAATCTGAACTTATCATTGGCAATAAATGTAAAGAGGCTTTCATACCTGATATACATATGATCGATTGATATGGAAGTGATAAATAATATAAACTTACTTGCTGATGTTGTGCTAGTTGTTGCTATTTTCTCAGAAATATCAGAAATTGACTTATTTATATGATAAGTTCTTGCAACAGATTGTTGATTCTAATTGATGCCCTTCATATCTTCTTACAAGGATCGATTGACTAGTTTCCTTTATAACTCTGCTATATATTACTTCCACGTGGGCTTAGGCAGTGTATTGTCCCCTTTCTAGAGGAATACTTAAACCTGAATCTGATCGCTGCTAATAAATTTTCTATACTATATTTTCTTTGGATTGCTAATGTATTCTTTCTAAACCTTTTCCCCATACTCTCTTTCTCTTGTTGCAATGATATTCTTAAACTCTATTTTCTTTTTATATTTTCTTTCTTTAATCCTCCCGTTGCTCTTTGATGAAGGGGGTAAATCATAAAACACACAACAATAGAAATTGCACATAGAAAATAGAACTTTCTTTATTGATTTGGACAACTTATTATGTTACAGAAGCTCAAATACAATCAGAGAAATCAACCCTCCACAGGCTGCAACACATTACAGCTTCCTATTCCCAGACTCTGGAATCATCTACCTTCTGTAACCCCAAAATAGCTAGGGTTTCTATTTTCCCACCTATCCTTGACTCTACACTTTCCCCTTAACTCTACTACTGCCCAGGGTTCCCAAAAATGGTTATTAATAGCCTTTTTGGCGGCCAACAACCTAATTTCAAAATTTGCATCTTCCTCCAAAAATAGGTCAACTTCCGGGAGCCATAACTTTTGATCCGGGTGTCCGATTGACGAATTGTTTTATGCATCGAAAAGATCACAGAATACTCTACCCATTAAGAACCCGCTCTACTAGCTTCGGCCATTTTCAGGCACGTGCGAGGCTGTTTAGTGCCTCAAACCTGAGTTTGAATAATTTTTATGCGTTTTTTGGGAAACATAAACTTTAACATCTTTTAGCTCACAAATTATCTTTGTGTGATTCCTTCGCCAAAGGTCTTTTTTTTAGTTATGAAACTTCTTGTAAAATTTCACTTCATTCCATGCCCAAATGCAAACTTTCCAAAAACAGCAGGTTGCTATTTTTAGCAGTTTAGAAAAACTGAAAGTTCTACATCATTATTCAAGCGATTATGGAACCAGAACCACAAATTTTTAAAAGAAATGGAAAGAACATCAACAATTTTGAAACACATCTTTTTTTTTGGGTGATGGAAGATTGCCCTTACACCATTGGATGCTCTTGCATCAAACACCTAGGGTAATTTGAGAAGTGACCCTGTCATGCCTCAGGTGTTTGTGTGAGGAAAACCCAAATGGTCAACCTCTGCCTTAGACAACCAAAAAGAATCTTCAACAGGCCTTCCTTTCCATTTCACCAGATATTCTTCATATTTTCTGTTCTGAGTACTTCTTCCCACACGGCTATCCAAGATCTCTTCTATCTCCTCTATTGAAGTAGACGCCAGAATACTCCATTGTTCTTCTATTAGTCCATCCTCTATTCCACCTTCATGATATTCTAATAAATTAGCAATTTTAAAAATAGTAGAAATATTGATCCCACTCAACAGCTCTACCTCATATGCATTTCTTGAATCATGCTTCTTCAGGATTCTGCATGGTCCAAATTTCTTCATTTTGAGCTTATTGTATATTCAAATTGGGAAACTTTCTTTTCTCAAGTGAACCATGACTTCATCTCCTACCTTAAATTCCTTATATCTCCTCTTCTGATCTATCTTAGCCTTGTACTAAATATTCATCCTATTACTTTTTCACCTCTTCATGCAAATTCTTCATGTGTTCTGCAAAGTCTTTAGCCTCAGCACTTGCCTTTTCTCCATTGTCTAGATTCCTTAACTCTAAAGCATTTCTTGGACTATTCCCATATACAATCTGAAATGGTGATTTACCAGTACTCCTATTGACAGAATTGTTGTAAGCAAATTCTACCTGTGGTAAAATCAAATCCCATCCCTTGGACTTATCTCCTACTAAGCATCGTATCAGGTTACCCAAACTCCTATTCACCACTTCGGTCTATCCATCAGTCTGTGGATGGTGTGTAGAACTGAACTTCAAATCTGTCTTCAACTTCTTCCACAATATCCTCCAGAAATAACCAACAAACTTGGTATCTCGATCTAAAATTATGCTCTTTGGTAGACCATGTAATCTCACCACCTCCCTGAAAAATAACTCTTTAATATGAACCGCATCATTAGTTTTCTTGCAAGGAATAAATGTGCCATCTTCAAGAATCTATCCACCACCACAAAAATGGAATCATGTCCTCTCTGTGTCCTTGGTAACCCAAGAACAAAATCCATACTAATATCATCCCATGGCTTTTCTAGTATATGTAGTGGCTGATATAGACCTATATTCTAACTTGCTCCTTTTGCCATCTGACATACTTTGCAACTCTACACAAATTTTCTCACATCCTGCTACAATTGTGGCCAATAATAATTTTCCCTAACAATAGAAATGGTCTTATCTCGACCAAAGTGTTTAGCCAATCCTCCACTATGCTTCTCCTTAATTTAGGTTCTCTCTCATGGAACTCCTTGGAATGCACAACTGGCTTCCTCTAAACAACATGCCATCTTGGATTATGAAATCCAATCATTTTGTCCTATCTAAAGTAACAAGTTCCAAACAAGTTTTCCAGGCTTCTGCAAAATCAAGATCTTTAGGATAAAAACTTTTGAGTTCATTGAACCCAACAACCTCTATCTTCATTTCTGTCAACAAATTTTGCATTCTGCTCAAGGCATCTGCAACTCTGTTGGACTTCCTACTCCTATGCTTCAAAACAAAAGTATAGCTCTGCAAAAACTCAACCTATTTTAAGTGCCTTTGATTTAACTTTCCTTGACTATTAAGGTACTGCAAAGCCTAATGATCAGTATATAAAACAAACTCCTTTGGCAACAAATAATGTCTCCATTTTTTCAAAGCCTAAACTATTGCATAAAACTCCTGATCATAAACATAATACTTTTTCTTGGCATCATTAAGCTTCTCACTAAAATAGGCACTGGGCTTACCTTCTTGACTCAAAATACCTCCTATAGCACTACCACTAGCATCACAATCTACCTGAAATACCTTATTAAAATTTGAAAATGTCAAAACAGGTTGCTCTGTAACTTTCTGCTTCAATGTATCAAAGCTTTTTTCTATTTCTTTAGTCTATTTAAATTCTTTTCTAGCCCCTCTCATTGTCACAGTTAGGGGTGCACAAATGCTACTAAAATTCCTAATAAACTTTCTGTAAAAACTTGCCAAACCATGAAAAGAACTTAGCTCTATGGCACTCCATGGCATAGGTCATTCAAGGATAGCTCTCACCTTCTCTGGGTCCATCTTAAGACCTTCCTTTGAGACAAAAAATCCCAGGTATACCAACTCCTTTGTAAAACTACATTTCTTCAGATTAATCAGCAACTTCTCCTCCCTCAGCTTCTCTAAAACTCTTCTGATATGCATCAGATGCTCATCCCAAGTCTTACTAAAAATTAAAATATCATCCAAATAAACAATAAAAAACTTCTTAAAAATTCTTTCAGTACCTCGTTCATGAGCCGCATGAATGTGCTCAGTGCATTGGTTAGCACAAATGGTATGACTAACCACTCATACAAACCCTCCTTTGTCTTGAAGCCTGTCTTCCATTCATCTCCTTCTCTAATTCAGATTTGGTGATACCCACTCTTCAGGTCAATCTTTGTGAAGTACTTGGCTCCACTCAAACAATCCATTATGTCATCCATTCTTGGCAATGGAAACCTATACGTGATCTTACTTATGGCTCGAGAATCTGTACACATTCTCCACTCTCCATCTATCTTTGGTGCTAGTACTGCAGGTACTACACATGGACTTAGGCTCTCTCTTATCAATCCCTACTTCAACAACTCCTGAACTTGTCTGTTCAACTCTTCACTCTCTGCTAGACTCATTCTATGGGCTGCCTTATTTGGCAAACTGGCTCCTAGTATCAAATCCATTTGATGACTTATCTTCCTCACTGGTGGTAAACCCTCTGGTACATTATCAGAGATAATGTCCTAAAATTCTTCTAATATTTCTAAGACTTCTTCTGGTATATCTTCACATTTCTCTTGACTAATCTTAGGAATCAATGCAAAGTAATGATACTCATGCTTCATACCCTCCAAAAAATTTCTACCATCTACCAAGAAAATTCTGGCAATACTACATACCTTTTCTTCCACCTCCTTCAAGGGCTTCAACTTATGACAAACTCCATCCTTTGTTAGGGAATATGTGTTTACCGGACATCATGGACAACACTCCTATCATACTACCATGGCCTCCCTAACAGTATATGACATGCATCCATTGGTATGATATCACACAGTACCTCATCATGGTAGTCCCCAATCTTGAACTTCACTAAACACTACTCATTCACCAAAGCTCTATAGTCCTTTTGCAACCATGCAATTCAATATAGATGCGGATGCTTTCTTCTTGTCAACTTCAACTTGTCAACCATCTCCTCTGAAACAAGATTATTAGTGCTTCTACTATCAATAATAATATCACAACACGTACCTTCACATTTGCACCTTGTGTGGAATAAACTCTTCCTCTGATTGGGTTCTTTCTCCTCATTCAAAAAAGTTCTTCTGACAACTAGGGTTTCTCCCCTTTCAGCATCTTCAGAGTACTCAAATTGTGCATCTTCATTGACATGTACAACTCGTGCATTACCTTCAGGTCTTCTATTTGTCCTTCCTTGATGTTGTGGACACTCGTATGCTCAATGTCCTTCTTCACCACATTGGAAACAGAGTCCTCTCAAACCTCCTCTTCTAGGTCCTTTCCCAGGTTTGCCTCTTCCTCTTCCTCTTTACTCACCATCATTCTGGTCACAAGGGCGGTAGGTATTATCTCCTCTCTAATTTCGACTGGTGCTGGCTTCTTCACTTTTCTTTGAATCTTCATTTCAGCCCCCATAGGGTCTTCCACCAGTCCTTCCACCTTGACCTCTTCCCCTTTGCTTGCTGTCAAATCTTTTATTCAGCTTCTCTTCCACCTTCAGGGAAAACTGGTATGCATCTTCTATGGCGGTCATTCTGACCAGGCTCAGCTCCTCTTGAATACTTATCCTTAACCCATTAATGTAACTAGCTACCTTCTCCTTGTTGGGCTCTACATGGCCTATCCTGGTAGTAATTTTATAAAACTCTTCTGTATACTCCTTAACAGACTTGTTACCTTGCTTCAGTCCTTGCAACTTCTTCAACAACTCCATCTCATAGTCCACAAGAATGAACTGCTTCTTCAGTTTCTCCACCATCTGATCCCTTCGGGTGATCTTTCCTTTTTGTCTTCTATTCCTTTCTAACTGGACCTCCTTCCACCAAATACTGGCATGGCCCTTCAATTTTGTTTTTGCAAACTTGACCCGATTTGGGTCCTCCATGTCTTCATACTAAAAATACTCCTCCATGTCATTGATCCAATCAATAAGCTATTATGGATTTAAATCTCCAGAATAAGTAGAAACTTCGATCCTAGACCTCTTTCTGATCTTTGAAGTGGCCCTCAACAACCTAACTTCTACAGGATCTCCTACAGCTTCTTGTTCTTCCTCGGATAGTTCTTCTTCAGCTTCATCCTCACTTTCTTCTCTTGTTCTCGGATCAAACCCTCTTCCTAGCTCCTCTTACAATGCATCAATTTACCTTTGCAGGGCTCTAAAACCCTCTTCTGTCAAAGCATTCCTCCCAATACAATTTCTTTGTAGAGGCATCTTGATCTCCGCTGCAAACCCACAACCTTAGGTCCTGGCACAAACTGCCTCAAAGTCAATGATCTGTCTACACATTCAGGAACCCTTGCTCTGATACCACTTGATGAAGGGGCTAAATCATAAAACACACAACAATAGAAATTACATATAGAGAATAGAACTTTCTTTATTGATTTGGACAACTTATTACACTACAGAAACTCAAATACAATTAGAGGAATCAACCCTCCATAGGCTGCAACACATTATAGCTTCCTATTCCTAGACTCTAGAATCATCTGCCTTTTGTAACCCCAAACCAGTTAGGGTTTCTATTTTTCCACCTATTCTTGACTCTACACTTCCCCCTTAACTCTACTACTACCCAGGGTTCCCAAAAATAGTTATTAATAGCCTTTTTGGCAGCCAACAACCTAATTTTGAAATTTGCATCTCCCTCCAAAAATAGGTCAACTTTCGAGAGCCATAGCTTTTGATCCGGGTGTCCGATTGATGAACCATTTTATGCATCGGAAAGCTCACGGAGTGCTCTATGCACTAAGAACCCGCTCTGCCAGTTCCGACCATTTTCAAGCCCGTACGGGGCCGTTTAATGCCTCAAACTTGAGTTTGAATAATTTTTAGGTATTTTTCAGAAAATAGAAACTTTAATATCTTTCAGCTCGCAAATGATCTTTGCAAGATTCCTTCGCCAAATGTCTTATTTTTCAGTTATGAAACTTCCTGTAAAATTCCACTTCATTCCATGCTCAAATGCAAACTTTCTAAAAATAGCATGAAAGTTCTACATCATTATTCAAGCGATTATGGAACCAGAACCACAAATTTTGAAAAGAAATTGAAAGAACATCAACAATTTTGAAACACATCTTTTTTTTTGTGATGCAAGATTGCCCTTACACCACTGGATGCTCCTGTATCACTCTTCATTATATCTTGTTCGATCCCTTTTATATATTCTTGATTAGGTTTCCTTTTAGTCAATGGTCATCATGTTTCATGCTAGCTTAACTCCTTGTAATCATTGTTTATTAATTATTAACATAACGGGTGACTTCTTGTCCTTGATTCGCATATAACTCTTATCACTGCATAGTATATAATAATCCTCTTTTAATGACATCGATTTCCTTTAGTCACACGGCCTTAGAATTTATGAATCGCTTGCCTTATCCCTCATGTTAATCGATATAAATATAATATAATATTATAATGATATTAATATTTGTCAATATAATCTCTTCATTAATATTTATATAATATCTTACTATTATAATAATATTTAAATATAGTATTTAAATATATAAATATATATATATACATATATATATATTTATGATTTTAATAATAATTCATTATTAATATATTATATTATAATATAAACGGCTTCTTCTATATCTATCATTATGTTTAAATCTTTAATTTAAATAATGCCTTAATATGGGCATGACAGTCGCTCCATATGTAGCTAAGACAATAGTGCTCTATCTTTTTAATGTATAGGCTATATATTATCTTATAGGTTCCAAATCTTTTCAGTAGGGTATGTGTACAATGGGTGTCAGTTGCTTTTATGTTTTAGAAGATTTGTAAAACTTTTCTCTGTGCTACCTATTTTGAGTAAATTAATACTAATTAATAAGCAAATATTATCTGAACAATGATTGGTGCATACTTGTGCAGATTTTAAGAATATTTTGAATATTTTTTTATTAAATTGTAGTCTACAATTGGTCCCACTTTGGTCAACTCCTATACCCAGTATAAAACCCCGCTCCACTATGGGGCCCTCTCCTGGTGTGATGCAAATTATCATACCCTTTTTAATATCTAATATAATATTATCTTCTAAGACTTTTTTTTTTTTTTTTTTTTTAAAATAGAGAACAGTGTTGTCCTAATTTCTGGTAGTCATGTTGACTGTAAGAGCGTAGGTAACCATTGGTGAGTGTGTAGACTTGGGAAGCCAAAGTTCCTTTCAATCAGTTCTACGCGGGAACTTTTAACTACCCCGGTTTATTCCTTGTTCCAGGACGACCATAGCATTGATAAATACAATATTCTGAAGAGACATCACATGCAGTCAAAGCGAAAATACATCCAGTCCACAGTCAAGAAATGTAATTAATTTTAATATTCTGAAGAGACAAGTGGAGCTCAAGCGCGTGAAACGCACTGTGATTCTCATTCATAGGAACTTCAATTTGTAAGTAAAAAATATTTTCGAAGTTTCAAACTAGTACATTATTTTAAAACAGAAGGGATATTAAGCATGGGCTTTGATTTCCCTCGTGCGTGCATATACGACTATGTTTATAAACAAATTAGTTTTTCCAAGTTTTCTCTAAAATTGACCAATGTGCTCTTTACTGTTCCTGCCCCTCAGATTCTATAGACTCTTCAATATGTCGCCCTCCAAATCATTAGAGGAACTTTGCATGAAGCTTCTTCCTAGGAAAGATAGACACTTCAATTTGAAACAAAGGGAAATGTTGCATATTGGTATATATAAAAGTGCAGAGCATAGTAAAATAGATCCTCACTGAATAACAATGGCTGAAGACCTGTATACTTTAGTCTTTCGCGAGCCTTTAATTACTAAACATAATTTGCGTGGTGCTGATACACATTACTCCAATCCCCTCAAACGTGCCTTCAACGGCAATCTGGATGAGGAAAATACACAACAGCTCATTCTACAATCAGAGGAAGAGATTAAACGCAGAAGAAGAAATCAGAATATAGTCTTTTGTGAGAAAATAAGAAGGATAAAGATGAGACAATTGTTCTCCACTTTACAGTCTCTGCTGCCTGTTTCCACTACTCATAAGGTAATTTAATCCCAGTTTCATCTCTTTATCTCATTCTGTGTTGATAAGTGATGCTTGCATAGTTGCTTCAGTTCAAAGTTTGTTTTGTAGAAGTTTCTAAATAAGTTTTTCTCATGTGTAATACAAGTTGAAGAAACAAAAGTGAAAATAGTTAGTTGCAAATTTTTAGTTTTTATTTTTGCATGTAATAGTTTTAGAAGGTTTTCTAATCTCTATAAAGAGATGCATTGAAACTCTTGTAAAGTGAGGAAGTTAATTCAAGGAAACAAATAGATTTATTTCTGCCTCCTAAATTATGAAGGTTGTATATGGTGTTTTTTATTTGGCTGTTTCTGCTATTAAATTATTATTTTCAATTGCAATGATTTAATTTCAGAATCTTCATTTGGTATCAGAGCAGAAGATCTAGGGAGATTGTTGATTTTGGGGTTATAGAAGATTGTGGTTTGGGTAGTTTCTCCTTTTGTCATATGAGAAGTGTGTAAAATATTTTTGAGCTATGGGAAAATAATTTTTGAGTAGATTCTTTGAAGAGGATGTTGTAGCAGTAGTAGTGTAATCTTGAATGGCTTCATTAAAATGTTATGGTAAAATATGGAAAGTGTGAATCCATTGGAAGAAATTAGTAGAGGTAAGGTTTCTCAAAAAAATAAAGTGTAATTTAATTAGTTTTTTTTGTGTGGTTAAAATTAATGGGAAAGATTGGTTAAAAGGGGAAGAAAGAAAATGAAAATTTAATGAGTATAAAAAATCTTTTGGAGGAAGAATTGATAAAGTTAAGAAGATTAATGTAGAATATATGGAAAGGATAAAGGAATTAGGAAAGGAAAGATATGAAAATTTATGTGAAAATGATATTCTAGAAAATGAATTGGTGAAAGTTCAAGAGAAAAATGAAAAATTAGAAGAAGGGTTGAAATTGTTTGATAAAGTTAAAAAAATGAATGAAGATTTAGAAGAAAAGATGAAGAAATTAGAAGAGGAAAATAATTTACAGAAACAAGAAATATCAAAATTGAAAAAAGAAAATAAATGTTTGAGATTAAAGCCTTCACTTTGTGAAGTCTCATGTGACACAGATTCTTTTGATGAATCATTTGGTAGGTTTGCTGGAGTTGCTTTTACTGAAGAATGTAAGGAGGAAAATGATAATGAATTTGCTAACATAGCTAGTTGTTTTGGTGATAATGTTGGTTTGAAAATCATAAAGAAAATTGGTTATAAAGGCCCATTGAGTCCATTGAGTCAGTTGTGAGGACTAAGTATAAAGGTCTTGTATATGTTAGAGGTAAAGGAAAAGAAGATGATTTTGTAGATAAATCAGTTCAAAAAATATAGAATTTGGTGTGTTTTCATTGTAAGAGGCAAGGACATAAGAGGGATGCTTGTTGGGATCTTCATCCTTTTAGTATTTGTGGATTGAGGAATCATTCTAAAAAGATGTGCTGGAATAAAGAGTGGAAGAAGGAATCTATGACAAATTGTATGCTAATGAATTATGAATGGATAGATGGATCAAATTGGAAAAAAGTCACGAGTATGTTTAAGAAATTGTACCCCTATAAGTATTGATGATTGTTTGTTATGACTCAAAGAAAGTCATTGTTTTTTAGAAAATGCATGTTTTAATAGTTTTTTGGTTGCAAGAAAATGAATTGCATCTATAGGAATGATATTTGGGAGTTTACAAAGCTTCCATGTGAAAAGAAATGAATTTGGAAGTCTACAAGACAGAGTACAACAATGATGGTAATGATAATGTTTAAAGATAGAAGGCACTAGGAGTGATTATCTTCTAAGTCTGCTTCCCATCAAGGGGGAGTATATTGATAAGTGATGCGTGCATAGCTGCTTCAATTCAAAGTTTGTTTTTGTAGAAGTTTCTAAATAAATTTTTCTCATGTGTAATGCATGTTGAAGAAACAAAAGTGAAAATAGTTAGTTGCAGATTTTTTTTTTTTTTACATGTAATAGTTTTAGAAGGTTTTCTTGATGTTAATTTTAATCCTTATAATCTCTATAAAGAGATGCATTGAAACTCTTGTAAAGTGAGGAAGTTAATTCAAGGAAACAAATAGGTTTATTTCTGCCTCCTAAATTATGAAGGTTGTATATGGTGTTTTTTATTTGGCTGTTTCTACTGTTAAATTATTATTTTCAATTGCAATGATTTAATTTCAGAATCTTCATTCTGATCATTGATGAAAAGACTTAACACATTTATTTCTAAAAGAATACCTATTCAGATTTTTAATGGGATATTCATATTTTCTGTTAGATATAATTGTTTACAGAGGACTGAAAGTAATCTTATGAGCTTGTTGTATTTCAGGCAGCAAGATATTGCATCATAGAAGAAACTGCTAAATATATTCAGAATCTTCAAAATAAAACCCAAGAGCTGCAGAAGAAGAAGGCTCATTTATTGGCGACAAGGTGGTCATTAATTGATCATAATTCATCAGCAATTGACAGAAAGTCCATAAGTCTTAATGTATGTGTAGATGTTTACAGCAGTGAAACAGTGATAATAAGGATTACTGCTTCAAGAATGCCGCGCTCTCTCTGCAAGATTTATGAAGAGGTTGAAGCACATGCTTTGGAAATACAGAGCTCAGATGTTTACAGAGGGGACTCCATTGTCTTCCTCTATATCCAAGCCACAGAGATTGTAAGCACCGATTGTCATAACTCATTACAAATGGCCCAAATCGAAGCTCGTCTGAACGCAACTTTACAAAATATTTACTAGTTATGTGTTGGGGATATTCACTCTCAGCTGAAAAATAGGAAAGAAATGTAGGGTGGCTTTCCACATACATTGAATAAATGGGTTGTTTTTAAACATCATCCACTTCAATAGTTAAAAGTTAATTTTGGCCAATAAAAATAGGATAAATATTTACCACTTTTTGTTGTTGATGAGGTGTAAAGTTGTTATTGACTGTTTGACCATTGAAGTGGATAACGTTATGTGTCAGGGTTTTGTTTGAAACAAAATAATCACCTGTTCTAAACTGCACATATACACATCATTACCAAATCTGGAGAAAAATAATTGGCCCCACAAAGAATGTGGTGGGCATGCCTACTCCTATTTTAATTTTGACCAATAAAAATAAGATAAATATTTACCACTTTCGTTGTGGATGAAGTGTAAAATTTTAATTTACTGTTTAATCATTGAAGTGGATGATGTTTAAGTGGAGTGCATGCCTATGGGTCAAACAATATTGTCACGTTGTTAAAACACACTTTATTTAAATATTAACTCATAACTTGTAAGTTGGAATTTAAAAATTGTCACTTATTGTCCACTAACAACCATATGAAGTTAATAGGACTCAATGAAAAATATAGTTTTATATAAAAACTTAGTTCAAAAATAAAGAAAATTTATAACTAATTAGTATGTAAGATGGTATAATTTTGTATAGAAGGTTACAAGTAATTTTATCTTAATTTTATTACATCTTTAGACATTTTAAAAATTTGAACTCACTTACTAAAGATTTATTAATTGCCATCTTGGTTTAGATCTTTGACTTTAGAATTGACTTAAGTTATGCAACTAAGGGGAAGGCATGCATGAAAGGACAAGAAAAACTTCAATTCATTCAAATTTCTTCTTGCTTGTTTGGATTAAAAAAAGTTTTCAGTGAAAGGAAGTAAAGGTGAAGAATATTCTTCATACACTAATCTATGAGAGGAGATATATGCAAAAATTAAACTAACCACACCTTTACAAGGAAATAAACACAAAAGCAATATATCATAACATAGTGATATATGTGGGGAAATCTCTTTCAAGAAAAAAACCCCACACTCCAAAGAAACTCAATTTATTATTCAGTAATTAAATGTTACAAAACACTTGTAGAGTCTAATCATTTACAAGAGTATCACCAACTAGAGATCTGATAGCATAATAGTACCTAAAAACTCACTATCAAAACCTTCATCTCAAGCACCCAATAAATAAGAGACACTGAAACTATCAAATAGTAATTAGGAACCATGATCTAAAAAACTCAAAATGTGGTGCCCAAATTCTTAATTAGAAATCCAACACCCAAATCCCAAGATGAGTCCCTAGGTTAAAAATAACATATTCATTCCACTTGTCATAAGCTCATCATAATCCACTCTCCAACTTAGGCATTCCATTTTGGATCCACTATCTCTAGAAGAATATTCCTTATGAAGTGTCATCACATGTATCATAAGTTGGTCAACAAGTGCAACTCCCTCTTACAAATCTTTTATGTGTTCTAAATGTTTTTACATTTCCAATGCAAAAGACCATAACTTTTGATTCAGGAGGCCGATTGGGCCAAAAAAATTAAATTGTAGATCTCAAAGATGTCTATGTCATAGGAATTCAAGAACTAATGTCAAACAACTTGGAATTTTTATTTTGGCCAAAAATAACTTCTATAGCCTAGAAATTGATTTTTTCTATTTTACAACCTAAAAATTGTATTTTTTGTAATCTTAACATTAGGAGAAAGGTTGAGACACATTTCCTAACATTATCCCACTTGTTGAACACATTGCAAGAGCAAAGGGAGTACCAACACCATAATCTAGTTGCTAGGGATTGAGAGGCATGTAGACTTATAGCACCACCTGAACTTTTTTGTGCTTATGAGATTTGTCAATACATCTGCAAAATTTTTCAACTTGGTGTCATATTTTTCTAGCATCACCCTCCCATCCTCTACCATGTCATGAACAAAATAGTATTAGACATCAAAATTTTTTGTACTTGCATGAAAGGTTGGGTTATTTTCCAAACATATGGCACTATGACTATCACATAGAACTGTAATAGCTCTTGGATTCAACCCCACATCTAAATACAAAGAGTTAAGGTAGATGGCTTCCTTATAAGCATGAGTAGCTACCATGTACTCTACTTCTATACCGGTCAAAGAGACCACATCCTAGCACTTACTCATTCAACTAATAGCACCAACAAACATAGTGAAAACATATCCACTAGTGGATCTCAAATGATTAATATCCCCTACCTAGTTTGAATCCACAAATCCAAGATTATCAACTAAGTGTCATTCCCTTGTAGAATTACCATGATAACAAATGGAGAACTTAAAGGTAACCCATAAATATTTAAATACATTTTTTATTGCATCCTAATAAAATCATCAAGGATTAACCATGAAGTGACTAAGGAATCCAACTACTTGGGTGATGTATAGTCTAGTACAGACCATAACATACATTAATCTCCCAATAATACTAGCATAAGGCACTCTAGCCATATCCACCATCTCACTAGGAGAATCCAAACACTATTCTACTGATATCATGTTGAATCTCTCCAACACCGAGTTCACCTTCTTTCTCTAGCCCAACCAAAAATTTTGATTAACTCTATCTCTTTTGATCTCCATCCCCAAGATAAACCTAGTACACGCTAACTCTTTCATCTTAAACTATGTTGAAAATTTGAGACTTCAATTCACAAATCATGACCTTACCATTACCAAAAATAATATATAATGCAATAATAAGGAAATGATCACTATCCATTTTATACTAAATACAATGATATGATTTGGACCTCAAAAATCCCAATCCCAACACAAAGTAATCAAACTTTTAGTACCACATCCTAGGAGATTACTTAAGACCATACAAATATTTCTTCAACTTACAAACAAAATTTACTTTACCTTTTCAATGTAGTGCTCTAGTTGTGTCATATAAATTTCTTTCTCCAAATCACCATAAAGGAAAGTTATCTTCACATCCATCTACTCAACCTCTAGGTCAAAAGTTGTTGCAATAGATAATAAGAATCAAATAGATGCCAAACTAGCAATGGGAGAGAAAATCCCATCATAATCAATTCCCTCAACTTGGGAATATCCCTTCACAACCAATCTCACATTGCACTTCTCAATACTACCATTTGAACCAATTTTTATTTCTAACACCCACTTACATCCAATAGGTTTCTATCCATTAGGAAAAGGTACTAAGTCTCATGTGTCATTTTTCTTCAATGCAACCATCTCCTCATCCATGGCCACTTTCCAAGACTTTACATCATCCATACTCATAGCCTCCTTCATAGTCATAGGCTCATCAATGTTACTAATCAAAGAAAAAATACATCTACAATTAGGAGTACATAGTGATAATGAGATCTCTCTCAAAAATAAATTCGATCAACCACCATTACTCATTATTCCATTACATAGTATTGGCTTTATAAAGCCTTAATCTCCTATGCAAAACTAACAATGGGAAAGTAACTCCCAAAACATACTAACATCTTACCTAATAAATTAATTATTTGTTATTTATCTATTTATTATGTCATGCACTAAATTCTCACAATCCCCTCCCCCCTTAGTATTGACATTTACAAATATTCTTTGTCAAATTAATGAGCAATGTCTTCATCACTAGAATGGGAAGTGAATTATTTCTAATTATCATGGCCATGTTCTATGTCTTCTTCATTGATCTTTCTTTGATTTTTATTCTCTCCATTGTCTTCAATGTATACCTCATAACCATCTTCAAGTTTTAATTTTTTGTAGTGTGTGCGTCATCAAGAATTGAATAACAGGTAATCAAGACAGTTGTGTGATACAAGATATCAAAGCTTAGAGGTCCCCTTTCATTTAGAACTATGAATAGAGTGAAATAAAAAACATACATGGACATTAGGTGTCAATTTCCATTGAAAATGCACCTTTACAATGTAATTAAATCAAAACTTTTGTATAACTATAAAGATGGAATTAGTACATGTATAGTTGAGTTCAATGAGAAATGGATAAAGTAGCTCAAATATACTATTGACTTTTGTAGTGATTAAATATGAAATTGGGGTAGAAAAGTGTCCAAAAAAATTATTGTAATGAGCCTTCCAAAATAAAAACTAATATACTTGAAATTATTCTAAAAAATGATACAAATTTGAATGTTTTAAAGAACATATAGATCTCATAATTCATAATAAAGATGCCAATCATACATCATTTCATAGAACATCTTGATACATGTTTTCAAATAAAATAATAAGATATAAATTTGAATTAGGACTATTGTCCTATCAATCTACCACTGTACATTAGATATACATATCTTGACTTCATAATTTATACTAGATAGTGATATAATGTTCATGATCATCCTGACCAAGTGGAATCAATATGGTTCTCAAGTTGTATAAAAGGAGAGCAGCATCCAAGCGTTTTATCTCCAACCAAAGACTAGGAAGTACCTCACTCATATTCCTACTAAAAGTGGCCTTACTCTTCAACAAGGGTGATAGATAATAATATCTACATTAGCCATAACCAAATATGAGAACAAAGTGCTAAACATGTACACATCTATCAATGCAGTTAATCATGCAACCCCTAGATACCCTCTAGCTAACATGACTTCTAACTACATGCACCCTATGAATATAGTGAAATGACGATACATATAGCTATAGCATCACTTTGGCCAAAGCATTTAATTATCAATCACATGAATGTGAGTCATCCATTCACAACACTACTATATATTTCTTGACTCATCCTACATGACTATAAAATAGTAATGGAAACACAAAGTATAAGTCAATACACAAGTTTAGAAATATATTATCACCAAACCCTTGGCATACCTTACCCCTAAGTTCGTCTTAACACATAAGTTCTTGGAAATATAGTAACAACACCAAACCCCTAGCATACCCTGCTCTTGAGTTGGTTTTACCAATTTTAGTATTAAAAAATATCAACAATACAAAGCATATATCATCACATAAATTAATTGTTGATTTCAAAACTCCTAGTATACCCTACCCCTGAGTTGATCTTACTAGTTCATACGATATGTTCTAGCTAGTGCAATGAGCAATGATAATGCTATATGCATAACCTAGCTCTACAAAGGCGCATTGAACAAGGTATTCAAACTACTCAATGGAATTGTATCAACATTAAGTGAAGGGAATATACCCCTATCCTTGAAAGACCATGGTTGTCTTGTATTCATACACCACTTAGGATTCAAAGAAATGATGGATTCAAATGTGGAGACATAATTAATTAGAATAATACTAGATGTAATCTCATAGATATACTCAAATGAATAAATAATTTAGGTCCACATCCATGCAAGATTATATTCCATGCAATAATTGACACAAAACTCTCAATACTTTAAGGTCATTCACCCACCAGATATGACTAAAATAATGCATGTCCTTTACTTGTTTTCACAAACACATAGACTCAATAAATAAAATAAGTCTCGAATGGCCCCATAACAACCATTTAGAATAAAATGATTGGTCTACTCACCATGGACCCATACATTCTATCCACACTAATACTCTTAAGTGACAAAGGAACTCTCATTCACCCTACCACACAAAGGAATGACCACTCATATGAAAACACTTGTATACAATAATATTGAATATTGTAGATTAAATAGATAACAACAAGCAGCATTAACCAATGGATATAATTTATTTTCCATAGTGAACATGAATAAACACAATTTTCTAATAGATCTCTCCATTCCAAAATAGTTACAAATTGACATGCATGCAACATGTGGAAGCATGGAAATGGTATGTGGATTGTTTAACCAAATGCCTCAAGGAAATATGCTCTCATGGAATGCAATGTTTGTAGGATATACACAAAATAGATCTACCAAAAAGGATTTAAAAACTTTCACGCAAATTGTAGTGCCCCTCCGAACTCACTTTGGTCGTACAGGTAACTCTGGGGATAATTTAGGTAACTCTGGGGATAATTCTTAAGCACTTGTGTGAGGGCCATGAACTTCACCATTCCTCGATTTGCAAATTTGTTGTTGAGAGTAGTGTCATCTGCATCTAGGTTAGACCTTTCTTAACCTTGTTTCAATTAAATTTACATTTTGCAATGGTGGTTAGCGGTGTGTGTCATTTCTTAATGTTATTGTCATGATGATATGGGTTGGGCACTTTGGCATTTCGTTTTGCTTTCTACTTATGAGGGAAAAAGGTTTTCCAACTATAATATCTAGCAAACTCGCCTCCTGCTATGTTTCGATGGATGTCCATACCTTATTCCAAAGCTCCCATTTTAGCGCATGTAGAGGGGTCGTTGGCAAAGATTGTGGAATATGGCTTTACACCGCCAGTAGCGGTTGCCAAAAGATTCTAATTTTTTTTTTAACAAAATTCATTTTCGTGCATATCCCACATTAATTGAGGGTTGTTATCATTCAAGGTACCCCCTTTTAAGGGATGTTGTCAGTGGTTTTATAGCATATTCCACCTGTGGATCGTGGTAGAGGCCATGTCTGCCACGCATGATAACATATGGTTTTTTTTAGAAATATTTGTCTCGGCTAATTCTGCAACCATGATGGAATCTATATTTTAGTGGTTTCTATAAATATCTCTAGTCTGATGATTTCAATGTAAATGATGGAAGTTTTCCAACTTAATATATATTTTTATTTGGTTATTAATTAACCTAGGCATTGCGTGACTACAGGCTAGTTGGTTCATTCAAGTCTTTGGCGATATATTTTCTTTGAAGAGTTTTAGCTAGGAAAAGGGAAAAATGATTCGCATGGACATGGAAATAAATGTTACAGTAACACTAGGCTTAACAATACGTAGGGGGGAAGAAGTACAGAGGCGAAGCTTTGGTCAAGAAGAAGGCCTTGAGGTGATAAATTAACAAAAGAGGTAATTCTCAATATGTAGATGCATGCATTCTCAAATTGTCCGCTACACGATGTTTTGCTTTTGTGACCCAAATGGGATTGCAGTGAAATGTAGGTAGATAGAATAATGAATGGAGTAAATGTAGGTTGCTGTAGAAAATGATGCAATGCCTGTGTTCATGCTATTGGTTTGTGGCTCCAATGGGGTTGCATGCAAGCAGATAGGAGTGGATTAAAATGTAGGTATTTTTAGAATAATGATGCAGTATGTGTTCTTGTTTGTGCAATGAGATTGAACTTTCACCAAGTTGGAACTACCCAAATCAATATGGTTGTCTGAAAATGTAATGCAGGACGATCTTAGGGCATGAATTTATTTTGACAATAGCAGCTTCTAAGTTTACGGTGGTTTATCTATGGTTTTAGGTTTTGTTGATTGTATAGGTAGAATGAAGTAAGCTTTAATGATTGGGTGTTTAGAGTTTGAACTTATGGCGGCAACGAAATGGCACGTGACGCGTTCTAGACACGATATTAGCCCTGTGTGTATAATGGGGTCAAGGTTTATGTTGCATGTGTAAATGGATGTTGAAATTGAATTGCTTTCATTTTAATAGTGGGTAAGGATTGAACTTCCCTTTGTTATTGGCTAATGCACTCTATTTAACTAGTGTAAGCATTAGGAAGTATGCGTTGCATTGCTAGTTGCTAAGTTTGTAATGTCAAGTTGCCCATGGAAAGTCTATGAAGGCATAAGGGCTATTCTTATTTCAATTTCATCCTATTTTGTTACCCTATTTTTATGTATTGAAGAATTGCGTTTGTCTTTATTTTTGTAAATACATTCAGAAAATACACCCTTATTGACCGACTGTGCATACTCAAGTCAGCGATTCTATGTTGGTTATAACCTATAAGTACCTCATAGAATTTGAGGTTGAATACAAGAATATGGATAAAGGCTTATTGATAAGCGCCATACTAAGAAAGTTTTCTGCTGCCTTCATCTTCTGAGTCAAATTCTCTGACTGGGTAGAAATCTCCTCTGTCAATGGATGTGAGCCGACCCCAACACAAGAAGCATGTGCCATTTCATGGTCATGAATCCAATCTTCTCAATCGTTTTAACACCACCACACCTGCCCACTTCTGCATAGATGTTTGAAGAAAAGAACATAATCTGTACTATCAAAAAGTAGTGTTGCTGTAAATATTCCTTAGCTGGTAATCATATATGATCTATAGGAGCAACTGCATAGATTTAATAGGTACCTCAATGATATAGTTTAGGGCGTCTTCAAGATAGTCAACATGGGTACGGAGGTCAACCATGCACGCTCAATGATCAGCTTTAGGCGTAAGGTAATAAGGGTTACAAATGTGACTGAAGTATGTGCTGCTTCCAATTACTCTAAAACCTATCTTTTGAAGCAACATAAGCTTAAATCATTTATGCAATTCATTCCTCTCTTAAAACGTCTAGTAGGCAACATACCAAAGTGTGCACAATATGGTAAATGGAGCCTTCTAAGACCCCTGAGTTATGAATATGGGCCTGAGATAGAGGTTAGTTCAGATGATTCTTCGGACAAACTCTTCTACAATGTTAAAATTGGTAACAATAATCTCTAATATAATCTTCTAAATTAGGAATCTAATCTTTTTCCAGGAATATGGTGTGCCTCACCATAGCTGATTTCCAGTGGTGTTTTAGTTTACTTAGGTGAGAAAAGATAGTTCCTATGCATTTTAGTAATGCTGATTACATTTAGAAATTCATATAGACAAATACATAGAAGGCGATGTATAATTAGAAGTTCCTTAACTTAGAACTTGCCTTCTGATGGCGTCGGCATTCATTAGAAGCTTATAATATGCTTCATTTTGGTAATAGACCATGTTAGAATGAAATTTTACATTATTTCGTATTCTTGGATGATGTTGTTACCTTTTTCTTCTTTTCTCTTAAGCTATAATCTATATTGTGACAATTTTGTAAGTAGTTCATGCTTATGAAAAGAAGATATTTGACAATGTTTACATCAATCTTAGATTAAAGATTACGTTCGTTCCAGTAAGTCAATATTATGATGCATCTATAGTAGCAAGTTAGTTACGTTTACATGAATTAGACTTTCTCTTGATTATAATCTGTAAGACATAAGTTTTCTATCACCTTCTATTATGAGGCACGTTATGTGAATTTGAAACATTAGATTATATTAGACTATTAGATTAGACCATGAAAAAAAATTAGAATTCACTCTCTTTCGAAAACCATATTCTTTTGGGGCTAATTTAGAAAGTAATGATTCTATAAGTTAGCCTTGATCTCAATAGAGAGTAGATTATCTTAACCTATAAGGTTTGGAGTTAGATTAGAATGTTTTGACTAATGACTTAAACAGAAGTATGGATAGTTTTGGATTTATGTGGATCTTTGTTGAATAATAATTCTTGGAATAGAAAGGTGTTCTTTATAGGTTCTTTGATTTTGGGAATTTAAGGTACTTATTGGTTAACATGTTATCATGATGATTTACAACGTTCGTAAGCTTAGTTCTTCCCTTATGTGTATGTTGTATAAGGGAAAATGTGATAGGCTAGAATTAATCGAAAATCAATAAGGATGTATTAAGGTGATCTAAGTACTTATTGTTCGTTAAAACTTTATAATTCAAAATGATGTAATGGTATGTGATTATGATGTAATGCAAGGTTATGAGAAATGTATTATTGGATGTTGTGGGATTGTAAATGCATATGAGTTTTGATGCCATTTTATATTTTCACTCAAGTCCCGAACTACGATGTTTCTGCACTACGCGTACATAGGCAAGGCCATCATGAGCCCCCGAGACATTAGGTCCACCCTTAGGGCCTGAGGTTGTCATTTTATGCAATTGATATTGTGTAATTAACAATCATGCAAGACTAATGTTTCTTTAGATGTGCAGTATGAGACCATTATCCATGCAGGACTCAGAAGCTAAGGAAGAACCTTTCCAATTGGCGTATGGATGATCATCTGGCATGAGGGTAAATAGGTATACATATGTATAATTTAAATTTGATATATTGTATTAACATTTCAATTACGATGAATGTGATATACTCTATTATGTAATTTGAGCTTTACTAAGTTAAGATTTGTAAATTGTATTTAGCACGCAATTAATTTCATTATTGTTATCTATCAATATTTTTAGAGATAAGCATTACAAAAAGTTGGTGTGTATGTGTTCAATTGATGCATTTAGACTTAGAATAAACTATGGTTATTTTGATCGTGTTCATGTGTAGTAATGAGTTTTTGTATATGTTGTGGAATAGTGCTTATTTTCAATAATGTAGTCACGTCATCCCTAGAGATGTTAGTAAACTTGTTATATCAGACTATGTTATATTTTATTATCATTTCTTCTATTAAAAAAAAATTCTGCCTTTTTATTGCTTTAGTTGACCTATCTCTAGGGTTGCATGGCAGAGCATTACATTTAGTATCAGAGCCAGGTTGCAGCACTGGGATATCTGGTTAATGTTGTCACCCATGTTTTGTTATAGTAGTACTTCTTATGCATGTGGTAGGAAACTTATGTGTAGGATACTATGCTTGATCTAAACACCTAGATTGATGTATTGGAAAGATGATCATGATATTGAGATTCGGTATCATGTGATATGTAGAAAAGTAGAGTGGAAGAAAACTGGAAAAGGGAAGGGGATAGCAAGTAATTTTATGATTTTACAAAGGGAATCACATTGGTTATGGAAATAAATGTACTTATGGTAGTAATGAAACTATGTATAAAAATATAATCTTCCCCTATAAACATGAAAAACTAGTAACTGTGCATTGGTTAAGTGTTGTGAATACCCCGTACATGCTTTGTGTGCCCATGGGATGGTGATACTAGGTACCCATCCATGGAGAATGTGTGTATTTTGGTGTGGGATTAGCCATACCATTACATGTGTTTGTATGTTTGTTACTTGATTGAGGGCCAACCCTTGTGTGGTTGAAAATATATATATAAAAGAATAGCCAAAAGTTAGATTCATAGATTCTCTTCTTTTGGTTCTCTAGTCCCTTAGTCTGCGAAGGGGTAGTAGCAGCCACAAAGTTCCTTGGGCGAAGTGTGCAACGTACGCTTATGACAGCTCAGAGCGGTCCCTCGCTCAACCAAACCTGAGGAAACGTACTCACTACTTCCCCTTATGATGGATCAGGGTACTTGATCCATATGTGTTAGCCTAATCCCCATAGTTTATGAGCATCTGGATGGTATTTCTTAGAGGATCATTTACCTTGTCTTCACGAAAGGTATGACATGCCACATGAGTTGTCAGTTGGGGGCCGGGGTCTAGGACCTGCTTGGACAACCCAACTGGAACTATGTGATGACATGAGTCATCACTTGGGGGGCGAGGTCTAGGACCTGCATGGATAACACAAGTGAGACCAAGTGCCCCATGTATATTTTGAGGTCTAGCATGTGGAGGGAGATTTGCTACCCATGCTAAGATAGATCTCGTATCCGCACATGTTCCGACATGATGCAATAGGTACAATGCCACACCCCACTAATGTTCTGACATAGTGCTGGTGATGATGCCATGTTACTGATGGTAGTGAGCTGGGCTCGAGGACATGATGCCATGTGCTTAGACATGTGAAGATGCACTATTAGATTGTGTTATAGCCTACTTATGTGATGAGCGTAATGGGGCCTTGCACACTTATAGAGGGATACTCATGTTTGCTTTCGACAATGTTTGGGTCGGTTAGCATATGGATATGTCCTAGCCATGTATACCTCTGGGTACGGCTAGTACCTGCATGTGCCTTTTCCACGAGGTGTCGCTATGCAGGGTGTGTTCTGTATGTGCCTACTTTTGCAGAGCCACAGACACACTACCATGCAGTATACCTGGCATATAACCATGCCACGCTAAGACACGATGCGAGATGTCGCTGAGGTGCACATTCCATGCGGGTAGCCAAGGAGTGCGTGGGCCACTTGGCTAGTCCATGTCGTGTGACGACGTGATGCAGGGTGTAGCCGAGGAGTACACTCTAAGCCATGTGCATGGCGTGCTCACTCTGCACCACATGAGGGCTACTGTTATATCTTGACATTGTTCCCTCCTTCCTCATTTGGTGGCTAGTATCTAGTCACACAGTGTTGTACAGTGTAATTTCTAAGATTATGGACTTTCTTTATGGTTATTGATGATTTCTATTGATTGTGAAGGCCAACACTTTGTTTCTATTTGATTGTGATGGTTTAGCCACACCTTGTGATCTTATTTGCAAGTAATCCTTGTGGTTAAATTTGATTTAATGTTGGAATTGCGAGCATTTCTCACTTTATTGTTGAAATCAATTTTTTATTAAATCTTTTTTTATGACTTTGGTGGCTAAACTAGTTTATCCTTATTGTTTTCGATGTAGGCCATGTGTCTTGTTGTGATTCCTCTCCAAGGATGTATGAGACAGACTTGGTGAGTGTATACGAGGAAGCAGACACAGGGAACCTTAAGGATGGGGTTATGTGAGGCTGTTATATAGCTAAGACCCACTACCCACCTATGTGTGATGACTATCTCTTGGAGGCTAACCACCTTATACAACAAGAGAGAGGTCATTATGGCTTGTTTGGATGGTCTCACCCTATTAGTGTGCCTAACACCAACAAGTCACTAAGTGTGAGGTATGGATTATGTGAGATGGATTTTGGCTCTTGGCTCATGGATTATGTATCATGGATTGGTATGCTACTTTTCAATATCCAGATGGACACTTATGTAGCCTTGTGATGTGATTCCCGGTGATGTGAATTTGTGTGTATGTTAAGAATATATGGTAAATTGTGAATATTGTACTTATGAAATGATAAATTGTGTTTGGATTTACTATGGTACAATAATTAAAGTGAAATGTATTGTTTTAAATGATGGATATTTAATGAAAAATGTGTGTTTTATGTGTGTAAATATGTTGATATTTTGTAAAAATATAGCATTCTGACCTATTGAATTGCTTAACAGTGAATTGGAAGAGGAATTACAATGGTAGTGTATTTGAAATTGCATACTTTATATGATTATGATATAAGGATTTTTACCAATCAGGATTAAAAAGAGTGCAATATTTTCCTTGTTTTGAAAGAATATGATTAGATGTTAATGCTAACTTGTAAGCATTTGAGTGGATTATGTATTGTGAAATCATTTTTGAAGTGCAAGTTTTGATGGTGTACTAGTGAGACATTGAAAACATGAAAGGTAGATTATGTTTGAAATGGAGTATATAATTTTATATTTTAGTGAGATAAATCCTTTCCATAGACAAACTAGTGTATATTATTTTTATGAAATGAATCAACATTGATATTAGTACTAACGTGTTATGTTTCCACTCTAGTTTACGACTTCCAAGAGTAAGTCGAGCTTTAGAGGGGAGGATGTAGTGCCCCTCCGTACTCACTTTGGTCATGTAGGTAACTCTAGAGATAATTCTTAAGCACTTGTGTGAGGGCCATGAACTTCACCATTCCTCAATTTGCAAATTTGTTGTTGAGAGTAGTGTCATCTGCATCCAAGTTAAACCTTTCTTAACCTTGTTTCAATTAAATTTACATTTTGCAATGGTGGTTAGTGGTGTGTGTCATTTCTTAATGTTATTGTCATGATGATATGGGTTCAGAACTTTGACATTTCGTTTGCTTTCTACTTATGAGGGAAAAAGGTTTTCCAACTATAATATCTAGCAAACTCGCCTCCTGCTATGTTTTGATGGATGTCCATACCTTATTCCAAAGCTCCCATTTTAGTGCATGTAGAGGGGTCACTGGCAAAGCTTGTGGAATATGGATTTACGCTGCGAGTAGCGGTTGCCAAAAGATTCTAATTTTTTTTAACAAAATTCATTTTTATGCATATCCCACATTAATTAAAGGTTGTTATCATTCAAGGTACCCCCTTTTAATGGATGTTGTTAGCGGTCTTATAGCATATTCCACCTGTGGACCGTGGTAGAGGCCATGTCTGCCACGCATGATAACATATGGTTTTTTTTAGAAATATCTGTCTCGGCTAATTTTGCAACCATGATGGAATCTATATTTTAGTGGTTTCTATAAATATCTCTAGTCTGATGATTTCAATGTAAATGATGGATAGTTTTCCAATTTAATATATATTTTTATTTGGTTATTAATTAACCTAGGTGTTACGTAACTACAGGCTAGTTGGTTCATTCAAGCCTTTGGTGATATATTTTCTTTGAAGAGTTTTACCTAGGAAAAGGGGAAAATGATTTGCATGGATGGACGGTGGTGATGTTTAAGCATGGACATGGAAATAAAGGTTACAGTAACACTAGGCTTAACAATAGGTAGGGGAAGAAGCACAGAGGCGAAGTTCTGGTCAAGAAGAGGGCCTTGAGGTGATAAAATTAACAAAAGAGGTAATTCTCAATATATAGATGCATGCATTCTCAAATTGTCTGCTACACAATGTTTTGGTTTTGTGACCCAAATGGGATTGCAGCGAAATGTAGGTAGATAAATAATGAATGGAGTAAATGTAGGTTGCTGTAGAAAATGATGCAATGCCTGTGTTCATGCTTTTGGTTTGTGGCTCCAATGGGGTTGCATGCAAGCAAATAGAAGTGGATTAAAATGTAGGTATTGGTAGTATAATGATGCAGTCTGTGTCCTTGTTTGTGCAATGAGATTGAACTTTCACCAAGTTGGAACTACCCAAATCAATATGGTTGTCTAAAAATGTAATGCAAGATGATCTTAGGGCATGAATTTATTTTGACAATAGCAGCTTCTAAGTTTACGGTGGTTTATCTATGGTTTTAGGTTTTGTTGATTGTATAGGTAGAATGAAGTAAGCTTTAATGATTGGGTGTTTAGAGTTTGAACTTATGGCGGCAACGAAATGGCATGTGACGCATTCTGGACACCATATTAGCCCTATGTGTATAATGGGGTCAGGGTTTATGTTGCATGTGTAAATTGATGTTGAAATTGAATTGATTTCATTTTAATAGTGGGTAAGGATTGAACTTTCGTTTGTTATTGGTGAATGCACTCTATCTAACATGTGTAAGCATTAGGAAGTATGCATTGCATTGATGGTTGCTGAGTTTGTAATGTCAAGTTGCCCATGGAAAGTCTATGAAGGAATAAGGGCTTTTCTTATTTAAATTTCATCTCGTTTTGTTACCCTATTTTTATGTATTGAAGAATTGCATTTGTCTTTATTTTTGTAAATACATTCAGAAAATACACCCTCATTGACCGGCTGTGCATACTCAAGTCAACGATTCTATGTTGGTTATAACCTGTAAGTACCTCATAGAATTTGAGTTTGAATACAAGAATATGGACAAAGGCTTATTGATAAGCACCATACTAAGAAAGTTTTCTGTCGCCTTCATCTTTTGAGTCGAATTCTCTAACTGGGTAGAAATATCCGCTGTCAATGGATGTGAACCCTCCCCAACACAAGAAGCATGTGCCATTTCATGGCTGTGAATCCAATCTTCTCAATCATTTTAACACCAGCACACCTGCCCACTTTCGCATAGATGTTTGATGCTATCAAAAAGTAGTGTTGTTGTAAATATTCCTTAGCTAGTAATCATATATGATCTATAGGAACAACCGCATAGATTTAATAGGTACCTCAATGATATAGTTTACGGCGTCTTAAAGGTAGTCAACATGGGTATGGAGGTCAACCATACACGTTCAATGATCAGCTTTGGGTGTAAGGCAATAAGGGTTACAAATGTGATTGAAGTATGTGCTGCTTTCAATTACTCTTAAACCTATCTTTTGAAGCAACATAAGCTTAAATCATTTATGCAATTCATTCCTCTATTAAAACGTCTAGTAGGCAACATACCAAAGTGCACACAATGTGGTAAATGGAGCCTTCTAAGACCCCCGAGTTATGAATATGGGCCTGAGAAAGAGGTTAGTTCACATGATTCTTCGAACAAACTTTTCTACCATGTTAAAATTGGTAACAATAATCTCTAATATAATCTTCTAAATTAGGAATCTAATCTTTTTCTAAGAATATGGTGTGCCTCACCATAGCTAATTTCCAATGGTGTTTTAGTTTACTTAGGTGAGAAAAGATAGTTCCTCTACATTTTAGTAATGTTGATTACATTTAGAAATTCATATAGATAAATACATAGAAGGCGGTGTATAATTAGAAGTTCCTTAACTTAGAACTTGCCTTCTTATGGCATCGGCTTTCATTAGAAGCTTATAATCTACTTCATTTTGGTAATAGACCATGTTAGAATGAAATTTTACATTATTTCGCATTCTTGGATGATGTTGTTACCTTTTTCTTCTTTTCTCTTAAGCTATAATCTATATTGTGACAATTTTGTAAGTAGTTCATGCTTATGAAAAGACGAGATTTGACAATGTTTACATCAATCTTAGATTAAAGATTATGTTCATTCCAGTAAGTCAATATTATGATGCATCTATAGTAGCAAGTTAGTTATGTTTACATGAATTAGACTTTCTCTTTATTATAATCTATAAGACATAAGTTTTCTATCACCTTCTATTATGAGGCAAGTAATGTGAATTTGAAACATTAGATTATATTAGACTATTAGATTAGACCATGAAAAAAAATTAGAATTCATACTCTTTCAAAAACCATATTCTTTTGGGGATAATTTAGAAAGTAATGATTCTATAAGTTAGCGTTGATCTCAATAGAGAGTAGATTATCTTAACCTATAAGGTTTGGAGTTAGATTAGAATGTTTTGACTAATGACTTAAATAGAAGTATGGATAGTTTTGGATTTCTGTGGATCTTTGTTGAATAATAATTCTTAGAATAGAAAGGTGTTCTTTATAGGTTCTCTAATTTTGGGAATTTAAGGTACTTATTGGTTAACATGTTATCATAATGATTTACAACCTTCATAAGCTTAGTTCTTCCCTTATGTGTATGTTGTATAAGGGAAAATGTGATAGGCTAGAATTAATCGAAGATCAATAAGGATGTATTAGGGTGATCTAATTACTTATTGTTCATTAAAACTTTATAATTCAAAATGATGTAATGGTTTGTGATTATGATGTAATGCAAAATTTCTTGTAACTGCATGCCTTGGTTATGAGAAATGTATTGTTGGACATTGTGGGATTGTAAATGCATATGAGTTTGGATGCCATCTTGTGTTTTCAATCAAGTCCTGAACTACGATGCCTTTGCGCTACGCGTACGTAGGCAAGGCCATCATGAGCCCTTGAGACATTAGGTCGGCCCTTAGGGCCTTAGGTTGTCATTTTATGCAATTGATATTGTGTAATTAACAATCATGCAGGACTAATGTTTCTTTAGATGTGCAGTATGAGACCATTATCCATGCAGGACTCAAAAGCTAAGGAAGCACCTTTCCAATTGGCATATAGATGATCATCAGGCATAGGGTAAATGGGTATACATATGTGTAATTTAAATTTGATATATTGTATCTAACATTTCAATTATGATGAATGTGATATACTATGTTATGTAATCTAAGCTTTACTAAGTTAAGATTTGTAAATTGTATCTAGCACGTAATTAATTTCATTATTGTTATCTATCAATATTTTCAAAGATAAGCATTACAAAAAGTGGGTGTGTATGTGTTCAATTGATGCATTTAGACTTAGAACAAACTATGGTTATTTTGATCGTGTTCGTGTGTAGTGATGAGTTTTTGTATATGTTGTGGAATAGTGCTTATTTTCAATAATGCAGTCATGTCATCCCTAGAGATGTTAGTAAACTTGTTATATCAGACTATGTTATATTTTATTATCATTTCTTCTATTTAAAAAAAAAATCTGCCTTTTTTATTGATTTAGTTGACTTATCTCTAGGGTTGCATAGCGGGGCATTACACAAATGCAATCACCAGGTGTAAAGTCATGGAATGCAATAGTTGTAGTATACACACAAATATGGATCTACTAAAAAGGATTAAAAATTTTCACATAATGTAGTTAGCTAGTATAAGCCAACTTTAAAAACCTTTACCCATGACCTTCTTGCTTGCATGGAAGGAAAGAACATAATGGTAGGTGAAATTTTGACAGATATAATAGTTGGAAATATTCTAGTAGACATGTATGCAAAATGTGGAAGCATAGAAAAAGCATGTGAACTATTTGACAAAATGCCTCAATGAGATGTCGACCCATGGAATGCAATGATTGTAGGAATGTGTACAAAATGGATTTGTTGAATGGGCTTTAGAAACTTTCAATCAAATGCAATTGGCAGGCATAAATCCTAACTCCAAAACCTATGTTGTGTCTTCAAGGGAGAGAGAAATATATTCATGGAATATAATGATTGCATGATATACCACATGAAAGAAACCAGAATCTATAAGCAATTGCTGATCACACAAATGGAGTGTATTGATAGTCGAAATGATGAGTACATATAGGTGAAAACTAGAAGATAGTTGGTTGAGTGAAAGACTCTATAAGGCATATCTGAAGCATATTTATTTAAATATGATATTTTATTAAAAAAATAATTAATTAGTTATATTTCTTCGAAATAATTATTTAGATAATTTAATATTGTTACGAAAGAAAATCATGCATTGTTATTTTATGCTTGTATAGTGGCAAAAATACATTTTGAAGGGATTATTTTATGCTTATCATTATTAAACTATTTCTATTTGGCCACATAAAAGAAGTGGCAAGTGGCAGTTTATTAAGAGAATCTTGGAAGTTATTTTGGTTTTAAGTTTTCTAATTCTTGGAAATCTTAAATTAGAATATTTAAGGGTAGTGGAGTAACTGGAATTAAAGAAGATGCTTTGGAAATGCAATTAATAAAGAAGTTCTTGGTTCATTGAGGAGAAAAGGAGGGAGTTTATAAAACTTGAACAAGGAGAGATTTCACAGAAAGAAACTTTTAGATGGAAAATATTATGGGTGAAAATTTGGAAAATCTGCAATGGCTTTTCTCCACATGGTTATGTGCATAAGTGAAGGAGATTGAAGCAGAGGTGGAAGAAAGAAGGGAATAAAAATACCTTCTTTATCAAACTTTGTTTTACCTTTAGTGGAAGTCGCCTAAAGCAGAGTCTTCTCCTTCTTTTGTTTTATGCATCTATCATTGATAGCTTAAATTAGACTGCCTCCTTTTTCTCTACCTCATCACCATTGAAGGCATCATCATCATTAGAGAATCAATGAGCATGGAGCATTTTAAAATTTATTCTCATTGATGCCTCCACTGCTGCAACAACCACTATCAACCATGCTACTTATGGTCAATTTTCTTTTACTCATACTCTCTGTAATCTATTGCAACTTGTGGGTTTTGTACTAGGAAACATTTTAGTAATTGAAAGAAATAGAGTATTGGAGTTTTAGCAACCATGTTCAAAGGATCTCCATAAATGGTGTAGTCTGACCAGTTGAAAGTAAATGGTTCATTATTATGGGGTCTTTCCCTATCCAAATGGTTTTGTGTAGAGGTGGCGATGTCCATGATTGGGTTGTGGGTATCCAGTATCTTTCTAAAATGAACTTTATTTGTTTAAGGGATGCACGACTTGGAGAGGCTTTGATAGTTTGTTTTCCCTAAGAAATAATTATGCAAGTCTAAATTTGGTACTATAGCATGTCCTTGGAGAGATGTCACTTAGAAAAGAATTTATTTTAGAGTGCATATTTTACATCTAATAACTTTTGGCCTTATACTTGTTTGCACTTTCTTGAAACCTCTAAAAAACTCCATCATGTGCATATCCTGCAATCATGGCTTTCTGATAAATGACATTTATTTGAGACTATCTATCAAATAGCTCGTGTGCTATGTGTAAAGCTATGATGCTTGTCAACAAAGTTTTTTTTGGCCTTTTGTTGTTGTAGATTTGTTCTATTAGCAGTGTCAACTATTACTATGAGTTTAACACTCTTAATAGTAGGAATATGCCTCCTGTAGATTCTTTTCCACTTGACAAACCACTTTACTTGTGTTGAGTTTGCCCACCATTGTTTCATGTCTACTCTGCTAAATTATAGTGCTTGATGATCTAGTAGTTTGTTTAGACTTTACAGTATTGTTTCCTTTAATAGAACTTTTCTTGAAATGGGTTCATGCATATGTGAATGCTCAGGTTCTGAATCGTAGACTATATATAAATATTTTCAATAAAATTTCAATATGGAGATTTAGGATTATTCTTTCTTTTGACAAATTACCGTAGGAGAGTGTTTTAGTTGTTTTGGTTTTAATATTTGAACTCTATTAATTTTTTTTTTATACTTTTGCAAGTTGTCATATCCTTTATAGAGTTATGGAGTTAATGAGCTAATGAGCTATTGGATATATATCAGCCTATCCAATTACTCATCAGCTCCATAACTCTATAAAGGATATGACAACTTGCAAAAGTATATAAAAAAAAAATAATAGAGTTCAAATATTAAAATCAAAACAACTAAAACACTCTCCTATGGTAATTTGTCAAAAGAAAGAATAATCCTGAATCTCCATATTGAAATTTTATTGAAAATAATTATATATAGTCTACGATTCAGTACCTGAGCGTTCACATATGCATGAACCCATTTCAAGAAAAGTTCTATTAAAGGAAACAATATTGTAAAGTCTAAACAAACTACCGGATCATCAAGCACTATAATTTAGCAGAGTAGACATCAAACAATGGTGGGCAAACTCAACAATTTGTACTAGATAACAAGACTAAGGCCCTAAGGGCCGACCTAATGTCTCGAGGGCTCATGATGACCTTGCCTACGACATAGCACAAAGAATTCATAGTTTGGGACTTGAACTAACAACCACAAGATGGATCCATAATGCACGAGAAGCTTAAAGATCTCAGGAACTTAAGAGGGAAACAACTTACATTTGCATCATTCTTGCAAACATCCAAAAAATATATCATGCAATGGCATAAATAACCAACAACATTCATTGAAGAATCTTCAACCATCACGCGTAGATAGAAAAAATATCACAAAGAATATAGATTTCCCATAGAGAAATTACATAGTTTTAAATCATCAATGAAAATCAATGGTATATCTACAATACAGGCTTAATCAAAAGATAAACATTGTCTTCTTTATTTACTAGTTTGACCAATAAGTTTTTCGTATATAAAAGAAAATTCTATTCTTCTCAAAATGAGTCTTCTAACCTTTCTCTAGATTTACATGGTAACCCAAAGGGTCTTAAAGAAACAAAGATACATTCTTTAAACAAGGAATTAAATCCAAAATGTAACCAATTCACTTAAGCCAAGAAAGAATTTCATTGAAAATTTCTAAATAATTATCTTCTTCTCAAATATATATATATATATATATATATATATATATATATATATATATATATATATATATATATATATCAGCCTATCCAATTACTCATTAGCTCCATAACTCTATAAAGGATATGATAACTTACAAAAGTATAAAAAAAAAATTAATAGAGTTCAAATATTAAAACCAAAACAACTAAAATACTCTCCTACGGTAATTTGTCAAAAGAAAGAATAATCTCGAATCTCCATATTGAAATTTTATTGAAAATAATTATATATAGTCTACAATTCAGTACCTAAGCGTTCACATATGCATGAACCCATTTCAAGAAAAGTTCTATTAAAGGAAACAATACTATAAAGTCTAAACAAACTACTGGATCATCAAGCACTATAATTTAGCGGAGTAGACATGAAACAATGGTGGGCAAACTTATATATATTTGAGAAGAAGATAATTATTTAGAAATTTTCAATGAAATTATTTCTTGGCTTAAGTGAATTGGTTACATTTTGGATTTAATTCCTTGTTTAAAGAATGTATCTTTGTTTCTTTAAGACCCTTTGGGTTACCATGTAAATCTATTGAAAGATTAGAAGACTCATTTTGAGAAGAATAGAATTTTCTTTTATATATGAAAACTTATTGGTCAAACTAGTAAATAAAGAAGACAATGTTTATCTTTTGATTAAGCCTGTATTGTAGATATACCATTGATTTTCATTGATGATTTAAAACTATGTAATTTCTCTATGGGAAATCTATATTCTTTGTGATATTTTTTCTATCTACGCGTGATGGTTGAAGATTCTTCAATGAATGTTGTTGGTTATTTATGCCATTGCATGATATATTTTTTGGATGTTTGCAAGAATGATGCAAATGTAAGTTGTTTCCCTCTTAAGTTCCTGAGATCTTTAAGCTTCTCGTGCATTATGGATCCATCTTGTGGTTGTTAGTTCAAGTCCCAAACTATGAATTCTTTGTGCTATGTCGTAGGCAAGGTCATCATGAGCCCTCGAGACATTAGGTCGGCCCTTAGGGCCTTAGTCTTGTTATCTAGTACAAATTGATATCTCTTTTGTATATTTAATGACCTTGTGGAGCTAATGTTTACATTTAGTGTGCAAATTCTAGTTTGATATTCATGCAGGATACTAGAGCTAATAAAGTTTCCTCTCACTTTGCAAATGGATGACTATTTGGCATTTACTGTAAATGTGTATAAATTTGTATAACTGTATATGAAATGTTTGTATCTTAAATTTTAGTTACGATGAATGATACTATACTTATGTTTGATTTTGAAGAATATTATGTTACAATAAATAAATTTTCTCCTGTAATCATATTTCTTTATTTATTTCCTTACCAAATTAATTTATTATTATTGATTATTGTTAATTTCCTAAGTGGGCATTACATATGTATCAGAGCACCAGGTTACAACAATTGGGAGCTTTTGGGTAGAAGTATTAGTAATGTAAACCCATTTTTGGGTCTCATCATAGTAAGTGGAGGTAAATTTTGGTTGATTAACTATATGCAATCATATATACATATATGATCATGGATGTATTCTTGTAATTGTAAGTTTTTGTAATGCTAATTAATGATTTTTCACCTTATTCTATTATGATACTGACAAACTTGTGTGTGTGGCTGATGGTGATAGGTGTAATGGTGAATATGTATTAGTGAAATGGGGGTTTGGATGTGTGCTATGAGGAGTTGTGTGCTATGGGAGTTATTGCTTATGGGAGATATTGCTTATGAGAGATATTGTTTTTGATTATATAAGGCGGCTAAAACAAGGGGCCCAACCCTTACAAAATAGAAAATAGAACCCCAGAGGCATCAGTACAAAAGAGCCTCGAAACAGTTATAGCATAATCCACTTAGCCAGCATAAACAGTAAAGACAACAAACCCAGACTACAGACAGTATATATAAAGTAGCAAAGAAGTAACAACATAAAAGTAATAAGAACTAAGGAGAAAGATTCTCCCATCTTTTAGCCATAGATTCCATAAACTCCTCCAACTTATTGAAGTTCTCATCTTTGTCAATAGTAGCAGTAGCCCCCAGATCCTGCAGCACAGAAAGATTAATTAAAATAGCCCTCCTGAGTATAGTGGAAAAGGACTACTCTAGCTTCTCAACACGGCCCCTCAGGACAGCAATGTCATTTTTGTAACCAGCCTCTGCCTCCATTTCATCAACAGCTTCCTCCACAAACCTCTTTGCCTCTTCGTTAGCATTATCCTCAGAATCGCCAACAGCACCACCAGAAGCCTCCATCATTTTATTCCCATTCTTACCATTAGCATCCTCAAAAATCTCCTGAACTTTCGTAACCTTGGCCTCATCACCCTGAGTAGATTCTTCAGACGAACTCTTAGAATAATCTATAAGTTTAGCTTTGGGTGCTGGTTTACTAGCAATCCTCCCCGATCACCTAATGCCTGAGGAAAAGCCCTCCTTCGTATCCTTAGCAGACAAATTAGATTTACTGCCCTGTCCCACAGGGGTACTACAAAGATTTTTAGGGGTCCCCACATTAACCCCCATAGTACCCTCTTCCGCCTCTCTAGTTTTCCTATTTTTGCTCTTCACACTAACTTTAGAAACCAGAGTGTTGGTAGTGGTCACTATGGGAATCTCCTCATTAGTGGAAACATAAACCCCTTTCATCTTAGGAGAAACATGGGAAGGGCACAGCTCTTCAGAAACAACAGTATCATCAGGATTGGTAGACATTTCCCCACTATGAGTCTGGATAGACTTAGTAGGCTCCATTGCAAGGTGGAAATTGTAAAAGCAAAGGATGAGACCTTGGTGTAGGGGGATGGGTTTCTTGGCCAACATAGCTCTAACCCTAAAAACTGAATGCTCAAGGGAAGACAGTAAATAAAATGGGAAACTAATATGAGCATTACATCTAAAGTGATTCAGAAGAGGAAGATGATAATTGTAGAACCTAGTAAAATGCCCCTCCAGAGTGAAGTACTTCATAATGAGGAAACACAACCCATCCCAAGGCTCAGGCAGCTTAGCACGATCAAATCCTCCCTGATAAGGAACAAGCTCTTCCCATTCCCCAAGGAATAATTTCTAGTTTGAATGATCCACCACTTTAGCTTTATGTTGCAGTTTGGTCCCCTGAGTCGATAGGCTAGTCACCATAGCAATTACACTCTCAGAAATCTCAAACCCAATTCCCCCCACAGTGACTTGGCAGTTTTTCCAAGACCTAGCAAATTGTTCAGACAGATTCTCATCAGACCCATTAAGACATTCCAAATAAGGGTTGATACTGCCTTCCTTACAGTAGTGTTAGACCATAGCATTATCTTTAAACTCACAACAGGAAACAGGCTCCATTCGGATCCTATCGCCACCCATTTTAGCCTTACAGACACAAGCCCAGAAACCCCAAAACTTTGCAGAGTTAGTGTGCAAGGTAACATTAACCGCTTGACTGGGGATAATGATAGTGATAATAAATCTGCCTGCATTATAATTAATGAGAGCCACCTTACGAAATTGATGCCTACACTTCCCATGCTCGAACATAATTTCTTGGCACTTGCTATAATTAGCAGATAAGCAACTCACCTTACCAGAAGGGAGTAATAAGGTAGAAGTGACATTAAGCAAAGAAGTATAAAAAATCACGTACTTCAAGATACACGTCAGCATCATCCAACAAAGCTAACAGAGAGAGCTGTCTTGCCAAGTATACTGACTCATCCTCCACATGTCACCTCTTTTTGAATTAAGTCCCTTATGCTTAAAGGGATTTGGTTAACTTGGCGCCAACAATGCTAATTTGAATATTGTTGGCCAAGGTCAGCAAAGGCATCCGCAACCACATTACCCTATCTATATGTATGAGAGATATCCACTCTGGGGATCTTCTATAGAAGGATCTAGATATTCACTATAATATCTTTCATTTTCCAACCACAAGTCGAAGCATTATTAATAGCATCAATAACCAATTTGGAATCCCCCTGAACATACAGTTGTCTAATACCAAGAGAAATAGCCAATTTCACCCCCCATAGAAGAGTAGTGACTTCAGCATAATTGTTGCTTTGAAAGCCTATCCCACTAGCATAAGAAGCAACCATCCAGCGTTTGTCATCCCTTATAATCTTGCCACCACTAGCCTTGTCATCTGCCTTAGATGCCCCATCAAAATTGAGTTTGAGCCAATTACGCCTCGGGGGAATCCATCTAGTATTTAATCTCTGCAACTGTTTGGAATTATTATGAGTCAGAATTTGGTTTAGAATCTTCCAATTAGCTGCTATTTGCTCCTCTTCATGAGAAAGAGGTTTCTCCGCAATTTTGATGTGGGAATTAGTCACACTTTCCATAAGGATCTTAGCAAAGGAATGAAGAACTTGAGAAGTATCCCTAGCATCATCCCTAAATATTCTATTATTGCATTCTTTCCATAATGTCCAACCAAGACAGGGCAGAGTTTGGTTCCACAACTCAACAAGCCATGGATGAGAGAAGGTAGGACACCAATTGGCAATGACTTCCTTAATATTAGAGTTACAAACCCACTGAATGCCAAAATTCCTTAAAATAATATTCCAGACTTCCCTGGCAAAATCATAGTGGATAATTAAATGAGAGACTGTTTCCTCCTTCTCCAAGCACAAAAAGCACCTATTGACCAAAGTAAATCCTCTCCTCTATAAGTTATCTTGAGTAAGAATTTTGTTATGAACAGCGGTCCACCAAAACATGTTGATTTTAGGTATAAGTTTAGGATTCCAAACTTTCCTCCAAATCTCATTTTTATGCATCTCAAGAACTAGCAGATGGTAAGCAGACTTAACAGAAAAATGACCTTTCTTATCTGGCCACCAATATAGCTCATCTTCCCTAGGGAAAAGAGGAATCCTGACCCCCTACAACAAATATTGAACAGACCGCATCCTAAGAGAAAGATTAGGGCGATGAGTACAACAATCCAATAAGTTTTTCCAACTCCTAATACCATTACTATTATACATATAATGGTAGACTTTATCCCCCAAAAACTAAGTAGCAATGCCAGCAATAACTCCATAATCCCCTTGAGTAACAAGAGCCTTATCACTCATCCAAATGTCTTCCCAGAAGTTAATAGAATTTCCATTCCCCAGTTTCCATCTAAGCCCATGTTTGAGAAGACTCCTCAACTTCAACATTTTGTTCTAGATAATAGATCACTGGGGGATCCCTTCCTATTGGAGAAAATTGAAGTGATCAGTTCCATGAAGATACTTGGCTTGCATAATGTCCCCCCATTCATTATGGTTGTGGATCAAATTCCAGTTGATTTTGGAAAGGAGGGCTTTATTCATATTCCTGATAGATCTTATGTTAAGACCACCATGAGATTTGGGAAGACAAACTTTCTCCCAACTAACCAAAGATATTCTTTGTTTGTCTTCCACTCCCATCCATAAAAATTTTCTTTGAATCTGCTCCAATTTGTCAGCAAAAAAACTAGGAATCTTAAAAAGGGACAGGAAGTAAGTAGGAATACCTTGCAAAGAAGCATATAAAAGTTGTAATTTACCCGCACTACTGAGTAATTTCCCCTTCCAACTAACCAGCTTCTTCTGAGTTCTTTCCAGAATTCCATTCCAAAATCCTTGTGACACCTCTTTGACCGTAAGAGGGAGGCCAAGATAAACAGCAGGAAGATTAGCTTCAGCGCAGCCAATAATATTAATAATTTTCCATCAAAGACCATTTAGAGTATTAAAAAAGTACACATTGTTCTTTTGAAAGTTTATGCCTTGACCACAAGCTTTGGCATAGTCATTTAAAATATTTTTCCAACAACAAGCTTCAACCATAGAAGAGATGCCAAAGAGGATGGTATCATCCACAAACTGCTACACAGACATAGCAGGATGGGAGGAAGCAGGTTTAATTCCCACAATTTCTTAGAGGTAATCTTAGAGCGAACATATCTCCCAAGGGCCTCCGCCATCATGATAAATAAGTAAGGTGAGAGAGGATCCCCCTATCTGATTCCCCTTGAAGAAGAGAAAAAACCCCTAGGGACCCCATTAACCAGAACTAAGAATTTAGCAGTAGAAACAACCTCACGAATGAGAAGAGAAATTTTGTCATTAAAACCAAACTTTTTAATGACTTCAAACAGGAATTTCCATGAAACTCTATCATAGGCTTTGGAGATATCTAAATTAAGAGCCATGCCCAGAAGTCTACTCTTGTCCATAGAATGAATAGTTTCATGTGTGGAAATCACAGCATCAAGAATTTAATGACCAGGGACAAAGCCTTTCTAAGAAGGGGAAATAATTTTATCTAAAAAAGGTTGAAATCTCAGGAAAATCACTTTAGTGCACAGCTTATAGATGGTATTACACAGGCTAATGGGTTTGAAATTAGAAAGATGAGTAGGCTTTGGCTTTTTAGGGACAAGGACAATAAAAGTATTATTAATCTACTTTAGAAGTTTACTAGTTCTAAAAAAATCTCTAACAGCAGCAGTGAGATCAACACCCATAATATCCTAATATTCCTGAAAGAATATTGGAGGAAAGCCATCAGGGCTAGGAGCTTTGAAAGGGCCCATAGAAAATAAGACAGCACGAACCTCCTCCTCAGAAATAGGTTTTAGCATTTTTGAGTTGTCTTCTTCAGTTATCAGACAGGGGATTTTATCAATGAACTGGTCTATAACCCTTCCATTCCCAGCATTGTTAGCTTGGTCAGACAGCAAATTCTAAAACAATAGTACAGCTTGGTCTCCAATCTCAATATCCTCAGTGATAATATTACCATTTTCCAAACATAATTTTGATATGGAATTAGCCTTCCTATGCTTCATGGCTAAGAGATGGAAAAAAGCCGTATTCCTATCTCCTTCCGTTAGCCACTGAACCCTGGATTTCTGTTTCCAGAAAACCTCTTCTCTGCTCATAAGATTCTTCCAGTCAGAAATTAGATTGCACTCCTTCTGAATAATATCCTCAAGAACATCTCCTTGAGTCATTAGCTGTTGAAGTTTAGCTAATCTCCTAGAGATATTTTTCTTCTGGATAAACATATTGCCAAAGCTATATCTGTTCCACCCACAAACTTCCTGTTTAATGTGAAGGAACTTTTTGACCAACCTAAACATAGGTGTACCCAAATGGGAGTTTGCCACCATTGAGCCACAAGGTTTCTAAAATCTTTATGTTTAATCCACATAGCTTCAAATTGGAAGGGGAAAGGACCACATTTACCCTTATCCTTCCAATTGAAGAAAATAGGGCAATGATCAGACATGGTTCTAGGAAGAGCCTGCAGACTCATATTATGATGGTTATCCCAATTGCTAGAAATAAGAAATCTATCAAATTTAACTTGAATCATTTGATCTCCTCTTCTTCTGTTTGACCAAGTGAAGTTCTGATCCTGCAGCTCCACATCCAGCAACCCAAAAGAATTGATAAATTCTGCAAAGTCCAACATGCTATCAGAATAATCAATGATCCCCCCAGATTTCTCAGAAGGATATAAGGGAGTATTAAAATCACCAGCCAACATCTATCGGGAGCGCGGGGAATTAGAAAGAGTGGAACCCAAGTCAGTCCACAAAGTTTTCCTCAGAGCTCTAGTATTAGGGGCATAAATATTGATTAAGGACCAATTTAAAGAAGGCAATGAGAAGTTAACAACCAGGAAATGCTTGCTAGCAGCAACAAGCGAGCCCTGGAGTTTGGCATCATTCCACATAGTGACAATCCCGCCAGAGGCTCCCATATCTAGGCTAATACAGAAAGCAGCGTTGGGCCATATATAATCAGCTATCTTCTTAAAACTCTCCTCCTTCATCTTAACCTCCTGAAGTAACAAAACATCTAACTTATTGTCCAAAACATCTAACTTATTGTCCAAAACACAGTTTTTTACTTCAAACTGTTTGGTGGGACTATTAAAGCCCCTCAAGTTCAAAGATAGAATTCTCATTTAAAAGGTTTAAGAGATTGGATCTCCAGTGTTTTTTGCTTACCACTAGCAATCTCCCTAGCTATCTCTCTTTGCCTTGTTTCTCTGAGGGTCAGTCTTCCTTGTTTTGAGTCTGTACCAACATCCACAGACTTTTTAGCCCTCCAGTTCTTTTTCTTAGGGGTAATCCAATCCTCATGGTCGTTACCACTACCACTTGGTCCTATATCAACTGTCAATGACAGAATAGCTGTCTGGTCTCCCTCTTTCGTGGAATCAACTGTGAGTGCAAGAGGGGGATCGTGCTTAGAGGATGGTCGAGGGGTAACAACCTTATCATTGCCAACCTTTTCGGGGAACTGGGCATTCTGATCAACACCCAAGGCCTCATCTCCTTCAACAGCAGCGTCCACCGGCTGGGAGCGTATCTCACCCTCTTCAATTTGATTATTCTGTTGTTCCAGGTGCTGATAGTTATTTTAGTCTAAAGCTGATTTCTGACAAACTTTCTCCATATCCGTCTCAGTATAGTCTTCTGGGATAACTTTTTCCCCATTACCCCCCATTCCCTGATCAGTAGGGGTAACTTCTTTGGATGAGTTCTCCTCAACCTCATTGTGAAGGTCAGCATTATCTCCCAATTGCTTCTCTTTACAGTGGGTCATTAGATGGCCCTTCTTCTTACAAATCTGACAGAAAGTAGTGGCATTCTCACAGAGAATCAGCTGGGTCCAAACCCCATATTTAGAGTTTAACTCTATGGACATGGGAAGGGTTTGGTGGATCTCCACATTAACACAAAAATGAGCATACACACAACGGGACTTAGTCTGAGTGGTGTTATCCACTATCACATACTGCCCAAAGGTATTACCAATAGCAAAAAATATCTTTTCATCCCAATATTCCAAGGGGAACTCTGGTAGTCACACCCAAACAGGGGCAGACCTATTCAGATCCATGTTGGGATCAAACCCAGGTTTCCAAGGGCACAGAGCAAGTGAATGGGTGCCATAGAGCCAAGGTCCTCCTGCGAGAACAACAAACATATCCTCCCTAGTCGTAAACTTAAATAAAAACAACCCTCTAGCCATAGAAATGACCGACACACTACCTTTGATCCTCCACCGATTGGCCACCCACTTCCTAACCATCTCAATATTAGGACGAAGAGAAAAAAACTTACCGACCAGTGCAAGATCCATGGCTGCCACTATTTCCTCAACCAAATCATCTGAAATATCTAGAGCCATTCCTTCCCCTGAATCCTTTTGGACTGGAAGCCCCAACGCGCCTTTAGGGGAAAAATCCTTCTTCCCTATTAACACCCCTTTCCAACCTTTGGAAAGATCTTCACCCACCAAGTTCTAGTTCCCAGAGGCATTGCCCGAGGTAGTAGCCTCCATCATCATAGGAAAGCAGCAAAAACCCTATAAACCCTAAAAAGTCATGGATGCAAATTGCTAGGGTTCGCAGATTGTGATGCTTAAGGCTTTTGTAGTTGTTGATTTAGTCTTTGTTTCTTGTTTCTGATATCTCTGTTTATTTTTCCTCCAGGAGATATTGTTGATATTGTTTATGGGAGATATTATTGTTATTGCTTATGGAGATATTGCTTATGACATATATTGTTGTTATTGCTTATGGAGATATTGTTTATTGGAGATATTGTTGTTTTATGGGAGATACTATTTAATGGGAGCTATTATGTGTGTTACATTGATATAAAGGGAGTTACATGCGAAAGGGAGTTATGGAAACCTATGCCCCTTTGGGGATATTCATGATGTTGGTGTTGGTGTTGTGATGGGGGTTTGGTTGATGAAATGGTGTTGTGGGAGTTTTTGATATGGGAGTTATATTTGTGAAAAGGGAGTTTTCTAAAATTGTGATTATTTCAGCTATAAATTTTATTGGAAAGAATAATGTTAAAGTGATTACATTTGGTATATGAGCATTATGTTATGATAATCTATTATGGAGCTTCATGTGGTTTTAGACCACAACATTCCCTTCCTCCCCTTAAGTGGTGTGTTTGAATTCACGTAGTGATTGTGATTTAAAGTCTTATGAAAATTGTTGAAATTTTTTTTTTCCTTTTTGTTTTATTGAGCCAGTAGTTTTGGAAATTATTTCAAGATATTTGATTGATTGTTATTGCAAAATTGTCCTTTTGCCTCAAGGACTATTTTATTAAGGTTTATGGTTTTGACTTGAACCATTCTTTTCTGCTATTTAATTTGTTTTTATATGTAGTTTTATTTATTGATTTTATTTGAAAAATTTTACTTATTGGAAACTTCTTTATTTTGAGGCTTTATCAGTGTTGGTTATTGTTGGTTTATGTGGAATAATGTGAATTGTGTAGATTTCCATACCCAAGAGAGGCCCTTGGCAGGTTGTATAAGGGAGTAGATGGCCTAGGGAATGTTTATTGTGAAATTGTGTAAGATCTATTCTGTGGCATTATGGTTCTATTTGGCACTAATCATCCCAATCGCATTGAAAGTATACATGATGTATGGAATTAATATATGTGATGTTTAAATGTTAAGAGTTATTATAAAAGAATATGTTGCAATGAATTTGATTATCAGTAATATTTAGATGATATAAATATGTTTCTAGGATAAGTAATGATGACAATACAAAACTTCAATCGAAAGAATGGTATAACTAAAATTTTTTGGAATAATGGGATTGATGTGAGTTGCTGGAGGAAGAAAGAAAAATATCTGGGAAAGTTTTATGGGCTAAGAATAACTTGGACAGCCAAGGTAAGAAAATCAAATGTATTTCTACTTATATGAACTTTATGATGAAGATGAATGTATGCAAGTGAATATTAGTAGAAATCTGTTCTCTTATTATTTGTGTTAATATTGAATTTTGGGCAAGATTGTTGTATATCTATTTGGGTATTATTATGGTATTAGTGTTGGTGTTGTGATGGAAGTAGTTGTTGGGAGTTGATGAAATGTTGATTGATTAATATATGTTTTTGGGAGTTGATTAATGGGAGATATTATTTTTTCTGGGAGATTATTGTTTCATGGAGTTCTGGGAGTTGTTGTTAAAGGGAGAATCTGGGAGTTATTGTTTAAATGGGAGATCTGTTGTGGGAGATTGTTGTTTATGGGAGTTATTGTTGTTTTATTGGGAAAGAAAATATGATAGATCTATGAATTAGATTCTTGACTATGGAATTATTCTATTTATTTTGTTAAACATCAAGAAAATATTTTTTCTAATGCTCGAGGGTGGAATCGATTGGTTGAATGCTATAGTTGGGTGGTGAGCTAATCTAGGTTGATATAATTTTGTGTGTGCAAATTTATACATTAAATTTGTTTCTTGTGATATGAAGATTAGTATTGAAAAGCAAAAGGATTCCTTCAGTAAATGAATATGTAAAAGATTGGAACAGAGTAATGCTTTTGTGCAAGTAATTATTTCCACAAATTTTCTTTATTTCGAGTTAAAATGGAAAAAGAATATCTAGTCGACTTAGTAAATCTTTTGATGAGATATAACTTTTGTTCGATGTGATAAAGTTAGGAAATATTCATTTCTATTCATGACTTCCAAGAGGAAGACCATTCTTAGGGTGGAAAAATGTAACACATATCTGAAACCTATTTATTTAAATATGATCTATTTTGTTAAAAAAATAATAATTAGTTATATTTCTTTGAAATAGTTATTTAGATAATTTAATATTGTTATGAAATAAAATCATGCATTGTTATTTTATGCTTGTATAGTGGCAAAAATACATTTTGAAGGGATTAGTTTATGCTTATCATTATTAAATGATTTCTATTTGGCCACAGAAAAGAAGTGGCAAGCGGCAGTTTATTGAGAGAATCTTGGAAGTTATTTTGGTTTTAAGTTTTCTAATTCTTGGTAAAGCTTAAATTAGAATATTTAAGGTTACTAGAGTTAATGGAATTAAAAGAAGATGCTCTAGAAATGCAGTTAATGAAGAAGTTCTTGGTTCGTTGAGGAGAAAAGGAGGGAGTTTATAAAACTTGAACAAGGAGAGATTTTGCAGACAGATACTTTTAGATGGAAAATATTATGGGTGAAAATTTGGAAAATCTGCAATGGCTTTTCTCCACACAGTTATGTACATAAGTGAAGGAGATTGAAGCAGAGGTGGAAGAAAGAAGGGCAGAAAAACACCTTCTTTATCAAACTTTGTTTTACCTTTAGTGGAAGTCGCCTAAAGCAGAGTCTTCTCCTTCTTTTGTTTTATGCCTCTATCATTGATAGCTTAAATTAGACTGCCTCCTTTTCCTCCGCCTCATCACCATTAAAGGCATCATCATCATCATAGAATCAATGAGCATGGAGCTTTTTCAAATTTATTCTCACTATTGCCTCCACTACTACATCAACCACTATCAACCATGCTACTTACGGTCAGTTTTCTATTACTCATAATCTCTATAATCTATTACAACTTGATGGTTTTGTACTAGGAAACATTTTAGTAATTGAAATAAATAGTGTTAGAGTTTTAACGACCATGTTCAAAGGATCATCATAAATGGTGTAGTTTGACCAATTGAAAGTAAATGGTTCATTATTATGGTGTCTTTCCCTATCCAAATGGTTTTGTGTAGTGGTGGCATTGTCCATGGTTGGGTTGTGGGTATCCAATATCTTTCTAAAATGAACTTTATTTGTTTAAGGGATGCATGACATGGAGAGGCTTTGATAGTTTGTTTTCCCTGAGAAATATTTATGCAAGTTTGACTTTGGTACCATAGCATGTCCTTGGAGAGATGTCACTTAGAAAAGAATTTATTGTAGGGTGTATCTTTTACATCTAATAACTTTTGGCCTTATACCTATTTGTTCTTTCTTGAAACCTCTAAAAAATCCATCATGCGCATATCCTACAGTCTAGCTTTCTGATAAATGCAATTTCTCTAAGACTATCTATCAAATAGCTCGCATGTTATGTCTAAAGCTATGATGCTTGTCAACAAAGTTTTTTTTAACCTTTTGTTGTTGCAGATTTGATATATTAATAGTGTCAAATATTACTATGAGTTTAACACTCTTAATAATGGGAATATGCTTCCTATAGATTATTTTCCACTTGACAGACCACTTTACTTGTTGTTGAGTTTATCCACCATTGTTTCATGTCTACTTCACTTAAATATAGTGCTTGATGATCCAGTAGTTTGTTTAGAATTTATAGTATTGTTTCGTTTAATAGAACTTTTCTTGAAATGGGTTCATGCATATGTGAACGCCCAGGTATAGAATCGTAGACTATATATAATTATTTTCAATAAAATTTTAATATGGAGATTCAGGATTATTCTTTCTTCTAACAAATTACCATAGGAGAGTATATTTAGTTGTTTTGGTTTTAATATTTGAAATCTATTAATTTTTTTTATATACTTTTGCAAGTTGTCATATCCTTTATAGAGTTATCAAGTTAATGTGTAATTGGATAGACTGGTGTATATATATATATATCAATGTTTGAGAAGAAGATAATTATTTAGAAAATTTCAATGAAATTATTTCTTGCCTTAAGTGAATTTGTTACATTTTGGATTTAATTCCTTGTTTAAAGAATGTATTTTTGTTTCTTTAAGATCCTTTGGCTTACCATGTAAATCTATAGAAAGGTTAGAAGACTCATTTTGAGAAGAATAGAATTTGCTTTTATATACGAAAAACTTATTGGTTAAACTGGTAAATAAAGAAAACAATGTTTATATTTTGATTAAGTCTGTATTGTAGATATACCATTGATTTTCATTGATGATTTAAAACTATGTAAAATGTCTATGGGAAATCTATATTCTCTGTGATCTTTTTTCTATCTATGCATGATGGTTAAAGATTCTTCAATGAATGTTGTTGGTTATTTATGCCATTACATGATGTATTTTTTGGATGTTTGCAAGAATGATGCAAATGTAAGTTGTTTCCCTCATAAGTTCCTAAGATCTTTAAACTTCTCTTGCATTATGGAACCATCTTGTGGTCGTTAGTTCAAGTCCTGAACTACAAAGTCTCTGCGCTATGTGTACGTAGGTAAGGCCATCATGAGCCCCCGAGACATTAGGTCAGCCCTTTGGGCCTTAGTCTTGTTATCTAGTACAAATTGATATCTCTTTTGTATATTTAATGACCTTGTGGAGCTAATGTTTACATTTAGTGTGCAGATTATGGCCTTATAATCGTGCAGGATACTGGAGCTAATAAAGTTTCCTCTCACTTTGCGAATGGATGACTATTAGGAATTTACTGTAAATGTGTATAAATTTGTATATTGTATACAAAACATTTGTATCTTAAATTTTAGTTATGATGAATGATACTATAGTTATGTTTGATTTTGAAGAATAATAAGTCACAATAAGTAAATTTTCTCCTGTAATTGTATTTCTTTATTTCTTTCCTTACCAAATTAATTTATTATTATTGATTATTGTTAATTTCCTAAGTGGTCATTACAGACTCCTACAAACTAGTATGAGTGGCTAGTTTAGTGGGAGACTTGATGACCCATTAACTAACCACCTACCAACCTTATCTGCCCAACAACCTCAACATGTGTCAAGATTGTGTAAGGGCACACCTAAGTAGGCTTATGCCTAAGTGTATAATATATATGAAATATATATACACTAACACCCCCTTCAGCATAGCTTAGGTGGGCACAAATGAAATGGGTCCTGGCTACAAAGCTTGGTGAGGTACCCACGTACAATGCAAATATGAAATTGGGTCACGGTAACTAGGCCTAATGAGGTACCCAAGAACAATGCATTATATCATAAATAGAGAAAGGTAGAAAATCCAGTGGGAAAAACTACCCTCCAAAAGAGAGATAAGAAAGAAATTATACAGGTGAAGAAGTACTACCTCTTTCACTAAGTACAATATAAGATTCCCCCCATAGGAGATAAAATTATAGAATGTCTATGAGATCCCCCCATAATACATGTCCTATTGCAGTGATGTTGGATAGTCGACAAAGGATGCAAATGTAGATCTAAGAATGCTAAACAATGTTCCTTCCCTTGGAAAGAAATGAAACCACCTGAAGATGCAAGATATCTTCCCATGTGAGAAGATGTATGTATGATATTGAATCATGCTGAAGTTGATCCAAGGATGATGGTGCCCATTGTGATGTCTTTGAAGAATGCTTAGATGTCCCCATTTTGATGTCGAAGGATGTCATTATCAAATTAGGTGCATGCCCAATAGATGAGGATGATGATGATCCAGAACCAAGTGTAGGATGATGTAGAGCATGAATATCCAAAGATGAAAAAGTTGATGCAACTTCATCTAAACTATCATCGAAGGGAAGAATGATGTCCTCAATGTGTGCTTCCATGTTAGCAATGTGGGACTCTACAAATAGACAAGTGATGTTAGGTAGAAATATGTCCCAATCAGCAATGCTAGGAAGACTAATACCCTGTTGCAAAGAAGCAGTGAAAGCTTTCGAAGAAGTGACTCTAGAATCTAATGAAACAACAGTATGAGTGATGGTCCTTTTTCTATGTCAATGGAATATTTTATTTCTATATCATGATTAGGGATGTGAGTTGTGATCAATGCAGGATCATGTGGGAATGGAGAAACATTGGAGTCTCCATATATCTCCCAAATTTTGATCCATAATGCATGTGGATAGTCAATATCCATGATGGCATGTACAAAGTATCATCTAGAATATGTAAATTGATCAATCCAACAATGTGATAACAATTATTAAACCACTTAGCCTTCTGGGATTGTTTACCAGGTTCAGGGACAAGTCCATACAAATAAGGTATGAGATTATGGAACTTGAGATGTTTTAGGATGTCTTCAGACTAGGACTTATAGTTTCTCTTGTTTAGGTTGATTACAAAAGAGTGAGTTTCATATCCCATGATTTAGAATAGGTTAATTCCTTCAGACAATAGAAATCAACACATTAGGCAACCCCCTTGATTAGGTGACCCCTCTAGTTTTGGTACTTTATAACTTAGTGAATTTTACAATGCAAGTAGGTCTAATGTGTGGGAAATAGAAAAACATTAACTTTTCAAAAGATGGTGCTTAATTTCGAGCTACTGAGCAAAAGTTATTATAGAATCAATTTCCCACAAATGACCTAGTTTAATGCATCTACACTAAAAATTAAAAAAATGTTTATGGAAAGAGGTAGCCTAGCCTTTCAACTACTCATTGGAATTAGAAAAGAGAGTACAATATGATAGTTTTAACTGTGAGGGGCTATTGGCCTCCTGCCAAACCAGACCTCACCCTTTGTCTTCGTCAAGTGAAAATACAATGGTTTTTGAAAACCTTTATTTCCTCAAAGCAATTTTCTAACTAGTTGTGGTTAGTTATAAGAGCAAGTGTTGTTACATTAAATGTACTAGTACTTGTTTACAAAAAAGAAATGAACCACTAGTGACAATAAATGATATTATAACAAAAAATTGCTAGCAATAAGGCAGATATAACAGTAACCAGAGAAACCATGAGGCATAGAGGAGAGTATGGCGTGTGCCAGACTGTGAGAGCTCTTAAGTGACCTCTACCCTTGCCAAAAAAATGTAAATGAAATGGCATCTTCCCTTGCAAAAAAATAGGGTCTTGGCCTTGCAATGGAGATGCAACCTAGGGTGTCTAAGGTTGTGCTCAATACACAGCAAAACCAAGCACAAAAATCTCACTATTATTTCTCAATCACAGCTAACAACATTGATGGATAAATTCAAACATAGGAGAAACAGGTTCTTTGCTTGGTGGAAATGACAGGGACAAGATGGAGAGCTTACACCAAATGAGGTGGATATCGAATAATAGTTAATTGACACCAAAGAGGTCATTGATCTCTCCAAAAATAAGTCACAGCTTCTAAAACAACAGGCTGGGGTTTCTAAAACAATATGCCTTGCCCTCTCACATCACCTTCGTTTGTATTTGACTCACATTGCCTAGTCTACACCCTCTCACAATTAGCCATAGACTTACATAGCAGAGAGGGCCAATTTCTTCTAAGAGTTGCTACCTTCCAAGGTCATTCAACTCTTTGCTAAAAGAAATTGGCTTGCAAGCCACTAGAAAAGGCCACAAACTATTAGGTATGGCAATGACAAAGGTGTTTGCATGCCGGTTCAATGTTTGCAACAAGCAAGTAACATCAAACAAACCTCAATATGCTCAAAACACCTCCTCTTTGCTTGAATCGAGCCTTCAGTCGACAAGAATATGCCAAGAATAGAAAATTCTGTCATGTCCCCTCCCCTATGGGTAGACTACATTCATAGCCTAGACAACGATTTAAATTGAAGTCTTAAAGTGCACAAAGGCAAACCCCATAAAAATGTAATTTTAAGCATACTAAGGATTATATATAATACTAAGATGAGCGTCAATTAGAGGAGATATAAGCTAGAACAAAAGACATGTGCAATCTTCTTTATAAAGGAAGGTAAGTAATATATAAAGAACATCAATAAAGATAAACTTGTTAAGTGGGGCCGACCACCCTCTAAATGAGGAGCAATTTAAATTGAAGTCTTAAAGTGCAAAAAGGCAAACCCCATAAAAATGTAATTTTAAGCATACTAAGGATTATATATAATACTAAGATGAGCGTTGATTAGAGGAGATATAACCTAGAACAAAAGACATGTGCAATCTTCTTTATAAAGGAAGGTAAGTAATATATAAAGAACATCAATAAAGATAAACTTGTTAAGTGGGGCCGACCACCCTCTAAATGAGGAGCCATTCAAAAGGTAGTGAATATATTAATAAGGAAGTGCCATTTAACTATAAGGAGATCCTAACGAATTTATAAGATAAGTCATATTGACTTATGAATAAGACAAGATGAAGTGCGATTAATATAAAGTAAGGAAAGTTATTTGATTAAGGAAACAATTGCTATTGCGCAGTGAGGACTATTGTCTATTGAAAGGCTGCGAATGATAACTTAAAAGGCAGCGATCAGTATGTGTAAAACTATTACTATTATCAAAAGGTACGATTCACAAGAGGACAAGAATTGAAGGGTTGTGACTAGTATTATAAGACATATCTATTCCCAAAACGCATATCCATTGAAATATTATAAGAGGTAAGTGATATGAATGTTTGAAGGGGGTGAATGAATATGATATATATTAGAAGAGATATTTGAAGTATAGCAGCAAGCGATTAGTCAAGGAAACTTATAGCCTCACCGATAATGAATTAAATAGTAGGGTGTGTGTAAATATATACTATGCAAATATTCTGGTATGAAGCATAATGCATGACATTCTAAATTAGCTAAATTATTAATGGTCTTTCCTTTGATAGAAATAAGAATACCATACAAAAACATATGGCATATATAATTATGTTTTATTCTTGTTGCTATGATGACTATGCATAATAGAATAAAAATATATTGATTCTTTTAAAATCCTTTATCCAATTTGACATCTCATTATGGAGGGAAGAAAAGTGCATATAAGGAATACAAGTAGCTAGGAAGCAATTCCAATAGAGATACCCTGAGTGGGGCTGGGAGGCCGAATGGTGGGTGTCATTCCATGCTTCTGGGCTGGATGGAATGGCTCGAGGTGCCTTCTATGATCTTCCAATTGGTGCTCCATAATGACAACAGACTATTTGGATAGAATTTTAAAGGGAATCACATATGATTAAGATAATGTTCCTAACCCTAGTATGAAAGATCTATTTGATGGATTATGCTTTCAATGATTATCTAACATGATTGCAGGTTCTCAACCAGGATCTATCTTGTTCAACAATTTAAATTAGTAAATGAGATCATTAACTCTATTTCATTTCTTACCTTGCTTGGAATTGTGATTTTAGGGAAAAAACTAAGGCATATACAAAAGGGGACATTACAAATAGTATTAGAGCATCCTTCTTTTGCCATCTTACGAATTATATTTGATGCTATGTATATTCATGTATATGCTTCATGACTTACGTGTATTCAAGTGTATACTTCATGACTTAAGTGTATTCATGTGTATACTTAATTCCTTACATACATGTATATATATGCTTTGTGAGTTACGTGTATTCAAGTGTATACTTCATGACTTACGTGTATTCATGTGTATACTTCATGCCATATGTACATTCATGTATATTCCTCGTGACTTACGTGTATTCAAGTGTATACTTCATGACTTACGTGTATTCATGCGTATACTTCATGCCTTACATACATTCATGTATATACTTTGTGACTTATGTGTATTCAATAGTATACTTCATGAATTACATGTATTCATGTGTATACTTTGTGATTTATGTATATTCATGTGCATATTTTGTGTATTACATGTATTGACATGTATACTTCATGCTTCATGTCTTACGTATATTTATGCATATACTTCATATATTACGTGTATCTATGTATATGCTTCATGCTTTGTGTCTTACATGCATACTTTAGGTATCATGTGTATTTATGTGTATGCTTCATGCTTACAATGTATTTATGTGTATACTTCATATATTACGGGTATCTATGTGTATGCTCCATGCTTCGTATCTTACATGTATACTTTGTGTATTGCATGTATGTAAGCGTATGCTTCATGTATTATGTATATCTATGTGTTTTCTTCATGTTTGATGTTTCTTCAACAAGTTTACTCCATGTGTGTTTAAGATTACTTTATGCTTAAAAATTATGAAAAAGCCAAATCTATCAAATCTTTATCTATTAGGAAGCATTAACAAATTAAACTTATTTAAAATTAAATTATTATTTAGTCCCCAAATGCAATAATGAAGAGTTGTAACTATTGAAGTGAAAAAGTGTGACTCCATCAAACTTGAAAGGGAAAGCATTTCATTTGAGAAAGACATCCAAAGCATCATTGAAGAATTCAATTGAGAATAGAACCTTAAGTGATTTTGTAAGTGAATTAAATTAGGTTCTCAATAATAGTGATGTGATGCAGAATGTGAAAATTTGTGAACCTTTAAATGTGAAAGACTATGACCCCCTCAACAAGGAGATATAAAAGCCCTGGAATCACTTCCTTGTGAAAAAATCATCAATGGGGAAGAAACCTATCAATCAACTTGGAAGTAAAGTATTATTCTCAAGGCAAACATAAAGGGTGGTGATTCATTAACTATGAAGGGTGCCAACTTCCCCAAATGGACATAAGGATAAATCAAGTCATTGACATCATCACTCACCTATCCTTCAAGAAATCAAGCAATCAAAATATCCAAAAGGATTCCCAAGGAAGGAACAATCAATCATAACCACTCAACATAGTTGAATCTAACAATATAATTTGACTTCCAATTCTCAAATGGAAATCCACCCATTGCCATCACTAGTTGTCACGAAAACTTAGGCATAACTAAAGATACAAAGATGGATTAAGATTATCTTTCCAACTTCAAGATTTAGGTGCACTAAGATATCATCTTGACCTAGTATGGTCAATCTCTTAAAAGCCAAAACAACATTTTTGAGAGAATGTAATGAAGACAACTGAATTCTTTAGGAACCTACAAATCTGGACTCTTGAGAGATCTTAAGAGAAATATTGGAAATCTATCAAGCCTCATGGAGGAGGAACATAATTGAGAATAAATTGTTCTATTCCTTTATCAGATGTAAAATTAAATGATCTATCCCACATTCATTGAAACAATGGTGATAAAATCCAGTCCATACCATACATGGATCTACCTTGTAACCTATAAAATTGATCTAGTGAACTTTAACTTATGGACCAAATTCACTTCTATATGTAATTCATCCAAGGTTCTTCTTCTCCTAAGTTCTTTTCCTTGATTAGAGTAACTCTTTATTCATGATTAAAGATCAAGGACATCAATATTAGGCACATAAGTACCTTAGATAAATTTAATACACATCAAGTTATACCAAATTTGTTACATAAGTCTACTTTAAATTACATTATGGGCCTATAACCTACAAATCCCAAGATCATTTTCACCTCTTAACTTTGGGAAAGATTAAAGAGATAGATGGAATAAAACAATACTTTTCTAAGGTATGAAAATCATCCTAGTATTAACATAGGAATATGTCAAATCTTTACAAGAGGAGTGACAACCTCCCATTGATATAAAAATTAGATGTTAGTATCAATCTATAAATTCAAATTCTATGAAGTCTAAGATTTATACTTGAGGATTATCTAGGGAATATATACTCAGAAAGTTATAACATGCTATTAATGAGTCTATGACAAGATGATAAATGTTGAAAAATAAGTGTTACAAACACCTATAAGATATTTTTTATTACACCCTCAATCTTGTCTCAATCCTTGTTTGAACAAAATATACTTACTCCCAGTTGATGGTCTAGGAAAAAGGGTACAAACCATAGTAAAGGATCTTGTTATTCATAACACTCCCATTACCTCTCATGATGAAAGATGCAAGACTTTTCTATCATTAGGGATAATGAAGAATTTGTATCATTGCCAAGGATCCTTGTGGTGATGAAATGAGAGAAAACTTGTCTTAAGTTAGGTACCTTACTAGTTGCCAACTCTTAGTTTTATTGTTGAGAGATATTGGGAAGTACAAGTATAAGAACCAGAAGGATATTGGACAATACATTACCATCATATTTTAGAAATGGTTATCTTGGGGTTGGATGGGGATAAATAGACTAACAACCATTCTTCAATAAGGATTGATTTGGGATGCTGATTATTTTAGTAGTGTCCTAGTTATGATTGCTTGAGGACAAGCAATCTTGGGCGGGGTGGACTGGCATGTCCCCTCCCCTATGGGTAGACTACATTCATAGCCTAGACAATGATTGAAATTAAAGTCTTAAAGTGGAAAGAGGCCAACCCCATATAAATGTAATGTTAAGCATACAAAGGATTATATATAATACTAAGATGAGTTTCACTTAGAGTAGATATAAGCTAGAACAAAAGACATGTGTGATCTTCTTTATAAAGGAAAGAAAGTAATATATAAAGAACATCAATAAAGACAAACTTGTTAAGTGGGGCCAACCACCCTCTAAATGAGGAGTGATTCAAAAGGTAGAGATTTTATTAATAAGGAAGTGTCATTTAAATATAAGGAGATCCTAACAAATTTATAAGATAAGTCATATTGACTTATGAATAAGACAAGATGAAGTGCAATTAATATAAAAGTAAGGATAGTTATTTGATTAAGGAAACAATTACTATTTTGTAGTGATCACTATTGTCTATTGAAAGGCTATGAATAATAAATTAAAAGGCAACGATCAGTATGTGTAAAACAATTACTATTATCAAAAGGTACGATTCACAAGAGGATAAGAATTGAAGGGTTGTGACTAGTATTATAAGACATATATTCCCAAAAGGCATATCCATTGAAAGAGTATAAGATGTAAGTGATATGAATGTTTGAAGGGGGGGAATGAATATGATATATATTAGAAGAGATATCTGAAGTATAGCAGCAAGTGATCAATCAAGGAAATTTATAGCCTCACTGATAACGAATTAAATAGTAGGTTGTATATATATACTGTGCAAATATTTTGGTATGAAGTATAATTCATGGAATTCTAAATTAGCTAAATTATTAATGGTCTTTCCTTTGATAGAAATAAGAAAACCATATAGAAACATATGGCATATATAATTAAGTTTTATTCGTGCTGGTATGATGACTGTGCATAATAGAATAGAAATATACTAATTCTTTTAAAAGCCTTTATCTAATCTAACATCCCATTATGGAGGGAAGAAAAGTGCATATAAGGAATGCAATTATCTAGGAAGCCATTCTGGTAGAGATACTACGAGTGGGGCTGGGAGGCCAAATGGCAAGTGTCATTCCATGCTCCTAGGCTAGATGGAATGACTCGAGGCACCTTGTATGATCTTCCAATTAGTGCTCCATAATGACAAGAGACTATTTGGATAGAATCTTAAAGAGAATCCCATATGATTAAGATAATGTTCCTAACCCTAGTTTGAAAGATCTATTTGATGGATTATGCTTTCAATGATTATCTAACATGATTGTTGGTTCTCAACCAAGGTCTATCTTGTTCAAGAATTTAAATTAGTAAATGAGATCACTAACTCTATTTCATTTCTTACCTTGCTTGTAATTGTGATTTTAGGGCAAAAACCAGGGCATATACAAAAGGTGACATTACAAATTCAACTGCCACTATATTAGACACGTCTAAAAAATGAATCAGCAAACAACATAGACTTGCTCTGATACCATGAAATAAGCCAGAATCTATAAGAAATTTTTGATCACACAAATGGAGTGTATTGATAGTCAAAATGACGAGTACATATAGGTGAAAAGTGGAAGTTAGTTAGTTGAGTGAAAGACTCCTACAAACTAGTATGAGTGGCTAGTTTAGTGGGAGACTTGATGACCCCTCAACTAATTTCCTAACAACCTTAACTGCCCAACAACCTTGGCATGTGTCAAGATTGTGTAAGGGCACACCTAAGTAGGCTTATGCGTAAGTGTATAATATATATGAAATATATATACACTAACAATGCATAGATTGGTTTAGTGCATAGGCTGAGAAACTTTCACACCAATTCCATTGGTGGTGTAAAGCCAAATCCCACTACCTTTACCACATCCTTGCTACCTACATGGGGAGCTTTGGAAACCGGGTGTGTGTATCCATCAAAACATAATGGTAGAGGAATTTTTTCTAGAGGTATTTTTTTCAAATATTAAATAGTTAGAAAAGCTTGGGTTGCAACATGATAGAGAAAATGGAATGTATTGGAAAAATCCATAAGGCAACCATGCTCATACACAAGTCACAATTGCACATTCTTCCATGCCTCTATCTCATTCAAAGACTCAGACATTCAAAGGAATGCAACATATAAACAAGTAGAATGAGCATATGTGTGTGTGTGTGCGTGTGTGTGGTATTTCCCTCAAAAATGATATTTGTATTTATGAAAAGAGGTCAACTACATACAATGCTTTATGTGTTGCAGGCCTAGTCTCATCTCCTCTAGTATTCTACACAATGTACAAAAAAAATAAGATGCCCAAACTTAAAAAATGCTTCCACTACAAAATGTCATGACCCCTGCACTCCTCTCTCCTTCCCAAGCCTCCCTTCTATATATTTCCTATAGAATTAAAATTCCTATTTTCTATTTTAATGCCCCCACTCTCAAGGAGTATTCATTATCATAAATTCCTGTTGTAACTCCTCTTCCCTAAATAGAGGTTATAAACACACTATGGCTAGAAATAGATTGGCAATAAAATTAGGTAAAAGTTATAAAACTCATATTGAATGGTTGAATGGATAAGAATAATGCTAGTGCATACCTATCAATATAAATATAATTATTCTTATCTCTTAGTATCATAGGGAATTAATTACATTACTAAGTGATTTTATAGGAATAATAATCAATTTTGAATTTTAAAATAATAAAATAAATTATTGCTACTGACTTTAAACTTAAAACCATTTTTCACAAATTTGCAATCAGACAAAGACAACAAAGACTACACACATTGACTTGATAACATTCAAATATATCTCTATATGCCTACATAAGCATCATCATTCAGTCATACTAGAACTTGTGCAAATGTGTGTGGGGTTCTCAATTAGCTTGGTTTGACTACCATATTGTCAGTGTCATCTACCATGCTCTTTTGGATGATACTCTCCCTCAACACATAGAATGGAGTAAAATATTATCCTACATCCATCTCATGTCAATACAAAATGGTAGCTAGTCCTTTATCAAGATCATAATCTTGAATCAAACAAGATATCAAATTGCACATTCAATCTATCATATCAAATCAATATCGTTCTGCTAAGTTGATGACATATCAACTTTCATAATATTGTGCAACACATAATGCAATATTTAAAATATTAATAGTTGTTGACATTTTGGTTCCCCAAATTCGTATGAATGTTGTAGTCACAATTATTATTGTTTCTGGATGGTGAAGTGTTTGTTGACCCATCTATGTTTTGGTTGTTTATCAAATATTTCTATTTCTATCATGGTTTACCAACCATCCATTGACATCATACTCCCTTCTTCCACTATCAATAGCAGCTTAGTCAATTCTAAGGGCACTTTTGAGTGCTTCTTTGTATGATTTACAAGGGAGTTTTTGGACTTGTTCTCATGTGTTCATGTTGAGGGCATGTAAGAAAACATCACAAAGCTCCTTATGATCAACATTTGATCCAGTAGTCAAAGAGTAGAGAACTTTCCTCCAACTTATGAAAAATGTGTGACCAACTTGTTTTCTTGCTTGATCGTTAAAAATTAGTGTATTCCTATCTTGACTAGTATGTTTATGTTGAAGGCAATCACAAATTGATCGATGATTTTCCTAAATGAGTGGATTGATGCTTCTAGAAGTCAATAGTACCAATCCAGAGCGATACCCTCCAAAGTCTTTGGAAAAAAAATTCTACCACCCAATCCCAAGGAAGGAGTTCCTACACTACTGTGATGTAGGACTTCATATGTGAGTTGGGATCACCCTCTCCTTTGAATTTTGGAAGCTCGGGGAGAGGATTTAGTAGTATGGCCTGATGAATTTGTTTGTCAAGAAGCTTCTTTAAATATTTGAGGTATGTTCCTAAGACGGGGTTATGTGTAGAGTGCATTGTTCCTCCAAACATTAGCCCTTTAGATGGAGCTTGTTGTGCTTGTTGAAAGAGTATGCTAGATTGTTGATATCCTTAAAAAGTTGGATGAATATATGGTGTCATGTTTATGTTTTGAAAATTAGGTGGGATTCTTTCTGGTTGGTTTTGCATTATAGGAATCCCAGCTATTTGATTGAGACTTGTCATGTTGGATGATGAAGGCAAGGGAGGCATGAATTGTTTGTTATGTTTATCGTGAGAATGGAAGTTTATATGAGGGGGATTTTGTGTTTCCCCCTAGTTTGATTTGATCTTGTTGATGAAAGGATTTCCTTGCACCCTAGGCTTTTCCTCAATTTTGTTTTGGAAATATTGTTCATCATTTCTAACCTTGAGGGTCTTGATCCATTGGACCAATGTTTATATAAGGTATGTGAGTGAGGCTTCCTCTGTTCTTTGTATTTTTCTACCTTGAGATGGATTTCTTTACATTGGGGTTTGAGTGACCCCACATGTTCTTTCTGATGACACTTGACATGTCATGGGTCTTTTATCTTGATGTGCTACATGGAGGGATTTTTGTGTCTCCCAAGAATCTTGAGAGCTCTACTCTTGACAGATCACCTCATTGTCCTCTTGGGTGGTTATTTTCCTATGGCTTGTTATGGGTCAGTCTTGTTGATGGATTTTAGACCAAACACTCACTTGACATGTTTTGATTTGGTCAAAGTTATGGGGCTCTTGTTGAATGCCCCTTGATTTCAAGTCTTTGAGGTCTGATTAATTTGAGATCAAAGCTATTGAATTTGAATGTGTTCACTAGTTTCATTGGAGGGGACATTCCCTTGGACATGATGTGTTTTTGTCCTAGTTTGAGGGTGCAAGAAACACCACAAAATGAATGAAACATGGACATGAAAGATGAACATGGAATCAAAGAAGCATGCAGAAATGTAAAAGAGCCCATTGAAAGTTTTTGTTTTCATGTCAGGTTCACCAAAATATGTGTTTTCAATCCAATGTTGAATGTGAAAATGATGATGGAAGGGATCAAAGAAATGAAAATACAAAAAAAAACTCAACTAGGAGATTTCTCTCTTCACGTCAGGTCAACCAAAATATATGTCCTCTAAAACATGACTCAAGCACAACGTGAATAAGTCAACCTCAATATCACACACAAATCCCTCTCCTTGCTATAGGTGACCTCAAATTCACTCTCACTCTCATGGCAGAAGCCAATCGAGTGGAGGTGAGACTTGGGGGTGGTTCTGTTTGCATGGAAGTAGAACTTTGTAGAGGGCAATTGGCCTATCTACGGACCTAGTATGGATTGATATTAGATCAGCTCTTTATAGGGCTATCGTAGTGGAGATAATTATATGAACTGAAGGATCACTAATCCTATGCCTCATGTTAGGATTTCTTAGGTTCTAACATCTAGTGGGTAGACTATTTTGCTCAGTGATGAATCTAGAGAGTTGTAACCTATCCACGTTTGTTTGAATGTGTTGTCATATGATATCTCTCTATTGAAATATCCTAAGAGTATGTTCTTTCTCTTCTATGGTTTGTTGTGCATGTTGTGGTCTTGGGTGGATTTCATCTATCTCTTCGAGAATAGCCCTAATCCAATTTCCTCTAATCCCTGCGCACATCAAATGCTTGGGAGAGAGTTTCCTGACTAAGTGTTGACCTAATTTGACTTTTGTTAACTTTGACTTGAGGTCAAAGGTTTTGTTTCACTATTTTTCAATGTGAATTGTGCAATGTACCTCATGATGTGATCAAGGGTTTAACCTTGTTTGAACATGAAACGTACCTCATGATTAAATTGAGGGTTTAGTATTCCTAAGTTTCCTAATATTTTTGTATTTTTATGTGAATGTAACTAATATGAGTGCAAAACACTTTTGGTTCCTTTTCCAATTTGAATAATAAAGTGATCTAATTAACTAAGAATTGAAATATGAATGTAATTAATATGAATTTTCCCAAATACAATCTAAACTATGTTTTGGTGTTTTTTGAGATGATTTTGAATTTAATCTAGAAATGGAAATACTTGAATGAAACTATAATAGATATGAATTGCAATGAATCTACTCTAAACAATGTTGATTTTATTAAATCTAAACAAGTCCTATCAAGGAAATAGCAATGCAAAGATTACTTCTCTAAGAGTAAATTTGTGATTTAATTAACTATGAAAGCATGAAAAACCTAGATTCTCTTTTGCACATGAACCTAGCATATCCTTAGAAGTCCTTGTGGAAATCTTCTTTCCTCTATAGCAGTAAGGATCTCCTCTTGGTGACAAGGATGAAGTAGTAATTGATTGAAAATGGGAATGAGCTTTGAAAGCTATGAATAATTGAGCTATTTAAGATAATGAAGCACTATGGATTGGCTTTTTCGAAAGAAATTTGTGAGCTTAACAATGCTATTGAATCTTTTGAAATCTTGGCAACTATACTATGAAAAGAAAAGGCTCATAAGTCTTGTGAAGAGCATAAGTATGCTATGGAGAACAAAAAGAAAATTTGGGCATTAGTCTGCAATAATGAATTTTCCTCCTAAGGGAAAGCTTTGAATCTTTGCAAAAGCTAAAGAAATAAACAAAGAGGCTCAAAGGTTTGTGAAGAAGCCTAAAAAATCTTGTGAAGATGAGAAGATAATTCTTGAACTTCAGAAATAATGAAGAGGTGAGGGGTATTTATAGGTTGGAGAGGCACAAAAAAGGGTGGAGTTGATTAAAGAGTTAACAAGATTGATTGGATAGTGAATTGAGTTGATTAAGTAGTGAACAAGCCTGATTAGGGAGTGAACTAGGCTTGATAGGTTATCACTCAAGGAAGAATGGAGTTAGCATGAGATTGATTTGAGAGATGAGAAGAATTATTTTGGATTTAAAATGGAGTGATTAGGGGTCTTGAATTAGTTAGGAAAAGTTGATGATCAGTTAGGGAAGGTGACTCACGCAATCAAGGCTTAATTTGGAACAAATTTGGGCCCAAACTGAAGAGAAACTCATATGTTTAAACATGACTGGGTCACCTATTTTAGCAGGGCATGTCACCCATGGGGATCTTGGGTCTCCCCAAGGGGAGACTCAAGGTCACCTAAGGAGATTCAAAAGGTAAAATGGGTGACCCAAAAATAATGTTTTGAATAGGTCATATGGAACATCTAGAAGATTGAACAAGCACATACAGACTCTTTTTTGAGTGCCATTTTTTTTGAAATTGCATATTTTTCAAGAACTACGCAATGGTGCCAATTTTTTTTCTTGAAATCATCTTGAAATTATACTTTCAGATCATTTTTTCTCACGGTATCCTATTAATCTCTTAGGCCCTAAAAGGTTCAATAGCTAATTGGAAAGTGAGTTGGATGGATGGGAAAGAAAGAATGGATGGGAAAGATCCCAAAGAAGATTGATTTCCCCTCTTTTGAAGTGGATTAGTCATGTCATCAAGGCTAGAAAGCAATAGAAGTGGATCATTGAAGATGGGTTAGGTGACTAGGAAGACAGTGTGCAAGACCTTGGAAGGTTAGCTTGGAGGTTAGAAAAACACAAACAAAGTGAAAAATAAACAAAGAAATGTGTCACCAAGAAGAATGATGTTGAGAGGTCATATTTACATGCTTACATGTACATGTTTAGGACTACAACTCATCATCAGATTACCATGTAGGCCCATACACTTTTTTAGTGCTTACAGTACCTAAGTGTAAAGGAAACTTAGAATATTCTGAAGTGTTTCACCTTTGGTGGGAATTGATAATCTAAAAGGATCAAGGATGTTTAGATCAAGTGTTGAAGTGCTCAATGGCCCTAGAGTTTTGAAGTCTGGTAAAGTATTAAGTATTGGGAACCAAAGATCCAAAAGAATCACAGATACCTAGACCATGGTTTTACATTCAATGGGACTTAGAAAACTGGGAGGATCATGGGTATTAGGACAAGGTGCAAATGTTTCATGAGAACTTGAGAGAATGAAAAATATTTTTTACTCTTTGAAAGCAAGAAATCAGGAAAGTGGGGAAAACATGGACATCGAGATATGGTTCCAAGGTGCGTAAAAGTCTTGAAACCCTGAATCCACTCATTTCTTGACTAGCTATGAGGCAGTAATTCAAGATCTAAGAGAATTAAAGAACTTAGGACCATTTAGCAGGTTCTATGGCCAAATGGAAACCCGAAGAAGGATTTGAGAAGAAAATCTCAAGAAAAACACCCAATCTAGAGAAGGGATCCAGACTCAACCTAAACCCTGACCCTATCTCAAACCTAAATTACCAATTTAACCTATAAAAACTAAAGGAAACCCCAAGTTGCAGTTCCAAAAAAAACCCAAACAAAGGGAAAGAAAAACATGCAAAAATACAAGGAAATGCAAGGAAAAAACCAAGAACTAAAGAAGGATTAAAAAACAATCAAAAAGGACTAACCTAAAAACCGCAAGGAATGATGGTGGAGAAAAGATCTAATCGATCCCGCAAAGCTCTCAATCCTCAGGCACAAAATTCTTCATAAATTCGCATAACTACAAAAATAAATCCGATATGCTAAGAAAGAAATGGTGTTAGATCATGCTATAAGATTGAAATTTTGGGATTTAGAATGTAAAGTGCAAAGAAGAAAACCAAACTTGATTATATATGGGCATATTAAACGCATATGTATGCCATGAATACTTTCGGTGCTGTGGGAATCAGGAATTCGAAAGAAACTTGGATCTTGGAACTTGGTCCCAGAGATTGTAAGTCCTCCAGAACTTTGAAATCCCAACGAAACAAACAAAAGACAAAGAAAATAAAAGAAACCTAGTGGAAAGGAGGACCCGATAAAGACTTGGAACAAAAATTCCAAGGTCCAACAAACTTTTGGAAGTCCAAACTTCTGAAACAAGAAGGCAGGTCAGGGACTGTGATAGGACTCAGGATCCTGAGGTTTTGAAAAACCCTGAAACTCTAAGAAAAAGACTCAAAAATAAAAGGAAAAGTCCCAAAATTTAAGTAACAATAAAATTAAATGACCTAAAAAAAGATCAAAGTCTCAAAATGACTTAAAGACAAAAGAAATCAAAGAATTTAAAAAAATAAAAAGAGGGGGTCCCCATTTTCCAAAGCAAAAGATGGATCATGTATGCAAGGCATAATAGGATGGATGTGCAAATTCTTGCCCCTGTCGAAGTATCAATCATATACAAATCAAGACGATATATTTGACCCATGTACACTTTAGGAACTTGTGGAAGATTTACCTTGACTCATTATGTTTTAGAGTGTGCAAATGATTATGGAAGGTTACTAATTTGATTTTGACAACTAACGATAAATGGATAAAATAAGAATTAAACAATTAGGGATGTATATTATGTTAATTTTAATGATCAGATGTAATGTACAAAAAAATTAATTCAAAATCAACACAAAGACAACAAATATCTTGGGAAAACCCTCCACTTGAGGGAGAAAAACCCAGCAACAAATATCTCTCTTATATGTAAACAAAGGCAATAATTCACTTTACAATGAGGCCAATTACAAGGCCAATATTCAGCACAAACAATGGCAACAATAACAGATAACAATCTGCCCTTCCTTAAACTCAAATCTGCACTTGACTGAATTCACAATCTGCTTCTTGAAGAATTGCACTTTCCTCTTGAAGATTTCACACTTGTATGAAGAGAAGGAATCAGACTTTTCCTTGATCCTCCAAAGAATGAAAGTGACCTTGTATATATACATTTTGATAGAGAGGTCGCACCTCTTCAAGAGCAAAGTCGGCCAAGATGTAAATTACATTGTTGCCTAAGTGAAGTGCCTCTTCACTTAATTATCTTAATAAATGAATAGTCGTTAGGCCATATGAACTTATGTGTTCACTCATGGCTAGAAGAATGAGCCCGACGCTACCATAACATCAACACTCCCTCTTAGCTAGGGAGAAATACTTCTAGCTATACAAGACATATCACCTCATCGTGATGTCAACCACAATGGCTACTCCCATATGTGGAAAGAAGAGATATCACCTCACCATGATATCAACCATCATGGCTACTCCCATGGGGGTGCTGGCAAGAAGTTGAGTCCACTTTTTGGTCAAAAAGTGAGTGTTTTCCTTGAATTTTAGAATTTGTCACATTGACCTCAAAATTTGAAGCACTTAGAGATGGAATCTTGAAAAAAGTCACTAATAATAAAATGTAGTACTCAGAGTCTAGTTTCCAAATATGTAATTTATTTGAATACCCAAATAATACAAATTGATTTTCAATAGGTGTTTCTAAAAACAACTGTTTAAAAGTCATTTTTTTTTACTATACTATGCATGTGTACGTCATCCATATTTTGACCTAAATAATCATATTTTTCTAAATTATTTTGGGAAAAGATTTGTAACTCACTTAAGCATGTTTTCCATATTTTTTTATAATTTTCTATTGAATAGATTTTTTTTTGTCAATTTTTTATTGGCAATATTTGGTGTTTTGAAAAATCGTCGTGTATGTCACATATAAGATAACCTAAACTTATCATTTTTTTAATTTTATTTTATTAAATTGAAAAGAATTGTTTGAAGTACGCTTTCGTACAATTTGTTTTTCAAAAAACTATTTTAATAAAAAGTTATTAAAATACTAAAAAACTCTGATAATTCAAGTTTATGGACTTGTTTCATTAAAAATTAATTGAAAAATAGAAAAGATAATCCAATTGTAAAAAGAGTTATATATTTGGAATCTACACTATCTCATTTATAATGGGTTTTAATTTTGTCAAAAAATTCTTTTAAAAAAGTCGTTAGCCATATTGCCAAAATCCATTTCTTCAAAAAATTTGAAGCTTTTTGTTTAAAAAATAAATAATAAATACAAAAATATGTCTAAATATATATATATATATATATATATATATATATATATATATATATATATTAAAACTAGACATTGTCATCTTAAATGGGTTTTAATTTCATCCAAAAAAATTTTAAAAAACTTTGTCAGCCATATTGCCAAAATCCATCATTTCTGAAAATATTTTGTACTAAGGCTTCCACTAAAAGTGGACCCAACTTCTTGCACTTACCCATGGATGATAAATGTGCACAAGTGCTCATCACTCAACGTGATGTCATCACTCATTGTGACATTCACCATGGCTACTCTCAGAGAGTGAAAAAGTACAAGTACAAGAAAATCATCATGGACTCTCTCACATGATGTTGTCATGGAGTCACACACATGACATCCACCATGGCTTTCCCAGAGGGTGGAATCAAGGGATTTCACCTCAAACTTCTCTCATAGAGAAGAACTCAATATCAAGGGATTTCACCTCAAACTTCTCTCATAGAGAAGAACTCATTATCAAGGGATTTCACCTTGAACTTCTCTCATAGAGAAGAACTCATTATAGAGGATCACTGATATTGAGACTCTTTCTCAGTTAAGGTTGTATTCTCCACTATACCAAGCTTATCTCGAAAGTACACAAACTTTAACCTAGAGAGAGGCTTGGTGAGAATGTCTAACGTCTGCTCATCAGTGCTGATATACCTCAACTCTATAGCTTTCCTTAATACCATATCTCTGATATAATGGTATTTGATCTCAATATGCTTGGTTCTGTCATGAAACACAGGATTGACAGAAAGCTTCACACAGCTCCGGTTATCACAATGAATGATAGTAGGCTCCATTGATTGTCCAAACAATCCTGCAAAGAGCTTACTAAGCCATACTGCTTCCCGAGCTGCCATACAAGTTGCAATATACTCTGCCTCTGTTGTACTCAATGCTACAGATGACTGCTTCTTGCTGCACCAGAAAATCATAGCAGATCCCATACTGAAGCAACATCCAGAGGTGCTCTTCCAATCAATGACACACCCTGCCCAATCAGAATCAGTATATCCATGCAGCTTCAAGTCTATACCAGAAGAATATCTCAATCCATACCCAACTATGCCATGCAAGTATCTTAGGATATGCTTCACTGCAACTAGGTGTATATTCCCTAGTTCACACATGAACTGACTAAGTGCACTCATTGCATAGCAAATATCTGGTCTAGTATTAACTAGATACATCAATGATCCAATCAATTGTCTGTACATGCTAGGATCCACCACATCTGAACTAGTTGCAGCCTCTTTTAACTTCAACAAATTTGTCTCCATTGGTGTAGACATAGATTTGTAATCCATCATACCAAATCTCTTCAAGATGTCAATAGTATACTTCCCTTGACTTAGAATGATCTCATCTGGTTTCTGCCATACTTCTAAACCAAGGAAGTAATGTAAGAGGCCAAGATCCTTCATTTCAAATTCTGAAGCTAACTCCTTACATTTGAAAATGAGGTGATCTTCTCCAGTAATAAGTAGATCATCAACATAGAGAACCAAGATTAATGCATCACCATCAATTACCTTGAAGTATAGGTTTGAATCAGTATCATTCTTGGGGAAACCCAAGCTCATCAGGGATCGATCAATTCTTTCATACCAAGCACAACGAGCCTGCTTAAGGCCATACAAAGCTTTCTTTAGCTTGCAAACATGAGACTCCATCCCATGAACCTCAAATCCATCAAGTTGCTCAATATATACCTCTTCCTTGATTACACCATTTAGAAATGTTGTCTTCATGTCCATTTGGTGTATTTTCCATCCTAAAAATGCTGCAATAGCAATGATAGTTCTGATGGATGTATAACAAGCAACTAGAGCAAAGGTTTCCTCATAATCTACTCCCTCTTTCTGAGAGAATCCTCTAGCCACAAACCTAGCCTTGTACTTCTCAATGCTTCCATCAGCCACATACTTGATCTTGAAGAGCCTCTTAGAAGAAACAACAGATTTTCCTTGAGGTCTAGGTATGATATCCCAAACATCATTCTTGAGGATGGATTGATACTCTTCAACCATAGCATCTCTCCATACTTGCTGACTAGTAGCATCCTCAACAATGGAAGGCTCAGACTCAATAATTTGACTCATTAATAACACATAATCTGAGAACTTATAAGGTCTCTTGCTTTCTCTAAGAGATCTTCAGCGAGTTGCATATTTTCCTACCTCTTACATGGTTTCTCGAGTCCACAGAGGCCTTTTTCGTACTACAACAATATCACTAGGTCCATCAGTTGGTTCCAAAGGCTCAACTAGATCATCATCTTCTTTTAGATCAGTAGCCTCCCTCTGAATCTTAGAAGTATGGTCAACTTCCATATCCTGAGGAGACTCTTGGTCTTCATTATCTATCTCCATATGAATGCCCTTAGATCTTTTGAATGCAATATCCTCTTCAAATGTAACATCCCTGCTGATCTCAATCAACTTCTGACCTAGAATATAAATTCTATAGGCTTTTGAAGTCTCACTATAGCCTACAAATATTCCCTTCTTGCCAGATGGATCCAACTTTGTCCTTTTATCTTTTGGTATATGAACATACACTAGACAACCAAAGATCCTCAAATGACTTACTTCCAGCTTCACCCCTGTGAATGCTTCTTTGGGATTCATGTTCTCTAAAATGCAGTGAGGGCTTCTATTCTGAACATAAATAGTTGTCCTAGATGCTTCAGCCCAAAGGAAGGTTTGCAGATCTTGGTCATGAATCATAGCTTTGGCAGCTTCTACAATAGATCTGTTCTTCCTTTCTGCAACACCATTCTATTGAGGATTGTAAGGGACACATAACTCCCTCTTAATCCCTGCTTCAATGCAAAAGTTACAGAATCCTTCAGAGGTGTACTCCCCTCCATTGTCATATCTCAGAACTTTGATCCTCTTCCCGGATAAGTTCTCTACCTGAGCTTTAAACTCTTTGAACCTCTCAAGTACTCTTTAGATTCTTTAGATTTCAAGAAATAAATCCAAGTATTTCTAGAGTGGTCATCAATAAAAATAATGTAATACAAGAAACCACTCAAAGAAGCAACAAACATTAGACCACATAAATCAGAATGAATGAGATCTAGAATACATTTAGATCTACTTTCTCTACTATGAAATGGACTTTTAGTATTCTTACCCATGGCACAACCTTTGCAGGTACTTTCATGCTCCTGATTGAATTTTGGAAGACCCATGACCATCTTCTCCATGATAGGTAGAGCCTAAAAGTGTAGGTGAGCCAATCTTTGATGCTAAAGATCACACAAGCTTGAAGAATCATGTACTAATGCCTAAAGTGGACGAGTGAGTAGCCTATAGAGGCTCTCATGTCTAACTCCAATTACTCAAGTAGTCTTGAAGTTGGAATTCTTCATCCACACAAGAACTTTGCCTTCAGAGAAGGCAACTTGGTATCCCTTGTCTTCCAAGGTAGAAATGGAAACCAAATTTCATTTGATGCTTGGAACATAGAGAACATCACTTAGCTTTAAGGTAATTCCAGAATCCAAGTGGAGAGTAGAGATCCCAATCCCTTTCACCGAATAGCTAGCATCATCTCCAATGATAACTTGTTCACTAGAATTTCTCTATACCAAGTTTGATAAATGCTCCTTAAAACCAGTGATGTGTTGAGATGCACCACTATCAATCAGCCAAGTGTTGGTGTCGGTAGGTACATTGCTTGACAATGCCGAATAGAACAAGTATTCACATGAGTCCTTCTGAGGAGAGGCATCATCAACATCTGCAATGGTGGCCTGTTGCTTAGGCCTAGATGGACAATGCTTGGCAATGTGACCATACTTGTCACACCTAAAGCATTGGATTTTGGAGAGGTCCCTCTTCTTCTTGAATGCGGGAGCACCATCAGTTCCATTATCTCTATTCCTCTTGAAGAATCCTTTCTTCCCATTCTTACCTTTCTTCTTTGATGATTGAGAGGCAAGGACATGAATGTCTTCATTGGTAGAGCATTGACCAATTCCTCTAGCGGCCAATCTAGACTCCTCTTAAATGCAATCTACCCTCAATCGATCAAACTTGGAAAGCTTCGATCTTGCACTGATTCCTTGAATGTAGGATTCCCATGATGAAGGAAGACCATTGAGAGCAAGCATGGTCAAGTCTTTGTCATCAACCACATGACCAATTGAAGAGATTTGATTTCTTAATTCTAAAATCCTCATGAAGTAAGCAATGATCATTTCTCCTTTCGTCATTTTCACATGATGTAATTGTTGCTTCAGTGCAAGAGCCCAGCTGGTGTTGTTGATTTCGTACATCTCCTCTAAGGTTTTGAACATGTCCCTTGTTGTCTTCAACTTGGAGACAATCAGAACAATATGATCTTTAACAGAGTCAACCAATATCTTCTTCGCCTTGATGTCTTTCTTTTTCCAATGCAACTTCTCTTCTTCCTCCGATGGTTCGGGAACTTTGGTTTCCACAAACTTGGCCAATTCATTTTCTTCCAAGGTGAGCATGATTCTAAACCTCCATGATGTGAAGTTGGATGCTCCCTCGAGTCTATCCTCAATTTTAAGACCGTTCACCATCTTGACTAAAATAGGGATAAACAAGAGATATAAAGAAAAATAGAGAGTATTGCTGCAATGACAAATCTGATCACGATCTTCTTCAAACCCACTCTGATACCATGTTAATTTTAATGATCAAATGTAATGCACAAAAAAGTTAATTCAAAATCAACACAAAGGCACAACAAATATCCTGGGAAAACCCTCCACTTGAGGGAGAAAAACCCAGCAACAAATATCTCTCTTATATATAAACAAAGGCAACAATTCACTTTACAATGAGGATAATTACAAGGCCAATATTCAGCACAAACAATAGCAAAAATAATAGATAACAATCTGCCCTTCCTTAAACTTAGATCTACACTTGACTGAATTCACAATTTGCTTCTTGAAGAATTTGCACTTTCCTCTTGAAGAATTCACACTTGTATGAAGAGAAGGAATCAGACTTTTTCTTGATCCTCCAAAGAATGAAAGTGACCTTGTATATATACATTTTGATAGAGAGGTCGCACCTCTTCAAGAGCAAAGTCGGCCAAGATGTAAATTACATTGTTGCCTAAGTGAAGTGCCTCTTCACTTAATTATCTTAATAAATGAATAGCCGTTAGGCTATATGAACTTATGTGTTCACTCATGGCTGGAAGAATGAGCACGACGCTGCCATAACATCAACATATTAGATTTATTTGGATAGAGATGAAGAACTTAAGTAAATAAATATTTGAATTTATTTACCTAAGGTTGGATTATAGATGGAGGATTGATTGGCGAGAGTTTCCTATGGTAGGCACGAGGTCACGAGGTCCCGTCTCGCCCTGCCCACGAGCTATTGTACCTGGTTCATAACATTTTATCTTCCTACTTGAAATCTCATTCTCCTTACGAGTTTTTATATATTTTAAATCCTATAATCTTTTATAAATAAGTTTGAACAATTAATAATAATTAACTTTGAATACCAATATTCCCTGTCAGTAACAATAGTTCCTCGCTCACAGGAGAGGAATAAGCTATTTTTAATTTCTTAATTCAGTATTTTTTTGTGAAATCTGAATTCTCCTCCATCACTAAAATATTCTCTGTTTGCCTGCATGTGTCTCAAGTTTTGGCTGTAGCTTTTGTATGCGTCTTCGCCTCAGCTTTTACGTTCTGCATGTTTTTTTTTAAACAGAAAAAGGGGAGTGGACACCCATAGATTAAGATAGGTAAAAAGTATTACAAAAGTCATGGCCAAAGCCTAGTCCAGAATATGGAAACATAATAGTGAAAACAAGTCGTCTTGGACCAAATAAAAACTATCAAAACAGAAAGACTAAAATATAAACATCACCCATGCGAACACCACTGAGGCCGCCACAATGCAGATGGACAAAAAGACAACCCCCAACCCAAAAAATACCAAAGCACTTGAAGCCACCACCAAAATAGATGTGGAGAAGCCAAACCTGTCAACCACCCAAGCCAAAATGCCAAACACTCAACCCGTCACCACCTCATCATGCTGTTACCGAAGCTGCTAGGAGATTATTCTCATCTAGTTCCATGGCTGTAGAAGACTGAGCTCCTTCATCAGGATCCTCCAAGGCATAACAAGGCATTCCTGGAGCCAGATCAGGGCCATGAATCTATAGGAATCGGATGGCCATGAACACATCCTTGATCCTTTCCTATTTTTTCTTAGTAATCAGGAAACAGTGAGACTGTAGCACTTCATCAATTTCCCTATTGCTTAGAGATTTAATACTGGCTTGTAAAGCCCTGTATATTGCTTGTTGTGGGGGAGAGGTACGTATAGCCACAAGATTAAAAAGGCCACTGATAAGAGCATCACCCTGTTCCATTTTATAAGCAGAGATTGTCGATTCCCACCTTTTAATGGTATAAGTGTTTTTGAAAAACAAACCAACTGCTAAAGCATGCACGAACTCACCATCCATAACCAGGTCCATAATGTTGGATAAGAGCTATGAAACCACATCTGAATAATTGAGCACATGCCCCTCGTATCCTCTTATCCAAGCGTGGTTGACTATGTTTCTAACTGCAAACTAGATGAGGGTGCAGTCCCAATTGAGCAGAGTCATCAAATCTGCCACCTTAACCCTCCCTCTAATCTCTGGTTCCCAATCAAGAGCTGGAAAAAATAATCTTTGGTTAAGACGTATGTCAGCCATGTATTCTATCCTTGAGAGGTGGAAAAAATAAAGGCAGGAGAAGCACAGGAAAGGAATGATGTAAAAGGAAGATGCAGAGCTAAACAAGCTATCAGCTGAATGAATAGAACAATTTTCCTTTAATCAACCCAAAGACACCAAAAATAGTAGGGATTAGAAGCATGAGGTCATTTTGTCAGAAGTATGAAGGCGAAGGACATCTATGACATCATAAAATTAAAGAGCGCAGATGGCAATATTTGAGGTACATTGCCAGGAGAAGCCCACCATATAAATTTTGCAACGTGTCCTTTGCTAGGACAGCCCATCAAAGAGGAGAAAGTCGCTCTGCTGTCAAAGAAATCCCACTTAACCAGGGCAGTTAAGTCTAGTCACCTCCTTTTAATGAGGCGTGAAATGAGGGGGGATTCGCAATCCCACCTACCCACAATAAAAGCTAAAGTGGCTTAAACAGTCTCGATTCACCTTACCTCATGAGAGCTTGTGATCCACATCCACGGACTTTGTTAGGAGTTAAACAAAAAGAATTAATCCACATTCAAGATGGCGCACCTCATGTCAAGGGGTGATGCTGGTACAAACCAAATTCAAATGAGCCTGGTTCCTGTCATAAATTCCAACTCTTGTGCCAAGAGATTTGACAAGGTGTGTGTCGTTTGAGAAGAAGAGCTAATAGGGAAACTTTTTTTTTTAAAGAATGCCAGCCTGACATTGCTCGCCCAACTAAAAATCAGTCCGAGCTACTACCCATCACATCTTCCATCTCATTTGACAAAATGTTTGACAAGGAGTTTGAGTTGATTTGGTCTCCAAGTGGGAAAAGCACATATGCACTATCAAGCTCAATAGCTATATTTGTTAGCAGGTCCGCCACCTTATTGCCTTCCCTAAATGTGTGGGAAATGAGAAAATTATCTAATCTGTTGAGTAGAATGCTGGCCTGCTGGAGAATGTAGTTGAGTTTCTAGTTATCTAATCCTCTTCCTTTGATGCCATTGATCACTATTAGGGAATCACCCTCAATCCACAAATTTTTAATTTCTTCTTCAACCACCAGTTGTAACCCATGTACTAACGCCCATGCTTCCGCCTCATTATTGGTTCCTATGGGTAATTTGGTCGATTTGGCTGCTATCAATGAGCCATATTTGTTTCTAATAATACACCCTGTTCAAGATGGACCCAGGTTTCCTCGTCATGCACCATCAAAATTTAGTTTGAAAAAAGGAGGGGAGGGTGGAATCCATTTTACTTGGTCTCTTTTTGAGGTGGTCTTGGAGACCCCTAGGAAACTGTCTAGATTTAACTTACTGATTATCGGCCAGTATGAGATAATTGCCGCATCCCACTTAGACCATACTAAATTGCAAGTGTTAGTGCATCTGAGATATATGATCAACAGATCATAAATTGCCACCTCTAATTTATCACAAATCTGATACACAAAGCTTACTTCCTTCCTAAAAATACGAAGATTTCTTTTCCACCATAAATGTCATATGATCATCGAGGGACCTATATCCCATAGACAGGCTAAGTATGAGTTAGCAAATGGGTGAGGCCAATTCCTGAACATTAGAATCAACGATTTAGACATCGGGCTGGACCAATTTATCTTTCTAAAGAACCAGAGCCAACATTCTCTGCTAAAGGGGCATAGGAGAAGAAGATGATCCGTAGATTCATCCTCTCTTCCACATAGTACACAGGGAAAATTGGTACCAAGGCCCAATCTTTTAATTCAGTCTCCTATTAGAATTTTGTTATGAAGCACACACCAAGCAAATGCTGTTGCTTTAGGGAGTAAGGTATTTCCCCAACACAGCTTTGAGGGCCACTCTGAAGTTGGTTTTTGCATGCAGAATCTATATCCATCTCTGATTGAATAGAGGCCCAATTTTGAATCCATCCAAACCACTTCATCTTCCATGTTTGATACGATGACCAACTTCTCTCTTAGTAGTTGACTAAGCAACACTTTTTGAAACCTTGAAAAATTGTAGTCTCTAAAGCTCTTCTAGGCTACTGAAATTGAAGTGCCTACTCTTGACACAGACTAGTAATCTTTAACTTTAAACCCCCAGCTAGATTGAAGAAAGATTCTATCTTCTGTGAGCTCGTTCCTTTCTGCCAAAGCTGGACCCCCTCCCCAAGAATCATGCCCAAAATCTTCCTTTTCACCATTGTGGATTATCCATGTCAAATTGGGCTAGAGGATGTCTCTACTTTTTGTTAAAAAATTCCAAATTGTTGAGCCTTTAGGAGGGTTCTGCACTATGAAAATTCTTTCATTATCCCAAGAGTCAAGGTATTTTGCCTTCATAAGTTTTACCCATAAAGAATTAGGTTTCGCATACATGTTCCACGCTAGCTTGGCTCCCAACACTTGGTTTTGAATTTGAATGTTGAGGATTCCAATCCCTCCTACCTCTTTTGGCTTACACACTTTGTCCCAGGCCAACAGATGAATTTTCTTCTCTTGGAGAGAACCTTGCCACAGAAATTTCCTACATGCTCCGTCTATTTTAGCAATGATGCCTTTTGGAATATGAAAAACTAACATCATGTAGACTGGCACAACTGAAAGAACAGCCTTTATCATCACAATTCAGCCTGCCAAAGACAAGTTGCGACCTTTCCAATTAGATAGCTTTGCATTCATATTTCTTAGCACTTTGCTCCATAAATCATTTCTATATCTACCATTGAACAAAGGGAGACCAAGATAGCTTCCTGATAGGGTTTGGATATCTAGATTAAGGATACCATGGATCTCATTCTGAAGAAGGAGTGGCACATTTTGAAAAAAGACCATGGACTTATTAAAATTGACCAGTTGTCCCGAAGCACTGCACTATGATTTAATTGTACTCATCATGGTTCTAGCTTCTTGGGCAGAGGCATTGCCAAAAAGAATTGTGTCATCTACAAAAAGTGCATGAGTGAAGGATTCTTGTATCCCTTTGAGTTTGATGCCTTTCCATTCTGAACGTCTCTTAGCTGCCTTTATTGCCCATGTGAGTGCCTTTGTCATAAGAATGAAGAGATATGGGGATAGAGGATCCCCTTGCCTTAGCCCTCGTGAGGGTTTGAAAGATCCGGACTCCCTGCCATTTATAAGAACTGAGACTTGAAAGCCTGAAATACAAGAATGAATCCATTTGACCACTTCTTTGGAGAGCCCTATTTGCAATAAAATATGTCACAGAAAACTCCATTCAACTCTATCGTAGGCCTTAGACATATCTAGTTTAACCACCATAGCTATCTTCAAATTATTTTGTAGATGAAGTTGCAAAGCAAAATTGGCCTAAAGTCTTCAAATGTTTGAGGAGAGGTAGATTTTGGGATGAGCATAGTACAAGTAGACTTAATTTCCTTAAGCACATTCTTGTTTTTCCTAGATTCTTCTACTGCCAAAAAGACATCTCTACTTACTGTGTCCCAGCATTTCTGAAAGAAGACTCTCGTCCATCCATCCAGCCCCGAAGCTTTCTCCCCTACCAGAGAAAAAATAGTTGCCTTAACTTCCTCTAAGGAAAATTCTCTCAATAAATACCTATTGTGCTTTTCTTTGACTAGTTTGGGAATGAATTTACAGACATTCTGATCCATACCCACCTCAGGATTCAAGTTGGACAGGAGATTTCCAAAAAAGACTTGAGCTATATAGAGAGAATTTCTGTTGACTTAGTGCAAATATGCCCATTCCCCAATTGAATTGATTTGATATAATTTGTGCCCTCCCGCACCTTGGCTACAAGGTGGAAAAAGGAAATATTTCTATCACCTTCTTTCAGCCATAATTCCTTCAATCTTTGCCTCCAGAATATTTCTTCTCTTTTCATAATCTCTTCTAGCTCAGCTTTGAGTTGCTTCTCTCACTGAAATGAGGAGAGGTCCATGTCATTTTTAATTATGAGGTCTACCAGAGCTCTCATCTCTTTCTGTAATCTTGATTTTTTTGCAAAAATATTATGGAACTGATCCTTGTTCCATTCCATAACCTTATGCCTTAGCAATTTTAATTTACTAACTAGCTAGAACATGCGGAAACCTTTCACAAAGGGGATGTGCATCCACCAATTCTTAATTTTTTCAATGAACGTCTCATCTCTAAACCACATTGATTGAAATCTGAACTTCTTCTTGCTAGGGAAGTGATTACCTCCAATTTTTAGTCTGACCAGGAAATGATCAGAACCCATCAGAGGCCGAATCTCTATCTCAAATCTAGCTGGCAAATTGAAACATTTTGAAGACAAGAAGAATCTGTCCAAGCGTTTTGTTATGCTTAAAATCCTTTCCTTCTGTTCGTCCAAGTAAATTTACCATTTTTGGGGATACAATCTAACAAAAGATTTTTGTTAAAATAAACTCCTTAAAATCCTTCTGAGATCTAGGTAGATGAGAAATGTCCCCTGATTTTTTAGATTCATCTACTATTGAATTGAAATCACCCCCTAATATAAATAGATTCTATTTCAACAGCCCTAGCCACGCTGACAAACTATCCCATACTTGTCTTTTCTGAAGTAAATCAACTGGAGCATAGACATTGATGATCCAAAGATCTAATCCATAAATGAACAAAGGGAACTTACCTATTAGAAATTTGTCATTCTTTTCCATCACCTCCAGAGGCTAAATATGCTTTCTCCAACCTATAACAAGTCTACCAGAGGCACCTCGAGTAGCCACCATCTCAAAGGACCAGCCTTTCTAGCTTTTGAAAATATGGTCAGACAAATCTGCAGACAGTTTTGTTTCCTGTAACATTATGATATCTAATTTCTCCTCATCAATTTGAGAACTAATGAGTTTACTTTTGTTAGGGGCATTGAGACCCCTAACATTCCACGTGAGTATCTTCATGTCTTCCGAGGAGAGTAGTGCACTCTCCTCTTGCTTGGACTGTGATTGCCCTGAAGATTTTGGTCACTTGGATGATCTCTATTCTTTTTCATTTTTTTATGTCTAGAACTTTTCCGGATAGAGGGGGGGTACCCTTGGCTAGGGGGCTTTTCAGACTCATCCGATTGAGGCCTAAAGGCATATATTCAATCTTGTCTAAGTCTTCCTGGAGAACTTCATCAGCTATCTCCTCAATAGTGTTATTTGCCACCTTCATCACTACCTAATCAAGAAGGTCTTCTCAAGGTCTCATTGTCCTGTAATAGGTCATTTGAAAAGTCATTGACTCCAGCATCTTTCTCCAGATTATCATCCTAAACTTTTTTAGATATTTGGATCATATCCCGCAAGGGGGTGTCCTCTTCCCAGTTCAGCCAATCTTCCTCCTCCCTTAGAAGTGAGTGACAGTGTGCAGCATAACCAACTGCCTCTTTCTCACCTACCTCTAGTGATTTTCCTTCCTAGCTTATCATCTCTGCGGGCTCAACATCCTCTGGCGACAAGTGATGATCCTTTTTACTATCACCGTCAGAAACCTCCTCAGTTGTAACCTGGTCTTCACCCATTGGCCGTGCTAATACTCCCTGAATTTCTCCAGCAGAGTAGCTAAACAGCTCAGGTTCCATCACGTTGTCATTTTGACTGCCAAGTCCTTCATCATCTCTGAAGATTTGACCAATCTCCACATTCAAAACTTCTGCCTTTGAAGCTAAGCTTGTCGTAACCCTCTAAGATCCCAAGGTTCCTTGCTTGTCCATTATATCACCTATCGATAGAAACTCCTTCACCCTGTCAAAATCATCTGAGTCTGCCCCATCTTGTAGAGTACTTTCTTGGAACCATAGCCCTTGAGTGGATTTCATTTTGAGTCTTTTGGGTAGTAATTCTTTAGCATCTGTGAGAATTCGCATCCTGACTGTCGAGAAGGCAAGATTCTCTGTTGGAATATCCACTTCTTGGCACACCCCAATGGAGTTACCTAGACATTTCAAAAATTCCACATCCCTATATTCTAATGGGAGATACAGAAGTTGCACCCAGATGGGGATCAAGGGGATTTGTTCTTTCCCAACATGAAAGTTAGGTCTCCATTCTTGACAGCAAATCATTGTTTGATTAAACTTCCATATTTTCTTTGAGAGGATTCTATTCCTTTCTTCCTTGTTTGAAAAGACAAAACAAAAGAATTTGTTTCCCAACTCACAAAAATCCTCTACTTTTTCCCATGACTCTTGATACCATTCTCTTAGGTCTTGTACTAAGAAGTGAGGAGATAGAACTTTACCTATTAGGGTAGTTTCAGATAATGAGGTTGTTTTATCTCTAAGTTTTGTATCCACCTAATCTAGAGAGACCTCCTCAAACTCGTTGCGTTTTGAGACTCTCTTGATAATGGGGATCCAGACCCTTTTTTGCTTTGGTCCATGCCCTTCCTCTATTTGTTGCTCATGAAATCTCTGAAAATTATTCCTTTTTCCTTTTAGCAAGTCTCTTTGACGCGATTCTCTTGAGTAAGCACTTGACATTCCCATATCCCTCCTGCTTCTAAAGGTGTCATTTTCTCTCTTTGCTTGAAATTCACTAAAGGTGACTTGCTGAGATTTCAAGGGTTCTCTGAAAGCTGTATTATTTCCCTTATATGGGGATTTGCTTCTAATCCCATAGTTTTGAAATCCATCTTGAAACCAAACTTTTTTCCCCGATGATAGTTGTTTGTGATCCTGAATTCTTGGTTTCCTCAAAATGGATCGGATCTCTCTCCCTTGTCCTTGAAAACCAACCGTTCTACTTCAAGACCAAAAGGGAGCCTTCTGGTGCAGAAGAGCCATTCTGTAAGCCATTCAGTTATCCTAGCTACTTTGATTCCACAATTTTGATAGCAGCCACCAAAAGTGAAGGTTAGGATTTGGCATGAAAACTGTTTGACAAAATTACTCAAAGAGAAGTCCTCTGCAATGATCGCAGGGTCTACTAGAGATTACTAGCAAGGTGAGAAGTAGAATTTGCAATGACAATGTGAAACATCCATTTATTTTGATTGTGTTTTGGTGGTTTTCCTTTTGGAACTCTACTTATATTTGAATACAAATCATAGAACTGTAAACAAGGTCTAGAATGTGCAGTATGTCTGTCTGAATTTCAAGAGAATGAGAAATGCAGAGTCTTGTCAAACTATAATCACATCTTCCATACAAAATGTATTGATATGTGGTTTTATTCTCACTCTACTTCGGTGCAACCTTATTCATCTTCAAAGGTTAATACAGAGAAGGAAGAGTCCATTTCCTCAAATAATATTGGAGGAATGAATGGTAGTGTTTATACCCATTTGATGAGAGGCCAAACAAGCTCTAGGGCAATGCACTACCAGAACCCACCAGATATTGTTTTGTGGGTAAGAGAGCATGAGATGGATCAAGGAATATCCACTAGAAGACCATGACCACAAATTGTTGTTCTCATACCAAATAGCCATGACCACAAATTGCATGTTTATTAAATATTGAATGTTTGGTCTGAACTTTATACGTTTGTTTGGATTCTTCACTTGGACTTAATTCTCCATATGATCAAATAATATGCCTTTGTTTGGGTCATCTCAGATTAAGTTTGTCAATTTTTAAAAATAATTTAGATCTCTTCTTTTTGGAAGTAATGTGAGTGTAGGAGATTATTTTACATAATATCAAAGTAGAGTTTATTAGGAATAATTTTTTTTTAAATGTGATGGTGATTTTTTAAAAAGATGAGGTTGAAATCATATTTCTTATAATTTTAGCAGAATAAATATCTTTTTATCATTGATTCTTAACCAAAAAGATAAGGCCAAAATCATATTCTTATCAAGTATTTTGACAAAATGAACACCAGTCAGTAATTATGAAAGTAGAGTTTATTAGGAATCAATTTTTGTTAAATGTTATGTTGGTGATATTTTAAAGAGATGAGGTTGAAATCATATTTCTGTTAATTTTATCAGAACTAATATCTTTTTATCATTGATTCTTAACCAAAAATATAAAGCTAAAATCATATTCTTAATAAGTATTTTGACAGAATGAATACCAGTCAGTGATTAACTATTAAAAAAAAACAATAATTCACATAACTTTCAGTCACACTCTCAATACCAACTAATTAAAAAATAATATATAAAACTTTAAAAAAGGTTCACTGAAAAAATAATGTATCTTTCCAAAGATATTATCTAAATTTTTCTTGACACTCAAAGCTGAGGTACCAAAAACTAAAGTTTGGTTGTGTCGTGATGCACTTCACTAGTTTCGAGAAGAAAATGGCAATTTCGAATTTTTAAATATTTTAGGTTTGTGTGCTTGCATTTGGGCAGGGTATCCGGTATAGATAGCTGAGATTCAGTCACCCATTCATCATGTCAGACAAAAATCCACAATCCACACAGCACGATGAGATAAGTGTGTATGAAAGCTGCCGACTTAAATATTATGTAAGTTTTTAGGTTAGGTGGAAGAGTATGTAGATGAATTTTTTTTTATTGATTATAAAGGTTTATTTTAGATAATAATTTAATACATTATTACAGTTTAGATGTAAAAAAATTGTGAGTTATATGTAGGTTAATTAAGTATTTGTCTAAAATAATAATGAGGCATTATATCTAGTTATAAATTCTATACTTTCGCACATTTTTATAAAAGTGTAGAAATTTATTTTAGACAAGTAATAATTTAATATATTATTACTTTGATGATTAAATTTAACCATATTTTTCAATCTTCAAAGTTTATTCTTAAACACCACCCATTTTAATGGTTAAAGTTAAATTTTGGCTAATAAAAGTAGGATAATTATTTAATTTTTGTAGTATGGAGGTGCAATGGTTACACCCATAGAAATTTATATGGAAACTAATATGTTAGAGAGTACGATTCCATTAGTGTATTAGAAGATACATTATTTTTATTTACCAATTTTTGTATATAAAGAAAAGTTAAAAACCTCTTTGTGACAACATTTTGATCTAAAGTTGAATAAATAGTGAGAATGATAGAAAGTCTCTACTTCCACTTTAGGAGGGTAATTTTGCCTTGACATATGGTGTAGAAGTGATCACTATTGGCAATGATTTGTGTAGAAACATATTTGGATGACCATTCACTCAATTTATTTGTTATATATAAAAATCAAGATGTAGAATTTAAACCCATAGATGAATTCCATATGTCTTCTTGATCTAAATTTTGCAGCCTATGGTATTGTGAAAATTTACAATAGCTCAATCTGCAGAACTCGTGCAACAAAGAGAACTTTATTTGCATCAAAATGAGTTTATATAGAATTTGAAAAGTCGCCTTATCCATGGAATTTGAAATGGATAGTTGGAAGGTGACAAAAAAATAACTAAGAGAATTTTCAAATTTTCAAATTTTCAAATTTTCAAATTTTCAAATTTTCAAAAAATTTCAATATTGGGAACCCCAACTTGAGGGTCATAACTCCTAGCCATCGAGCCCTGCTTGGAGCGATGAAAGTCTTGACCCCAAATTCCACTCCGAAGGCCTCCAAAAATGTCATTTAGTGAAATGTAGACAGGATCTATGTGGGATCATTTCTAGATTAGAGGTTTCATGTTGTTATTCATTTGACCCGGGAGTGACCCTAGTTAAGTTTAGTCCAAACTGAGCTTTGTCTAAGTCCAACCAAACATGGTAACTATGTCAAATCCATCTTCAATATAACAAATTTGTAAAAGAGATTTATGAGAATGCATAGGCTTTAGCACATTTTAGTTTTATTTCCTTCAACCATTTTGTCAGATTCATAAACTATGACTAGTGCCACAAGTCACCACAACCAAAATTATTCTTGTTAAAAGGAGCTAATTCAAAAAAGAAAGCCTTCAAATACTTATAAAAGAACAAATCAATCAATACTATACATAAATAAAATAAAATAAAAAATTTAAAAAAAATCTTTTAGAATTATATGTAATGGCCTTTCAAAGCAAACACATCATAGAAATGATTCCTAGGCAAATCATGATCTCTAAGCATGCCTATAACTATACCAAATAGATAGGGCCAAATTGTTTTCTAAAAATTTGTTGATTGATGAATTAAAGTAGTATGTTTTAGTTAGATTGTAGCTATGAGCATGTTAGGATTTAACTCAAATTTGTAAAGAATTTGTGGAGTTTGGAGTTTTATTAATTTTTTGTTATATATAATTAAGATATGTCAATTCAAGTAGTATGTCCATTATCAAGTTGCACCACTTGGAATTGAAGAGAAATAAAAATGATACCTAACAAATTAGGTTCTAGAGGATTAGGGTTTGTAATGGGTGTTGTGATATATAGAGCCTTGTTTTTTGTTGTCTTAATAGAAAATGCATAGAAAAGTGGAGACCTAATGTTGCCATAGATTCCAAACAATTATTTGAGAATCAAATAAGATAAACCAAACAAACAATGCAATATTTATGGTATCTTTATTCGATACATATTTCATATATATATATATATAAGATCAATCTTTAATGAAAGTAGAAACTAACAAAGTTGGAATGCCTATCGACATAGAGTTGGATATATTGTTTTAAGGAGGTTTTTGCATCCACCTGTAATTCCATTTGACTATTGTCTATTGATTCACCAATGACTGCTATTAGACTTGGAGCGTTTACAATTGAATTAGAGCAAATAGACGTCCATGATGCTACCAAATATGGCCTTGTCCAGCATGTAGTGGCGATACCCATAATGACATTCTTGCATTCCTTTCTCAATGCAATTCCACCAACTATGTATGGGTTTCAATGCCCTATTTATTACCAATGGTGGTAGTGATAACCTTAGTTCTAAATTATAAGTTTCCTCTATTTTGTGTATATTTCAGTTTCCTTCAGTTTCATGTTCTATTTACTAAAGTTGGGGATGATACTCAAAAATTAGGTTACTCATCTTTAAAAAGCACCTCTTCAATGCTTCCATAGTTTGGATTCATCTACTAGTGTAGTTGCAACTATAACATCTAACAAAAATGTAACATCCACATTCTATAAACAAAGTAAAAATCAGAATTTTACCATTAAGTACTTTAAACAAGGTAAAATGAGATAGACAAAAAAAAATTCTTTTATTTAATATCTAATCAAGTAACAACCATTACAAGATTTCTCTTTACAAAAATTCAATAACCACATTGTCTTTCTCAAGTACAATGTTTACAAAAGTAAATCAATTATAAATACATGACTCAAATAATGTTTTACTTAGTCTTAATAAACACAAGTCTTAGAGATATACTGCATCTGGAAATCCGACATCTTTATCGCAAGCCTCGGCATGTCTTCTGCTAGAGAGAGAGAGTATCTTTCCAGTGATTTACCTCCAACCACAGACCAACGGTCTCCCACACATCTTCCACATAGGAAGTGGCCCTACCCTTCACGAGAAGTATAGACCAAGGTGACCAGTGGTAATTTGCCTTTCTGAGTACATAGTGTTGTATCTTACACAACTCTATCTATCATACAACCCTAGATACCCTCTAGCTAAATATGATTCCCGATAGGATGTGCAATCTAGATACAATGAACCGACAATGCATGCAGAGACATATGCATTACTATGGCCATAGTTTTCAATGTAAATTGACGTTCGCAATGAATGTTGTCGTAATGTTCACCCACTCCAACTCGACTTGGATTCTATCATATTCCTACAGTGTGACTTGGTCAACTATGTTTAATTTATGAAGTCATGATGATTTCAACAATTTATTCTTCCCGACCCAATACATGTTTTCATTCACTGTCTAAAATCCATAGACTTTTTCTTTCATCTTTCTTCCTTTACAAGGACTATCATTGCATCATTACAAAACCTGAGGTCCATGACTTATTGTCTCATAATAGATATAGATAGATTAACTATGACTAAGATGATAACCTTACCCAAGTTAAGCAATGTAGTCTAGGAATCTAATTCCCTTCTTGCAAATAAGAATAATTATACATTGTTAGGGTACTCGTCCCTTCAATCATGATCTATATAACGATCCCAACGATTTAATATAAATAAATACCACATTTGGGTCAAGTTAAGGTTTAACTAAAGAGTTTTATATAACTCCAATCTAGTCTTTCTGACTTAGGTAAATTCACAAGACACTGTCGTTGCTCTATAAATGTTATGGAAAGACTATCCATTCTTAGGTATCTCTCTTTGCATCTAAGCAACATTTGAGATTCACCCCTTGTCGACAAGTAATAGTGTAAGAGAAGTTGTGATAAAAAGGTGTAGTGATTTTAATGTTTGACTAACCATTTAATGGTACCTCTTGTATATTTGCATAAGTCGAGGCTTATGACTTGTATTTCAAGTCCACTTGTAGCCCAACAAATAGTTTTCCCTACTTAAGGTTAAACATTGTCAACTAGTAACAAATCACTTTTCAATAAGATAGACATAAGCATTACCAGATTAGGGTTCTCGACCTGCTTTGTCTACCCATATATAATCCACTAAAACAAGTTGTAACACCAAAAGGTATAATTTATAACCTTACCCTACTGGGTCACTCTAGGGTTTTGTATTTCCTTTTCCATGATAATGGAAGATCAAGAATAGAGTTTTAGTAAACAACTTTCCTTTAGTCTTCTTTTGACCTAAAGATCATTTCCAAACAAGGCTAACAATAATGCCAAATGGTTCAACTCCAAGTCTAAGCTTCTCCCAAGTTTAGTTGACTGTAACTGGTTGGCAATCTAATCCCATTTGTTATCCATTGAAAACATATTTAAATTTCTTCTCCTATTTCATATTGAACTATATAGAGTCCAAATATAAATGAGTGTTTTTATTCTAAGTTGATGTAGGGAAAATCCATTCTCTTTGAACATCCCTAGAGCAAAGTATTCTCCTAATGACATTAAAAGTATAAGAGAATTACTATTTTCAAGGCTTCTCAAGACTTGCAAATTCTTCTCTGCCAAGTAAGAATAAACATCCATATAAGGGTACTAGCCCTTTTCCTTGTTGATTGTTTGGTGATCACTAAAGTTTAGTATACAAAACATCCCTATCAAACCAAATTTTTAGGTTTTATCCTCCTATACCATCATAATGGAATTACATCATATATTCCCATAGAGTAATCATTTGATAAGCCAAATGGATTAACCCCTAGCTCTTATTCTGACTACAAGGTCATTTCTAGGTTTCATCACTCTTGTCTAGAAAGAAGATTGTTTTCCATTGTTTTTACCACTAAGAGGTTCAAACTTTTACAACTAGGTTATTCTCCCCTTCAAAAGAGATCTTAATTATATCAAACCATATGGTTCTATGTGAGTCTAGAATATTGACTAAGAATTGATTTGATAACAAATGTACAAAGACTAGTTCAAGTTGTTGTGAACCTAAGTTAAATGTCTAAGTTGTTATCCTCTTGAACTCAAAGTTAAGTTTCTCTTTCTCTTCCTCAACTAAGTGATATCAAATCATTACTAAACAAGTGATAAAGGAGAACAATTCACCCCTTTGCATCTATTAGAAGGCAATCCCATAATGATAATACAGTCATTTGAGAATTAATGTGTTCTAAAGAACATAACGATACTATTCTCGTAGTATTCTATGTTCTACAAAATCTATATTGCTAGATGTATAGTTATACACTAAAACTTACAATATGCGATATCATAAAGATACATTTAATCTAATTGTACAACGTCATTCCAAATCTATTATATAAGAATAGGCGCAGGTAATGGATGCAGTACTATTTGAGTAAAAACACTCTTAATATTGCTATCTACATTTTATCATTCGTCCCAGCACAAGATTTGTTAAAATATCAAATAGTAAACAAGGGAAAATGTTAATATCTATCAACGAATTGTCTTTTTAAATATAATAAGCACTTTCGTCTACTAAAGGCTATTGAAATCACTTTATAGGAAAGCTATTTTACTCAAAATGTCAACCTTTTCGCCATTAAAGACATCAACCTCTAAAATATGTAGACATTTCAACTCAGCCTTTGATCATAAATATGAAACAATATAAAAAGAAATCAAATGACAATTAAAGATTTCACACAAGGAATGAACCTGACAGGTTACTTTGAGAGTCAAGTGTCGTCCTTGCAATGCTAAGCTTCTTCCTCACATAACAATTTTCTCTTCCTTCTAAGACGGTTGTCTCTCCTTCCTTGGATCATCTCATCTTAGTCCAGCAAAGAGACTTACGCAAACTATCCTATGACAACTTCACTATTTTCAATTATTTTCTCTTGAGTGCCTTGTTACTCTACTATCCATGCTCAAATTGAACTCCCAAAATATGCCAACCAGCCCCCCTCTTTCTAATGGTTGATCACCTCTTAAAGACTATCAACCAATCCCCATACTATGCATGGTGAAGGAATCTCGGCACTCATACTGCCGTCCATGCCTAAACAGTAGGAAATCTGTTTTCTGCATGCTATCCCAATCCCTCTCTTTAAGTGACCAATCCACATTATGGAGGTTCCTTTTGGCGATGTGGCAGCTGGTGGGTATAACAAATCTGTCCACTTTCTCGAACATGAAGGCTTCTAACCTCTGAATTTGCAACTACTCCGAATTGTGAAGTTAAGCTCTTGCAAGGTGGTAGGTAATAAATGCATAAAGCATCTCTAAAGTTGAATAAGAGAATGAGTAAAGGCCAACTTAATAAAGAAAATAAAGGTTAGATTAATGATAACTCAAAATCTTAAGCTCGAAGGAAGAAGACACATTCGAAATGGAAGACGTCAAAAATAACAGAACTTGAGCATGTCCCTAATCAAGCTTCGACAAGAATATCGACATCTTTTAGGAATAAGGAAATACCTCATGTTTACCAAAATGTGATTTGGCATATTCCTCCAAATAACGACTAAAGCAGGTTATAGCTCACCTTGGCTTCAAATTTGACATCCGTCGATTTCTAAAAAGGAAAGAGTTCACAACATATGTCCAAGGCATTTTTTTTTTACGACAATCACGATGGATTGGGCGTAATGCAAAACAAGATTTTTAGATTTCATTAAGTTATCACATAGCTGTGAAAAACCTCTACTCGATGTTGTTAAAAACTCCTCTATTTGTCCCATTTTGATCACTAAGGATTTCAGATGATGTGAATGGGTCGAGTTTACCTCCCCATCACAATCTGTCGACAATATTCGCGTCATCAAACTTGATGAGAACATCTGGACATTTAAGAAGCGATAGTAAAACCTCAAGTGACACAAGAAGAATAACACAACCATTTTACGTCTATGACATTGTTTACTTTACAAACGACTATGTCGACTCACCATCGACTTGACTAGATGGTAATCAAGATATCAACTACCTGTCAATTAGATTCGAAAGTAACTAGCAAGACAAGACTTACCTCATACGACTCATTGGTTCACATTATCATTTAACACTAAACTCATTTGGCAAATAGACCACTCGTATTCCAAAGTCTATACTCTCTCTCTCTTCTCTGAGAGTCGATAACTTGTAATCCTGTTTCACTTGTCATCAAACAATAAGTAATCAGTGCATCATTATTCAATAAATTCAACTAGTGAATCAAATCCCATAATACAATTATTAAATCGACCATAACATAATCATTTCCATGATTTCATAAATGATATTCAATATAATTCCATGTCATATCCTGTCATAAGTCTATAACATCACAACAAATTTACTTATGCCCAAGTAAAAAGTAAAAGTATAGCAAGTCAGAAATTAGGGATGTAACAAAAAATCCCCATTCCTTTGTCCTTTTATAGATGTTATACCCTATTCCAAAGCTCCCATTTTAGCACACATAGGTAGGATGTTGGCAAAATTTGTGGAATTCTGCAAAGTTTGTGAAGGAAAAAAATTATTTTGTGCATATCCTACAATCATGGTATTCTATGAGACAACATTTCTTTGAAAAATTCGTTCAAAAAGTTCATTGCCTTGTCTTTGCTTCCACATTTTGGATACATGTCTACTAAAATATTCCATGCTATAATATTTGACAGATGCCCCATTCCATTATGCTTTGAGGGATGTCCATACCCTATTCCAAAGCAACTATTTTAGCACAAGCAAGTAAGATGCTGGAAAAAGTTATGGAATTTGGTTTCACTCTTTCGGTGGATCTATGGGGTCTTATTTTCCTTCCCAAGTCACTCCCACTACTAAGCACACTTCTTTCTCACGAGATCTCAATTCGTCCTACCCCACCAATGCTAGGAAGGAATTTAGGTTAGCTTGTTTTGTGTAAGAATTTGGGTGGCCTTGAAATCGTGGCTAATTCCTCTAATAATTATGGTTTCAGTAGTTCCCATTTGAACCATGATCTAGGTCATTGCTCACTTTCCCCTCTCCATGGTTCTATCACTCTTGTGGTAGAGGTGAAGGGTTCTATGCTCACTAAAATCACTAATATATTTTCCCGCGGCCTCTACCAGGAGACTCTCACAACTAGCATGCCAATAGCTCGATGTTGGGTTCAAATGGTGAGAAGGGGCTCTCAATTAGTAAAGATTTCATCAAAGATACATTTAGATTTGATATAATTTTACAACTAGAAGATTTGATATAGTAGGTAGCAATATGCTAAGGTTAATTACATACTAGTAATTGAAAAAAGAATAAGAAATATTTTTACACCATGAGACACTTCTCCAGCTAAAGGCTAAATAGAGTGACTTGATTAACATTTTACAATCCTATAAACTTTCTTAATTTATCTATTTTAAAATTGTAAGAGTATTTATCGGAATAATATGATTTAGATTTTAAGAAAACATAAATTTTATTAGTTTGAAGATAAGATTATTACCTTCATATATGAGAAAGCCTAACTAATTTTTTATATTTTTTTAAAATGTTTTGAACATGTACTAAAACTAATTATATTAATTCTTATAGTGGAATAAAAATTAGTTTTACATAAATATCTTCTAGTAAATAATTTTAAATAATAAAAATCTCAAGATTTAGAGGTGGGATGTGAATAATAAATGTATAATTTAATTTATACAATCTAAAAACAATTAGTATAATAATCAACTTAGAAATTAATTAAAAGGACAAGTATATTATTGAAGATGTTGAAAATTGATTTATTAGTATATAGAAAATTAGGGCATTGTTAAAATGAATTAACTCTAAACATATACACCCTCCCTTCCTTAACCTTCCCTTCAAAAGATTAGATCCACAAAAAAGGATGCTTTGGCAAGGAAGAAGACCTCCCTTTCAACTCAATGTTAGTGGATGACCAATCAAAAAAAACTTATGAGCTTGAATCTATTCCACAGGGTTGTTCAATTCCCCCCAGAACCATTTGGTTTTAAACTGCACGGAGATGTGGTTGTCTTCTCATTTGTTTGTTCTTAAGTTGTTGTTCCTTGTTGTAGCATTGTTGTTGTTTCCTCATGAATCAGCATAAGTATGCTAATATTTTGCTATTTGTAATAGGTTCTACCTAAGACATAAATTCAATGGTCATATTTAAAAAAGAATGCATCACATAAAAGGAGAGATTTTGAATAAATTATTAAAATTTATATATGATAAAATATATTTGGTTTATATATAATTTTACTTATACTAAAATATATCATAGTATTTTAAAAACACCTTTAAATGAATAATTGTCATTAAAAAATTGCTTAACAGACAAGATATACTCTGAAATTTAAGCCTGCAAACTTCTAGTATAAAATATAGAACTTATACACTAATTTTACTTTGTTTTACTTCAAATCAATACCAGTGGAAGTAATTCTGTTGTTACGCGACTTTAAACTTAACCCACAGACAATTGACAACTATTGTAGATGTGTAAGTATAATACTATAATGTACGGTGACATTATTTGTAAAAGATTGCATATGACGGCCATTAATTTTTCAGTCTCAAGAAAGCAGTCCTTGCTGATGTGTCCATCTTTAATTAAGATGCAAATAAGTAATATTTTATTCTCTTTTCTAGAAGACAGGCCATTATTAACATATAGCTAGATGTCACAACATACAGCTTTTTTAAACCCGATTCCATTCACTATTTGTATTAATCAGGCTGATTAAACTATGCCCCAACCAATAAATCAGGAGTGGCAATTTTTACATTTCAATGCTTTTTAAAATGCTAAATGCTAATGTTATAGGAGTCCTTCTCACAAATTTATTTTTTCATGGAGGCCTAAATTATTTCTGAAAGGAAAAAGAACCCAGTATGTAACTTACAGCATTTTATATATTTTACTTAAACAGATATTTGATGCTGTTAGAAAATAATGAATAACTGAAAACTAAGTGTAAGTTCTGGTAGATTTATTTTGTGCTGTCAATCAATTGCTGTAGATGTGTCAATTAGATGTTGTAATTGTTTCAATTAAGTTTAGTTAGGTGTCAATAAATCTGAGTTAGTTGTCATGTTAGATTCCAAATTTATAGGGAGTTGTTGAGTTCCTCTCCTATTATAAAATTGTAATCTCTTTGATGAATAAAATATATGTGACATTTGTTTTATTTATTATTTACTCAATATTTTATCATGGTATCAGAGCTGGTTTGGGTGTGACTCCACCATTGGAGCGCCCAAGATTATGAGAGTGTGGGGTGTTAACTGCAAGTCTGAAAGTGAAGTGCTGGTCACAATTGGTGTAAAAAATTTTGTTTGCAATTGGTCAAGCGTTGGTTACAAAAGGTGAAAGTAGCCAAAATTTTTAATGCTATTGCTGTGTTAAGAGACTATGGAAAGAGGACTGCAGTGATTGAATTAAACTTTGTTAGCTGTATAAAGATCGGCCATTTGTAAAGCCAAGGCGTGGCTTTGACCGGGAGCTATTTACTGTCATTTCTTTCTTCAATTTGATGTTGAATCTTTGTGGCTGGGTCTTGATCTATTCTTGCTGTGGCAGAGCACCCTGTGGTTCGTGGAAATGGAAAGCCTTTTTCTTTTGCTGCAGTGATCTGCTGATTTGGGACTGATTTGTCCAAAGTTTTCTTTGATTGCACAAATGACCATTGATATAGACTTGCTGTTGTTATGAGTTGCAGAGCAAACGGTGGGAAAGTTTAGGAATGGAGAACTTCTTTTTGCTATGTATGAAGACATAAAAAGAAGTATTGGAGAAATTGTAAATGAAAATGATGCAAAGGTTGTCATTGTTAGTGTGTGATATAGCATTTGCTGATATTTGTTAGATAGTTTGAGATCATCAAAGCACATTGAAAAAAGGTTGTCAGAGGAAATATGGGTTCCTCGACATGCCTCCATTTATGGTGTTGGAGGAGGAGTGGTGCATGAGATTTCAAAGGAGCAATGTTATGCTCATGTGAGAGTTGGACTTATTTTAAGTTATTCATTAAGAGGGGATGTTAGAAAATAATGAATAACTGAAAACTAAGTGTAAGTTCTAGCAGATTTATTTTGTGCTGTAAATCAATTGCTGTAGATGTGTCAATTAGATGTTGTAGTTGTTTCAATTAAGTTTAGTTAGGTGTCAATAAATCTGAGTTAGTTGTCATGTTAGATTCCAGATTTATAGGGAGTTGTTGAGTTCCTCTCCTATTATAAAATTGTAATCTCTTTGATGAATAAAATATATGTGACATTTGTTTTGTTTATTATTTACTCAATATTTTATCAGATGCAATCACAGAAGAGAAGAAACAGGAATATATGGGGAAAACTTTTTTGATAAAAAACTCAAACTTCAAAACATGGAACCAATGTATTAATTTGCAACAACAATGTTACAATACACTTGCAAGTTCAAAGCCTTCACATGCAGATTTACATCTTATTTCTCCATAAAACTTCCTCTCCTCACAAATGACTCGTCAAGCATTCAATTTATAGGAGTTTCAATACAAGAAACCACCAAAATGGAAACTCAAAACCATGAGTTACAACACCTAGTCATGGAGAATCAAATCCACAGTAATATAGAAAGTTACTCAAATCATATCACACAATATGCTAAAATCATGCTTGTCAATTCCAATGGTAATTTCCTTTGAAACTCTTTCCATTTTAGTAACTCTTACACATTACAAGTTGTCATGGCTGCATTTAGAAACTTCCATAACACCATGTGATAAAAAACAAATTGACAAAATACAAACTACAAGTGACACATAGTGCCACTCCAAATAGAATGCCCAAAATATGTGCATGCATAATATATAAATATTTTAAATATTAAGACTTGCAAGATATATGACACACTAATCCTAACAATTTCCTCTCTCAAGTTCTTATGTGTTTCTGGAAATAATAACCATTGCGAATGATTTTTAGGCTCTTCATCAGGTTTTTGATCACCACACGTACAGATTCCATTGAATTTCTGGAACCTTATTCTAAACTTTCCTGTGTTGATCTATGGTCTAAACTCTTAAAAAATCTGGCCAAGTGAGCAAAATGAAAATATAGGATTGAAATTCTTCAGAAAGTAATACTATTGTAGAGATAATCTTAGCATATATCTATGTGACAGCATTGAATAGATCTAGTGAAGTAGTTGGCCACTGCAATGGAGAGTGGACTACAACTCACGAATACAGGTTTCTTTTCTTTATTTTAGGTTGTTAATTTGTCTGCTCATTTTAATGAAACTTCACAATATTTTTTCTCCCCTTGTAAGATGCTTGAATCGTAGGTGTTAAAATCTTCTCTAGAAAAAGGGTTGAGACATTTTATTTTGTTGCAGGAAATGGGGAAATTTATGACTATTCGAGCTCAAAAAATGGTGAAAATAAGGAAGTGGATGACCAGTCTCCAATTGAAGAAGTCGTACTGACAGTGCCTACAACTGATGATCCAGTGTTACCTGTGTTAACATTTCGAGTGTGGGTGCTGGGAATTTTAGCGTGCGGGCTAGTGGCATTTTTTAATCAATTTGTTGCCTACAGAGAGAATCCCATCAGCATTACAGCCGTGTCTGCTCAGATTGTAGTTCTACCAGTGGGTCGTTTCATGGCAGCCACATTACCCAGGAAAAAGTTTCGTTTTCCTGGAACAAATTGGCATTTTTCACTCAATCCAGGGCCCTTTAATACCAAAGAGCATGTTCTTATTACCATATTTGCAAGCGTAGGAGCCAGTGGAGTTTATGCAGTCAACATTCTCACTATAATTAAGGCCGCCTATGGAAGAAAAATGAATCCTGTAGCAGCATGGCTATTGGCACTAACTACACAGGTATAAGATCTATATGAGAAATTACATTGTGTCCATCCATTTTGCTAATGGAAATGAGAATACTATGTTTATAATATTTGGGGAAATAAATTGAGGTAGTTTTTATTTGACCATGACCATATGCTGGGCTTTGGATGGGCCGGGCTATTCCGAAAGTTCCTGGTGGAGTCTTCTTACATGTGGTGGCCGGCAACGCTTGTCCAAGTTTCAATTTTTAGGTTAGTTGGAGTCTTATTATATCCGAGTGTTCACGGCCCATAGAAATTTGTTTGAAGTAACTTTTTTAAGATTCCAATTAGATGATAGATTATGTAGTCTGATCAGTGGCTAAATTTGTGTCTGTGAAGTAAAATTTTTGTGACGGTCATTTATTTGAAGTTGTCTTTAAATTTACCTATTTTTAGGAAAAACATATATTAACTAAATATATATATAAAAGAATAATTACATAGAAATTTGACAGTTTACCTGAAATCTTGTCTTTCAAGTAATACAGTCTTTCTAAATATTTTATTGTATTTTTACAGTTAAAATGACTAAATAGGGCCATATTGCCATCAAATTTAGGCCCTTATCTGATGTAAAATGTTAATGTAAAAAAAAAGCAAATCATAAAATATAGGGGAGAGGAGCCAGTAGTTGAACACCCTAACTTCATGCCTTTCAAAATTATACATTTCAAATTACTCCAAAATTTTTACAATAGCTTACTTGGCAAGGCCCCTGCTTATAACTAAGGTTTCAGGTCCACATCATCAAATATGATGCCACACACAGCATCCTTTTTGTTGAGGTGTCCAAAAAGACCCAAAAAAAAAAAAAATTAGACCATTAGTTGTGCATTAAGTCATGTTTTGTTGGTGTGCCCATATGGCATCACATGATTTGTTGCTTTTTAGAAATTTCAAGTGCTTGTGTTCAACATTTGGTCATTTTTTATTTACATTTGGAATAATCATTTACAATATATGGTGTATAGGGTGTTCAACTAATGGCTCCTATACCTACAAGTACTATAATAACAATTGAACCCCATTCAACTACTGAAAATTTGATAGTTTACCTGAAATCTTGTCTTTTAAGTAATAGCCTTCCTAAAACTTTAATTGTATTTTACTAGCAGCCATGCCCTAATCTGATTTAAATGTTAATGAAAAAAAAATAAAACATGATCCAAAATGTTGATGTCAGTCAAGCAAACACAGTTTTCACAGAAGCTACATCAAACAATGTTGTTTTTCAATTTTTTTTCTGAAACCATAAATGGACCATCCAGACTTGAATTTTAGAGTCGTCAGAGGTGAATTTCATTAAAACAAGCAATTGCTGCTACACCACATTGTTTAATTCTCCATCAAATTCCCTTGCCCTTAGATTGTGTGAGTGATGTATAGCAATGGTGGTGCAGGGCACTTCATGAAGAAGATAAAAGGCCAAAGCGAGGGATGACAAGGTTGCAGTTCTTCATCATGATGTTAACATGCAGTTTTGCTTACTACATAGTACCCGGTTTCTTTTTCCCTTCGATATCCACCATGTCCATAGCCTGCTGGATATGGAAAGATTCAGTGACAGCTCAACAAATAGGGTCAGGTTTTTATGGCCTGGGGATCGGATCGTTCGGTTTCGACTGGGCAACAGTTGCAGGATTTTTGGGCAGTCCACTGGCTGTATCATGGTTCGCCATAGCCAACACTTTGGTTGGTTTCATCATCGTAGTCTACATCATCTTCCCAATCACATACTGGACAAATGTTTATAATGCCAAAAATTTCCCATTTATTTCTTCCCACCTTTTTGCAGACGATGGCCAGCCATATAACACCACCAGAGTGTTGAAGAGTGATTTCACATTCAATGAAGATGCTTATAACCAATACAGCAAAGTCAACTTGAGTGTATTCTTTGCTATCACATATGGTTTAAGCTTTGCAACTCTTGCTGCAGCCATCTCCCATGTCATCCTTTTCCATGGAAAGTAAGCACACTCATTGACAGATCTTTTTCTTTGTGAAGTACCCAAGTAGTTTTTTTCTAACACTGTTCTTCGTTTGTAAAACCTTTTACTGTTAATGAAATTTATTTTTGGGTATTCCTTTCCAATCACTGGGAACTAATAGATCAGTTGTATTGTTAAATTTTCTGAGTTCAGTGTGAAACAAATCCCTGTGCAGGAGCATTTCGCAGCAGGCAAAAGCAGCATTAACAGATCAACGAATTGATGTACACACAAGGTTGATGAAGGCTAACAACAAGTCTGTTCCACAGTACTGGTTTTTCATCTTGTTAGCATTGACCATGGCATTAGCCCTAGGAGCTTGTGAGGTTTACAACAATGATCTGCAACTACGATATTGGGGATTGCTTCTTGCTTGTGGGATTGCTTTTATATTCACCCTACCTATTGGTATCATTCAAGCTACTACCGGTCAGGTATCAAAATGAAATCCCCCTCTAGTCAACACTATGGTGCATATACAAGTTAGCTCTATTCAAACAATAATGTTTAAATAATTAATATATTGTTTGTTGTTTTGAAGTAAAATACTGTATATTATTTTGAAGCCTTAATAAATAATATTTTCACTGTTTACTGTTAAGTTGTTTAAATATTTGTAGCTTTTTAAAAGATAAAAAATTTATGATGTTTTGAATTTGAGTGTAGAGAAAAGAAGTCCCATAAACTTGTGTAAAAGAAGTAGTGCATATACAATCTGATGTAAATTACAGAATCAATGTGCTTGCTCTTCTTGTGAAAACAATTTTTGTTTGATAATGTAATTGTTGATTTATTATCACAAAATATTGTTGTTGGATTCTCTTGAATATTCATTAAATATGGCAATACTGGACGCATCCAAATTGCTTGACATGCTACTGATGTTGCTACTCTACTTCAACTGATGAAATTGCCACTATAGGTTGCTTCTTTCATGCCCATGAGACTACACTTGATCTAAATTGAAAAACATATACATAAGTACTCTTCCTATCATCTATGCTACCTACAAAATCACTATCAATATAGCCAATCAAATCAAAATCATTAGTTATGAAATGTAGTATATTGCATGTTCTATTGTTCCTGCTATATATCTCAATATTCTCTTCCCAACTTGTCAATGTGAGACTTTTGATGACTCCATAAACCTTGAAATTAGACTAACAGCATACATTATATCTAGTCTGTGGTTGTGAGATACATCAAACTTCCAAGGAGTCTTTTGAACATTATTGGATCCACATTACATCCCTTGTCTTCTTTGTTGAGTTTAGTTCATGTTGCAACTAGAGTTGGTGTTGGATTACAATTCAACATCTTGAATCTCCTTAGCACATCCTTGGCATACTTAGATTGACAAATGAAAATGCCACTATTTGATTGAACAATTTCAATGCCTAGAAAATATCTCATCAATCTTAAATCTATCATTTCAAATTCTTTCTTCATGGTTGTTTTTAACATGTCTACAAAAAATTTTCTAGTAAAGATTAAATCATCAACATGTAAACATGTATGAATCAATTCAACTATACCACACTCTTGGTGCTTGTTTGAGACCATAAAGAGCTTTCTTCAACCTACATACTTTTTCTTCATGTCTACGCACTTCATAACCTAGTCGATATTGCACATAGACTTCTTCCTCTATAAAACCATTCAAAAATGTTGATTTGATGTCCATCTAATAAACTTTCCAATTGTTTTGTGCTGCTATGGCCAAGACAACTCTGACTGTATCAAGCTTTGCTACTAGTGCAAATGTATCATTGTAATCAATTCCATACTATTATGCAAAACCTTTTACTACTAACCTTGTTTTATGCTTTTCAACTTCATCTTCTACATTAAACTTGGCCTTATAGACCCATTTGACTCCTATGTATTCTTTACCTTTAGGTAGATCTACTAGCTCCCATTTTTCATTCCTTTCAATGGAATCCATGTCTTCATCCATAGCCTTGATCCAATGTCCTTCCTTGATCACTTCCTTAAAATATACAAGATCATGAGAGAATAAAGTAAAACTTGAATGTATATCTAGATTTGTGTTTCCTTGACCATAAATCTTTTTCAAACTTCTTGTTTCCTTACCTCTATACCTTGATCTTAATGAGGCAAGTGTATGATCAAATTCATCACTTACTTGTGAGTTGGAAGTAATATGGCTTGATGGTTCACCTAGTACAAAAAACACTTGGTGTTTTCAATTCTCTTGAATTATTTCCTTGAAGACTTCTTATTGAGTACCTATTACTTCTTGTGGACTTGAGTGATGATCTTGCACGTGCTTTGTTCTTCTAATCTTCTTCATTTTGAGGTATTGGTGTTACAACTGTAGTTGATCTATCAATACTTACATGTCATGCTTCTTCTTCCTTGAATTCAACATCTCTACTAATGATTACCTTCTTGGTAATGGGACTGTACAACTTGTAATCTTTTGATTGCTCATTGTAACAAATAAAGATACATTTTTTGCCTCTATCGTCTAATTTTCTCTTTGTTTCTTCTAGCAATGTGCATATACAACACATCCAAAAATCCTTAAGTGAGATACCATGTGACTTCTACCACTCAGCACTTCATATGTAATTTTATCTTTGACACTCCTTGAAGGACATTTTTTGAGAATATACACCACACATGCTACTGCTTATGTCTAGTATTCATTAGGAAAGTGCTTGGACTTTAATATGCTCCTAGCCATATCCATTATTGTTCAATTCTTTCTCTCTATGACACCATTCTATTGTGGTGTGTATCTTGTAGTAAACTACTTCTTAATTTCATAATATCTACAAAAATCTAAAAACTCATTTGACTTGTATTCACCACCTCTATCTAACCTGAGTACCATGATGTATTGGCCACTTTGTTTTCAACCATTGCTTTGAAATCCTTGAATATTCTGAAGGCTTCAAACTTCTTCTTGAGAAAATAAATTTGTTTTCCTATTGAAATCACCAATAAAAGTTAGAAAATAAATACTTCCACCTAATGATGGAGTCAACATTGGACCACATAAATCAATGTGCACAAGCTCTAATGGTGCCCTTGATTTGTAAGACACTCCTGTTGGAAAACTTTCCCTATGTTGTATTGCAAAATATAACTCTCACATGAACTAGGTAGCTCCTCAATTGGTGAAAATCCTCTCACCATCAGCGTCTTCTGCAATAAGTTGAATCCTCAAAAATGATGGTGTCCATATCTTAGATACCATAGACATGTTTGGTGTAAATAATTTACCTTGAAATTTGCATTGGGCTCTCCTTGGACTATCTTTTGAGTTTCACTCTTGATTTGAAGTGGGAACATTCAGTTCCTTGTCATCTCAACTTTTGCAATCAACTTGTCACTAGGAAGTCTATCCAGTATGATACAAACATTATCTTCAAAAAATACTATATAACCTTTCTGTATAAGCTATCCAATAATCATGAGATTATGCTTCAATTCGGGCACAAAATAAACATATGGAATATGCCTTTTTTCACCATGTTTTGTAAAAAAATTGATTACACCTTTACCCATAGCTAACACTTGATTATCATTACTCAGCTTGACTTCTAAGTTCACAAAACTATCTAAACCTATAAACAAATCTCTATTTCCTATCATATGATTACTACATCCACTATCTAAAAACCAAATATCACTAGAGATCTCTTAAGAAACATGTCATGTAATGAATAATGACCTTGGATTGCTTTCAGATACATTTAAACAATTTGCTTTTTTTTACCCATATCTTCTTGTTTTTTCTAGCATTCATATGCATAATGACCAAATTTCTTGCAGTAATGACACTAAATATTAGACTTATCATACCTTTGAGATTCTTGATTGTTGGTGTGCCCTTTGGAGATATGACAATTAAAATTATAATTTGTCTTTCCACCTTGATTTGGACTATTCCTTCCATCTCTTTAATTATTATTTCTAATCTTGCCTTTGGACCTTGACCTTCCTCTTCCTATATCGAATGGAATCTATGATTTAAATGCATACTCCAAAGAGGAAATATCATTCCTATTAATTCTGGATTGGTGGGATAACAAAGATCCCATCAACTCATCTACAGATCGTTGTGTTAGATCTTTGGATTCTTCAATTGCAACCACAATAGCATTAAAATTACTAGGTATACTTTAAAGGACTTTTTCTACAACCTTCTAATCAGTAATCTCCTCTCCATGTGATCTAATTTGATTAACAATGTTCATAACTTAACTCAAAAATTGGTCTACAAACTCTAAATCTTTCATTTGAAAATTCTCAAAATTTCTCCTAACAGACTATAGTTTAGCCACTTTCACCCTAGTTTCTCCCTTATGAATAGTTTATAAGATATCTCATGCCCTCTTAGATGTACTGCAATCCTAGGAAACATAAACTCATACATTGCTTGTTGAATTAAAAACAAGGCTTTTGCATCTTTTTAAATTCTATTTTCTCAAAGTTCTTTTTTTAGCTCATCTCAAAGCTTGCTAGGCTACTTTATGGAGGTTTTACAAAACCATTTTCTACCATATCCAAAACTTACATAAAGCCTTCATTTTAATAGACCAGAAATCATAGTTCTTACCCATAAATATGGGAATTTGAGGTTGTGTGAGACCGTTGCTTGTTGATATGCTTCAGATGTAATCTACTACAACGATTCTAGATTTGTGTTTTTCTTCCAAATACTATAATTGTTTGGCAGCTTCGTGCACATTTTAACTATGATCTCCTTTAGTGATGAAAACCTCTTTGATTGTGATTTCCTTCAAGACTTCCTCTTGCCTATTTCTCTTTGGTAGTGGGGCTTTCAATTAAGTGCGACATTTATTCTATGATATACCACTTTTCCTTTTTGTTTCCTTTAAGTGCTACAATTGACTTATCAATTCCTTTAACTACTTTGCAAATATCAAGACTCCCTTCTTACGCCAATATCTCATGCAAACTTGTATTGTCTTTGGTGGCAGCTATATTTCTTTTGCTACGGCTTGTTTCTTCTATGGCGACTTTCTACTTGCAATAGCGGCTTACTATGATTCCTTTTGCTGGCGAATCTCTTTAGACTAACGACTTTAGTCTCCCTTGTTGGTAGCTAATATTTAGTGGCTTACATGAATTCGATGATCTTCTCTCCCTTCCATGATGACCTTTATACTGGCAACTTCAATATTATATTTTTTGACCGAAATGAAACCTCCTTGGTGGATTTTGACTACCCTATATCACCTTTAGTGGTGGCGTCTTATGCATTCCTCCTATGGCAACAATTTATGGTGGCTTCACCTTCTGTATATTCTCCTTTCGCTACACAAAAACCTCCCTCCAAATTGGCTCTTCCTTCTGCTACAGAGAACTTTCAATTTCTTTAGACACCTACTCTAGTACTAATCTAAAGGAGGATAGAGGCCAAACACACAATACTACAACATCTAAATGTTGGTTTAGGACTGGACAATTGAGAGGGGGGTGAATCAGTTGTCACACTTTTACAATCTTTTCTCTCTCAATCTTTCTTTTCCAGTTATAATTAATTTAATGATATAAAAATTTCAGCATCAATCAATAACATATGAACAGAAAACATAGATAACACATTCGACACCAAGATTTTGAGGTGGAAACCCGGTTAAGGGAAAAACCATGGTGGGGGTTAACCCACAAATATTAATACCCTGTTAAAAGTATTTTTACAAATGGGAATGCACATACATTCAACCTCACTGCCTAGAGCTCACTGCTCAAATGGAGGCTCACTGCCTATGGAAACATTACAAGAGAATGACAGAAATTTGAACTAATTAATAGCATCTACTTGTGCAAGAATTTTAGTTCTGGTTAAGTATAAAAACTGATCTTACACATTTCATCCTTGCTCTGCTCTTCCTACTGTTTTGCTTCCATTCGCACTTTAGATTTTTGCTCTTCTCACATTCGCCTTATTTGCATACACCACACACACTAAATCATCCAATTTCATCAGCTATATATATCCGCAATATGATCCACAATCATTCTATCAGTTGGCTTCAACAACACTTAGAACTTTTATGAATGCTCTGCTCTGTCGGCTAGATCTATGTATAACTTAAGGTGCAGACCAAAACTTGCTCTTGAAAATCATTACTCATGTCAGCCACTGTCACTGATCATTATCATTTGTCCAACAAATGACTTCCATACATCCGGAATCAAGATCTTCTGCAATGTCAGCTTGTTCTTCTTTTGTCTGCTCTGACAAATTGGAACCCGGTACTCAGAGACTAATATCTTTTGAATCCTTCATCACCGGAGGACAAAAATCTAGAGTTAGACTATCTTGACAATGCATATGGCTCCCCTAGATCTGCAACTAATCATAGCTTCCCACCGGAGAGACCCAGACCAAAATGTCAGACCCTATTGTTGCTCTGTTCCTAACTCACCAGACTTAGACAAATTTTGAATCTGACTTTCAGTATGAACAAATTGTGTTATGCGGATGATTGGGATGATCTTAATTGCCATCTATAACAACATATATCATGCCTAGCAGTGTCTCTTGCCAACAATCTCCCCCTTTGGCATTGATGGCAACACTTAGTGAAAAATGACTAAGTCTCTAGTGCAACTCCTCCTTTGTACACTCGTGTATTTCACTTATTCTGGTGCTCCCCCTTTTCTGAATACCTCATTTTTCACTGCCCTTTACTCCCCCTTTGACATCAATGGCAAAGGGTGGGGTCCTTAAGCCAAAACTCTCCAAAAATTGTCTATATACTACCGCATATGTACAAATGATCATTAAGTTTTATTTACATGAACTTAAGAATGTCTGCAAAACTAGTTTTTATTTGCACAAGTTCGGAGGCCCAAGTACTCTTCATTCCATCCAAAATGGAGATGTGCCCATTTAGCATAAATTAATATGTTTCTGCCTTTGACAGATCTGTTGGATCACTAGTCTAAGCTGCATTCTGAGCTTCAGATAGGGCATTAAACATTGTCTCTAACTTAGGAGCAATTAATCCCCAGAGCTCACACATTCTCTTCATAATGTTACCCTTTTCTTTAACAAGCCTCTTTATTTCATCTGTCAGCGTGATTACTTGGCATTCTTGACTTATAGGGGAAACTGTTAGAGGATCAAAATTTTGAGAGAGATCTGATAATTTATGTTCTTGCTCCTTTATCTTTTTCTCAATATCCTCATTAACTTTGGGCCATGATAGACAAAATTTGTACATATCACTTCCATCATTCAGAGCATTCTAAATACCTTTTATGCTGATACTTAGTATTCTTCTATCATTTCTTATCAAATTCCTTATTTCACAAAATTTCTTATCCAGGAATTCTTTTTGAACTTTTGCTTCCGTAGACTTCTCAAATGACTCAAAATGAGTATTCATAGAACTTACAAGATTTTTTAGATGTTCAAAGGGGGAATTAGATGGACTCTTCTGGTAGGTAGGCATTAACTTTTCCAAAATCCTGGATGCAAGCCCCAATAGTTCATTATCCTCCATATGGAATTTTAACATCTTTTTTCTGGCCTTTACTTGGGTGAATGATGCTATTTTCATCAGTTGAATTGGAGAGAAAGCATCAGGATTGGCTAGACCTTGGAGTAGTTCAAGTTCATCAAGCTCACTCAACTCTTTTTCAAGAAGACTTTTCACTGCATCTGCAGTGTCTCTTGCAACATTTTCTGAACCATCCTTTTGTTCATCAGATTTCTTAATATTTTCTTTATGTGTTTCAACATTTGCACCATCTTCTTCTGCTTTATCTTTCTTTGTGTTCTCTCCAAAAGGACTCTTTCCTATTTTCTCATCACTTGCTACCTGATCCGGAGGGATCTGTGAAGTAGTAATATTATCTTCTTTCTCTGACGTATCAGATGGATTGGGAGTATCTCATGTACCAACTACTTTATCCAACATTTCTATATTCACCTAATTTGCGTGTTCTACTTCTGGAACAGAGGCTTCACCCAACTCAAATTGCTACTCAATAATGTTCTCTTCTTCACTATCCGAAACTTCTTTTGTTATTATGGGAAAATTGTGCTTTCTTAATGCTTTCAAAAGAATCTCTTGAGTTTCTTCAACGATTTCACTTGTTTCTCCAAGCATGAGCTTGTTCATTCTCTTTTTTCTTTCAAAGTCATCTTTGACTTCCTTGAATATCATATCTATTTGATCAGGAGAAATTTGAGGACACAAATTTATTAGCTCATATTTTCTAATCTCCGTGTCCTTGCACTTGGCATTTTCTTTTCTCAACTCCAAGATATTTGACAAACTTTGTGATAACTCAAAAGTTATCTCAATCAGTACCTTGTTGTAGATGTTGAGATATCTGACCACTGCTTCCTCCAACACCCTTTTATCCATATCATTGTATTCATCATAGAATTCAATCATGGGTTTTAGATTACCATCCACAGTGACTGATTTTATCACATCTTCTAGGGAGAGTGTGGGCTTCTCAACAAATTCCTCATAATCTTCTGTCTTTTACTTTTTGCTAGCCCTCTTACTTTTGGTTAACTCTACATCTTTTGTTTCAGTGACCTTTAGTTCCTTGATTTCAATGTCAGTGTCTGTATCTACTTCTTCTTCTCTTCTGCTTTCATAGGTCCAGGATGCTTTTGTTTTCTTCCTTTTCTCCCATTTTCTGGATGATTTTGCTTCCGGTTTTGCAGTTTTAGAAGGAGCAAAGGCAGTAGTAGAGCTTCTAGTAGTTCTTGAAGTGGAAGAGAATTCCATTGGATCACCTGTCAGTTTCTTATCTTGTTTATTTTTCTCATCCTTCTCTATTCTTTCTCTGAATTTCTTCACAGCTTCCTTAGTTAGGCCAAGATTTTCAGCTAACTATTGAATTTTTTTTCTTACTCTCCTATTGGTTTCAAGTTCTCTGAGCTCAGTATGCAATTTTAAACTAAGCTCCTCATAAGTTCCAAATCTTTCAACTATTGTGTCTTTGGGCTTGCTTAGCATATGTTGAGCATACATATCTAAGATCCTTTTATCTACTTCATACCCCATGGGCATGATCCAAATAGTTCTGGGTTCCACTACTTCTATTAAACACTGATCAATATCAACCATGAAGCATATTTCATTCTTGTACTTGTCAACAATTGAATTAGGAATTCTTTCCCTTGAGTGCATCATACTCTGAAAATTCTTGAAGTAACCCCATATTGCAATTTTCTGAGCTTTGAAATCACCAATGCTGCGAAGATGATTTCTGATTTGAATGGTAACTAGCTCATCCTTAGTCCAATGCACACCTTTTGCCTAAGGTATCTCATTCATAAAGTAAAAGAATAGACATAGAATCAATGTACCATACTTGAAAGTGTTTTTCTTATCTTTCTTGATCTTGTTCAAATTTTCAATCAGTTCATTCTGTAGTAGTTCACACAAGTCATAATCAACATTTTCCTTTAGCATCTTATATGCAGCATATATGGGTGTTCTGAAAATAGAATTTTCTTTGCTCGAGTGGTAAATCTTGTACCCAATCACCATGGAGGTGAATTTGACATCCGGTTCTATAATATTGTTACTGGTCATTGCCCTTCTGTTGAACTTAGCTCCAGTAGCATCAGTTACTGTCTAGTTTTTCACGACTTTCAGTATGAGCAATCCTCTAGTTGAGTTTAAACCAGTTACATTTATAATAGCATCCCTGGTAATCTTGAATGGTTTTAACAACCAAATGAATTCATCATGCATCTAACTCAAGACGTATCAGACCCATTCATCCTCATCAAATGTTGGAAACCCCATAATCTGAATAAAGTGTTTATCATGTAGGGCCTTATACTCAGGTTTAAGTTTGTGATTTTCATCCATGAGTTGTTTCTCAAATAATTCTACATACCATGAATCTCCAAACTCATCTATATTTGCATGAATATAAACCCTAATGTCATCTACATGCAACACACCATACGGAACACTTGAAAAAGCACCTAACAGGTCGACTTCAATTGATTTGTGAGGATGCTTCTTAAATTTTGGTTGAGGCCTTTCAGTAATGTCAACAACATGAGGAGTAGCCATCTCAATAGATTTTAGATTCAAAGCTTTACATAGAGGTACCTTTTTCTTTCGCGGGGTTGGGGTTGATCAATTACCGGTTGAATATGCTCTTTGCCTCAATCTCTAGATTTACAGCTCAAATACTCTACCTGTTTTCTTTGAAAGCAAGGTGATTCAAATGAGTGACCAAGTGACCTTTTAAAGATTCACATCACCTAATTTGTCTTTGTAATAAATGTGTTGCCCTAGTTGTATCTAGTTACATTATTTTTGACAGATCTTCATGAATCACTCCGCAAGATTTCATATCAACATCCTTTCTTCCAGAAATCCTTCCAAAGGTTCTGAACCAATTCAGAATATTCTCTTTTATTGTGCTTGACTCAGGCACCCACTTACTGACTGGGGCAATTTGATGTTCAATGCAGCTCCCCCTAAGCCAGAGCTTCTGACTTAATTCCTGGAGGAATTGTCAGCCCCGGATTCTGATGCGGACCCATCACTATTGTTTATTGTATCTTTCTTTATCCAAATCTTGTTCATTTCACTCTGTATCTCATTCACATCAATTTTCCTTTTGCCTCTGTCTTGTCTCTGCTCATTCGATTTTCTATTTACCGGACCTCTTCTTCCATTGTTCCTATTTCTGTAGAATCTTGCAACATGACTAAATTTATTGCAGTTAAAGCATACTTGATTTCCTCTTAACCTGCATTGATTAGCTCTATGACCAAATTTATTGCAAGCAAAGAAGTAGCCATTGAAAGAATTGTCATTTGAGTTATTCATTATCATACTTCTACATTCATTGGATTTGTGACCATACCTCTTGCATTTGAAGCATTGACCAGAGAAGGATGGACCATTTTGATTTGCTCTACTTCTATACTGAATAGCTCTATGACCAAATTTATTGGAATTGAAACAATTTCCATTAAATGATGGATATCTTTGAGCATTAGGCTATCTTACCGGAGGTTTTCTAGTTATGTTCCTTTTATTCCTTGGTTGAAAATTTCTTTGTCCAGATCTGGAGCTTTCACCTTTCTCATATATAAGATTACGCTTGTCATTATCTTTTTTCTATTCTTCAATTAGTGCTTCAAGTTTAGTTGAGCTTATTTTGAACTTCTCTTTATACTCATTTACAATTTCTAGGTCATGTCTGAGAGTGATAATCTGTCTCTCAAGTTTTCTCTCATTGTTTCTGCTTTCTTGTAGATTAGATTCTAGGAGACCAGCTATTCCATCCAGTCTGCAGTATTCGTCAGTTCTCTCTTTCAGATTTTGCTTCATCTCTTCTTCAGTTTTCTTCCTATCTTCAATTTCCTTAGTCAGTCTCATCACCCCAATTTCCATTTCATGTTTTAGAACAACTTCTTTAGCTAACTTTTCACATTCTTTTGTCTTTTCTTTCAGGGCCTTATCTTCCAGTTGAAGAGGTTGCTCCTTTCCTTTTGCATTGGATTTGCTCAACTTTTCTTTTAAGATCTCAATGAAGTCTTCGGCCTTTTTGAGATTATCTTGCAGTTCTTGGACTTCTGCCTTGGACTGCTCAAGATCATCTAGGGCGAGATTAAGTTGTCCTTGAAGATTGTATTCATCCATTTTTACTACCTTCCTAGATCTTCTTTAAGTTGTTAAACTTTTCTAAAGGAACCTTGCTCTGATACCAATTGTTGGTTTAGGACTGGACAACTGAGAGGGTGGAGTGAATTAGTTGTCACACTTTTACAATCTTTTCTCTCTCAATCTTCCTTTTCCAATTATAATTAATTTAATGATATAAACATTTCAGCATCAATCAATAACATATGAACATAAAACATAGATAACACATTCGACACCAAGATTTTGACGTAGAAACCTGATTAAGGGAAAAACCACGGTGGGGGTTAACCCACAAATATTAATACCCTATTAAAAGTATTTTTACAAATGGGAATGCACATGCATTCGAGCTCACTACCCAGAGCTCGCTGCCTATGGAAACATTATAAGAGAATGACAGATATTTGAACTGATTAATAACATCTACTTATGCAAGAATTTCAGTTCTGGTTAAGTACAAAAACTGATCTTACACATTTCATCTTTGCTCTGCTCTTCTTACTGTTTTGCCTTCATTCGCACTTTGGATTTCTTCTCTTCTCACATTCACCTTATTCGTATACACCACACACACTGAATCATCCAATTTCATCGGCTATATATATCCACAATATGATCTACAATCATTCTATCAGTTGGCTTCAACAACACTTAGAACTTTTATGAATGCTCTGCTCTGTCGGCTAGATCTATGTATAACTTAAGGTGCGGACCAAAACTTGCTCTTGAAAATCATTACTCATGTCAGCCACTGTCACTGATCATTATCATTTGTCCAACAAATGACTTCCATACATTCGGAATCAAGATCTTCTACAAGGTCGGCCTGTTCTTCTTATGTATGCTCTGACAAATTAGAACCCGGTACTCAAAGGCTAATATATTTTGAATCCTTCATCAACGGAGGACAAAAATCTAGAGTTAGACTATCTTGACAATGCATATGACTCCCCTAGATCCGTAGCTAATCATAAGTTCCCACCGGAGAGATCCAGACCAAAATGTCAGACCATGTTGTTGCTCTGTTCCTAACTGACCAGACTTAGACAAATTCTAAATCTGACTTCCGGTATGAACAAATTGTGTTATGCGGATGATTGAGATGATCTTAGTTGCCATCAATGACAACATATATCATGCCTAGCAGTGTCTCTTGCCAACACTAAAACTTCTATTGCTTGATGAAAAACATTAGAAATTGTCTTAATATATAGAGGATTTTACAAGGCATTACTAGTACAATACATTTAATATTTTTCCCACTTCTAGAAACTTCCTAAACTATCTTGCCCCATCTAGAGACTTACTAAACAAAACATTTACTAGTTTGCCATCTTTTTCTAAATATAGGAAACAATTAATTAGTGATCGATGGGAGAAATTACATTATTAAAACTTCAAAAAATTGAAAGCCTACAATTGTTTAAGTGTGGCCATGCAATTTACCCTCTTTCGATACCTTATAAAGTGCTTAATTTAGTAAATTTCTTATCAAAAACCTTTGTTTGGTCTTTAATTATTAGATTAGGGGAAGAATAAAGAAACCTAAAATTTTGCAAATATATTTTTTTTTCTTTGTTCTACTAATCTCTTATTTCCATGAAGAAGAGGCCTAGGTGTAAAGCTTCACATTTTAATTTCTAATGATTTCTGGTTTAATGAATGTTTTTTTGTTTGACTGATGCACACAGCAACTTGGATTAAATGTGATAACGGAGTATATCATTGGATATATATACCCAGGCAGACCAGTGGCTAATGTGGCATTCAAGACATATGGGTACATTAGTATGTATCAGGCTCTTTCATTTCTTCAAGACTTTAAGGTGGGGCATTACATGAAAATCCCTCCACGCTCCATGTTTATAGTTCAGGTTGGTGCCCTTCTCCTTTTCATTTGTACAACCTTTTTAAACCCATAAATATATAAAAATGAAAACCAAGTCTGCAGAAAACTTCAGGAAAGAATGCATATTTTTATTTACTATGGATGAAATACAAAAAATAATTATACAGTGGCTTTTTTAAGGTTCTCTATGTAGAGGCTCTTTTCTGATGTTCTAAGAAATTCTTAATAAATGTATTAAACAATGTAGAAATACAATATTTTAGTTTCTATTAAATTAAGCTTATTATGTTTGCAGTTAATTTTATTCTATTATCGTATATTAATACAAAATATAATTATTAATTATAATATTTTATTATATTTTAATTTATTTTTATTAAATACATCAAATATTAAGATGATGTTTTTTACATGTGTTTTGTTTTACATTAGATTTTTTTTGAAATTTTTTGAGAAATGTTTCTAACTTTCACCTTTCTTATAATATACATTTGTTGAACATATATTTTAAATAGAGTAAACATACAAAGATATGGTCTATATTAATATATACCCGTGTACAAATTTCATATATTTTTGTAGAACATATACTTTAAATAGAATAAACATACAAAAGTATGGTCTATATTAATATATACTTTTATACAAGTTCTAGGTGTTTTGTTTTACATTAGAAAATAAATATTTCTAAATTTTCTAAAAAATGTTTTGAACTTTCACCCTTCTTCCAACATACTTTTGTTGAACATATACTTTAAATAGAATAAACATACAAAGGTATGGTCTATATTAATATATATTTGTATACAAGTTTAGGTGTTTCATTTTACATTAGAAAATAAATATTTTTAAATTTTCTAAGAAATATTTCTATCTTTCACGCTTCTTCCAATATACTTTTGTTGAACCTATACTTTAAGAATAATACAAAGGCATGGTCTATATTAATATATACATGTGTACAAGTTTCATATCTAATAGAGTTATGTATTTAAAAAATGGGGATGCTATAATGATTTATATTTACATATTAAATTTACAGGTGGTGGGTACTTTAGTTGCAACCTTTGTATACTTTGGAACAGCATGGTGGTTATTAGATTCAATAAAAAATATTTGTCATCCAGAACTATTGCCTCCAGGTAGTCCATGGACTTGTCCTTATGATGATATTTTCTTCAATGCATCTATTATATGGGGAGTAGTTGGTCCACAAAGGATCTTTGGCAACCTTGGTTTGTATGCAAAGCAAAATTGGTTCTTCTTGGTGGGTATACTTGCACCTATACCTGTTTGGCTTTTTTCGAAGTTGTTTCCCAAAATAAAATGGATCCCATTTATAAACATGCCTCTTATTCTAAGTGGTTCATCTGCCATGCCAGCTGCAAGATCAATAAACTATCTTTGTTGGTTCACAATGGGATTTTTGTTCAACTTCATAATTTTTAGAAGACATAAACAATGGTGGAGTAGGTATAACTACATCATATCAGGGGCATTAGATGCAGGAGTGGCATTTATGGTTTTTATTTGTTATTTTGCATTTCAGTCAACAAACAACATAGGTGTGGGATGGTGGGGTGAAGAAGCTAATGATCATTGTACTCTTGCAAGATGCCCAACTACCTCTAATGTCTATGTGGAAGGTTGTCCACACTTCCATTAAACCAATACTAATGCCTCACTTTTTAATGCAAGATGTACTTTCAAAAGTTTATTCTATTAGTGTAGCTTCACACATCTCGCCCCTTATATAGCTCAATTGTAAGTTATTTGTATAGTTTTTCAATTTATATTAGCTTAATTATCTTTTGGTTATATGTATGCATTTATCAATGATAATTATAAATTTAATATACATTGTGAAAGTTAAATTAATTAAAATATTATTTAGTTTAACTTTTTTAAAGAATAAGTGTCTTATATTACTTTGTATAAAGATTTATATTATAGGTATCTAATAAAAAGAACTTGGGTAAAAGTAGCCACACCTTAAAGTTCAAACAAAACCAAGATTTACATATTATAGTTTTTTCAAGTAGTAACTAAATCTCTCACACATTTATTTGAGTTCTATTAGATTGGATAGATTAAATGGATTGCAAAGGGAATTTATTATTTTGGCTTTTTAAGATTCATTTTTCAAATTTATTTTATTTTATATAGCATGTGGTTAGTTTGTAAGTAGAAGTTAGAATATGAATTAATTTATAGTGTTTTATTTTATTATTTTAAGGGAAAAGGAATTTAGGAAAGTTTGCACTTACTATGTTTTGAGAAAGTAATTTTGTTTGTGTACTCTTAGATTTAGTATTTTTTAAAGTTGTACTTTAATTACAATAAAAAGGGTTTGAGTTTTAAATTTTTATATGAGTGAAGGAAAGAAGGTTGATAATTTGAGTTTGCACTTTTTTTCAATCTAAAAAGTAGTTATATTTTTTACAAATTTATTTGGGTTCTATTAAATTAGATGGTTAAAAGGATTGTAATTTAAAAAATTTAATCTTTAAAATTTTTCTTTAATTATTTTGTTTTATTTGACATAGCATTGGCTTATTAGTAGAAGTTTTGAAGATCCTTTTATAATTTCATGGAAGGAAAATTTAGTAAAGGTTATAGTTAAATCAGGTTGATTGTGCTTCGAGAAATGTCAATTTATTTGTATATTGTTAGATTTAGTCTTATTTAATTAATACTAGGAGTTTAGTTATAATAAAAGAAGGGGTTGAGGCTTAAATTCCTATATGGGTTTTAGGAATAAGGATTATGGGTTTTAGGAATAAGGATTAGACTAAAAAGGTTGAGTTCAAGGCTATAGTAAAAATTGCATTCTTAGTATAACTTCTTATAAATCTTTTCTTGATATAAAATTATATGTGAATTTAGTACATTTATTTTTCTTTTGTTAATTTGGGATTAGTAATCATGCATTTTTATAATGTTATTTTTTTCAAAACCAACACAAAACCTACAAGCTAAAATGGGAAAGTAAATCTTTACACAAAAAGGCTACCAAAAAATGGATAGGAAATTTCAAAGAACAATAGAGGAAGCCACAAAGAAAGGAGTTCATCCTAGCATCTCGCCTCAAGTAGTCATCAGGACAGTCCCAAAATCTACCAAAGAAGCAAAATTTATGTGTTCAAATTCCAAAATCATTGCTCAGAGGAAGGACTGAAGAGCTCAAGGCCTTTGCATTAATCAGTGAGTTTTGGATAAACTCTATTTCCAAACGAACTTTGATTGAATGGATAGAACAAAACTAGCCTACTATAGAAGAGCTAGTCACTCTAGAAGAATGTTTTTTAGTGATCAAATTTCATAAAAAGGAAGATAGAGATGTTGTCTTCCAGAAAAATAAATGGTTCTTGAATGGTGCAAGACTTTATTACCAACTTTGGCAACCCAATTTCAATGGAGAAAAAGTCAAAATCTCCTTCACCCCTTTCTGGGTTTGTCTCAAAAACCTTCCTATGGAGTATAGGAACCCAATATCCTAAAATTGATAGGTGACACAATAGGAATGTTCCAACTAAATGACATGAACACCCTACAAAATGCAAATGAAAATATAAGGATGTGTATCCTACTTGAAATCATGAGGGGATTTCTTGAATCTATAAAACTAGCAACATTAGAAGGAATTTGGGTACAAGAAATATATTATGAGGGGTCAGAACTAAGATGCCTAACCTATAAAGGATATGGGTAGAATAAATATCAAAATCAAATCTATCCAAGCTCAGGAGCTAAAAATTATCAATGCAATTTTCAAGAGAGGGAAACAGAGACAGAGAAAGACATACGAGAAGCACAAAACATCAGTGACAAGACACCACAAAGACTAATAAGTTAACCCATTCAGATGGAGAAACACAAAACATGTTCTGTGAAGCTAGACTACATATATTTCTACCCATAGAGTCCTCAAGAAAAGAGGTAGGAAAAAAATATTAAATGCAACTAAGGAAGATGGTGAGGAAATAGAGAAAATGGGAAATACTCTAAACTCCTTAATCAATGAACCCCTCCTCAAAGTTGGAGGTGAGTTATGTGATGACATAGTAGAAGAAATATTGTAGCAATATTTAGACCCAAGGATCTATACTCTTTGAAATATGAATCAATGCACAGATGTAGATGAGTTAGCCTCAATGCAAGCACATGGACCCTCTCCTTGCCTTGGGTGACCTCCAAGTCACTCTCGCTCTTGTGGAAGGAGCCAGTCGAGTGGGGGTGAGACCTGGGGGTGGTTTTGTTCTCTCAGGAGTAGAATGTCATGAAGAATGGTTGGTCAATCCTGGGGCATGTCGTTGTTAGCTATGTGTTGTTCAATGACTGTTGTGGTGGAGATAATAATATGACCTAAAGGGTCACTAGTTATCGATCTCGTATTTGGGTTTCTAGTGTTCCAGGATCAAGATAGATGTCTATTGTAATTGTTGATAATCCTAGTTTGTTGTAATATTTCTTCTATGGCTTGTGTTGGGAATTAAGGTGTCTCAACCTTGGTAATTCCTTGCATTATTTATGTTTGTATTTATTATTTAATTGCCTATGTTGTAAATAATTGTAAATTCCATATTGTCATATTGTGGGATGTGGCACGGTGATGTGTCATCCTACATGGAAGATGACAACTTGTAATTTTGTCCTCATGTGAGGAGATAGGCATCCCACTTTGTGGTAGGAGCATTTTACCATGTGTCAGCATCTTTCATGTTGTGTAAGGGAATATTGACCAAAACAGTTATGATGGATTCCTATGATAGAATCTATGACATGTAAGAGTCAGAAATAGAAGCTTGTAAGACAGGGGCAACCCAAGGTGGACTATGACAAATTCTATGACGATCGTAAGTGTCGTAAGAGCATCTGTCATAGCCCATTTTAGAAATAGGTGACCTCTTTGGGATGGGAGTTGTGGACAAGTGTTAGGTACATTCTACAATATTGACCAAGTGTCCTTAGGCATGGGTTTTGGGCCATGAGGCCAAGTTGAACGCCCATCCCAAGATAGGTCTAATATTGCCTTGTATATTCTATATAAATAGGTGCTTGGAGAGAGAGTTGTATCAAAGGTTTACAGGTACTGTTATGCTGCCGGATTGACTCCAGATACAAGTGTTGAAGACCATTAAATCTTGCATTGCAATTGTATTGTAAATAACTTTCAGATTTGTTAATACATTGTGTAGGTTTCTGAGTGTGGGGTTTTTCACCTGATAAGGGTTTTCCCCACTGTAAATCTTTGTCTCTCTTCTTCTATCTTCTTTCTAGTTCTTGTGTATTGTTGTAATATCTCTGTTAGATGTTATATGTTGTTGTAGTGATAAGGAATAAATTGAATTTGCATAGCTCTCCCCTCATTAGATTAGTGTAGGAAGCATTTTCCACACACCTAGCTTCCTTTTAGTTGGTATCAGAGCCTGGCTAGTTTTGGTCTTAGTTGTTGGGTAGGGGTTTTTGAGCTGATCTTAAGTTGAGTGGGAGTCTGTGTAGAGTATTTTAATTTCTATTACAGCAAGGAGATAGCAAGCGCATCTGGAAGAATGGAAGTGGAGAAATTCAATGGCACTAATTTTGAGCTATGGAAGCTCAAGATGGAAGACATGCTTGTTGACTGAGACCTTTGGGAAACTGTTACTAGAACTAAACCAGTTGCAATACAACAAACTGATTGGGATCTTAAGGATTGGAAGGTTAAGGTGTCATAAGACTTAGTCTTGTTGATTTTGTGTTGTTAAATGTCCATGAGGAGAAAACTGCAACATTGCTTTGGAAGAAGTTAGGAGATGTGTATCAAGCCAAATCCCTAGTTAATAAACTTTTTTCTGAGAAAGAAGTTGTATTCTCTTCAAATGGAAGATGAAGGATCTATTGCCAAACATATGAATTCTTTTAACATGTTGGTTGCACAGTTGACATCTATAGGTGTGAAAATGGAGAAGTAGGATCAATGCATGACCCTACTTTGTTCTTTGCCAGATTCATGGGATCATCTTGTCATGGCTATCAGAAGCACCACTGCCACCTTCAAGATGTAAGATGTGGTATCTACATTGTTATCTAAAGAGATGTAGAGAAAGTCTTCTGATGCAGCCAAAGAGGCTCTTGCGGTTCGTGGAAGACCTAAAGAGAAAGGGAAGAAGAAGGACAAGAAAGGTGAAAAGGGTAGATCCAAATCTCCTAGAAAGCCCAAGACCCTTTGTTGGAACTATAGTAAAACTAGGTATTTTTGAAAGGAATGCAAAGAGGAGAAGAAAAAGAAGTAATCTCCTGATTCAGATTCTGACAAATCACAAGATGATGGTGATGCTTTCATCGCAGCCCTAGCAACCCATGCATCTGATGATGTGTGGCTCATTGACTCTGGTGTATCATTCCACGTGACCTCACATTGAGACTAGTTCACTAAGTATGAGGAGTTCGATGGTGGAAAGGTGTACTTGGGTGACGACTCTCATCTGAAGATTATTGGTCATGGAAGAGTCTCTATCTGATTCCCTGATGGTCAAGTGAAGGGGATCTCTGGGGTTATGCATATCCCAGGCTTAGTACAAAACTTACTTTCTGTAAGTAGTTTGAATGATGCAGGTGTGCAGGTTGTCTTTTCGAAAGAAGGATGCAAGATGACTAAAGGAGCTATGGTGCTTGCTAAGGGTACTAGGAGAGGTACTTTGTTTTAGCTGGAGGCATGCATTTCACAATGCAATAGTTCTTCTGATTCAAAGAAGAGGGCAGCAGTCACTTCATCCCCACCATCTAAACAAGCAGTTAAGAGATCTGTCGTTTCTAGTTCTGATATTTGTAATCATGCCTTGGAAGTTAAACTTCCTGCTGAAAAGATAATGTTATGGCATAAGAGATTTAGCCACATTGGTGAGAAGGGTCTACGTACCCTGAAAAATAAAAACCTCCCTGATGGGTTAGATGATTGTAATCTTGAGTTCAACTTTTGCGAACATTGCATATATATGAGAAACAAAACCATGTTTAGTTTTATTCGAGTTCTCACAAGTCTTCTAGTGTGTTGGACCTTGTTCATTCTGATGTATTGGGTCCTGTTAATGTTCCTTTGTTATCAAAATCTATATATTTTGTATCTTTCATAGATGACTATAGTAGAAGGACATGGATTTATTTTCTCAGAAGCAAATCTGAAGTCTATAGTAAGTTTAAGGAGTTTAAGGCCTTTGTTGAAAATCAGACTTGTAAAAAGATTAAGTGTTTGAGAACTGACAATGGTGGTAAGTTATGTTCTACAGAATTCGATAAATATTGCAAGGAACTTCAGATTGAAAGACATAAGACAACTCCATACACCCCGCAGCAAAATGGAGTTGCAGAAAGGATGAATAGGACACTGATGGAGAAGGCTAGGAGTATGCTTAGTGGAGGTGGCCTAGAACAAAAGTTTTGGACTGAAGCTGTTACCACTGCTTTCTATCTTGTTAATAGATCTCCTACATCAGCTCTTGTTGGAAAGACACCCATGAAAGTGTGGTCTGGTAGAAAACCTTCAATAAGGCATCTTCACATTTTTGGTTGTGAGGCATATGCACATGTGCCTAGGGAGAAGCCGTCAAAATTGGAGAACAAGGCTGTTAAGTGTATCTTCATTGACTATGGTGTTGGTGTGAAAGGATACAAGCTTTGGGACCTTGTGGCTGAAAAAGTGTTGTATAGCAGAAGTGTCATCTTTAGAGAGCTTACACCTTCTTCCATTGTTTTACAGCCAGAAGAAAAAGAAAAGAAAGAGGATGTTGTTTAGTTTCCTCCTACCCCTGAGAAGACTGAATAGAAAGACAATGTTGGACCTAATGATGAGGAGAGCTCTTGCAACTCTGAAAGCTCAGATGAAGAAGTTGAACCTCAACCTCAGCTCTTGAGGAGTTCTACATAGATAAGAAAGCAATTGGAAAGGTTTGGTTTTATATTGCTTGATTCTAGTTGTGCTTTTGCTTTGCTTACTAACAGTGATGAACCTAGAACTGTATCAGATGCTATGGATATGAAAGATACAGGTTCCTCGAAAGAAGCCATGGAGGATGAAATGGCTTCTTTGGAAAAGAATCAAACTTGGGACTTGGTGCCTTTGCCTCCTGGACGGAAACCCATTGGATGCAAATGGGTGTTCAAGAAGAAATTTGGCGCAGATGGCAATGTTGAGAAGTATAAGGCCAGATTGGTTGCGAAGGGGTATTCACAAGTGGAGGGTATAGATTATGGTGAGATCTTCTCTCCATTTGCAAAGCTAACATCCATTCGATTCCTATTGTCTCTTGTAGCAGCTTATGACTTAGAGGTAGAATAGATGGATGTGAAGATAGCTTTCCTTCATGGTGATTTAGAGGAAAAAATCTACATGTCACAACCAGAGCATTACATGGTGAAAGGTAAAGAAAATTTGGTTTGCAAACTTAAGAAGTCTTTGTATGGTTTGAAGCAATCCCCTAGGAGATGGTACTTGAAGTTTGATGCCTTTATGTTGTCAATTAGATTTGTGAGATTGAAATCAGATCACTGTGTGTATTATAAGTTTGATGGTGATCGTATTCTCATTATTACATTGTATGTTGATGATATGTTGCTCATTAGGAAGGGTAAGAATATGATTTCTAATTTTAAATCTCAGTTGTCAGCATAGTTTGGAATGAAAGATTTAGGGACAGCTAGGTACATTCTAGGAATGGAAATCAGAAGAGACAAAACCAACAGAAAACTTTGGTCAAGCCAGAGTAAGTATGTGAAGACCGTGTTGGATAGGTTTAGCATGGCAGATTGTAGACCATTGTGTTTTCCTATTTCTTTGGGAACAAAGTTGTCTGTTGAGGATTGTCCAAAATCTCCTAGTGAGGTGGAGGACATGAGTAGAGTACCTTATGCTAGTGTTGTTAGCAGTTTGATGTATGCTATGGTCTACACAAGACCAGACATTGCCCAAGTAGTGGGAGTCCCTATTCGATTTATGGCTAATCTTGGACAAGTTCATTGGGATGCAGTTAAGCGAGTGTTTAGGTATTTGAGGGGTATTTCCGAGTATTCCATATGTTATCATGGTAATGTTACAGGACCTCTGCATTCTGTTGATATTCATAGATTTGTGGATTTAGATTGGGCAGGGGACATTGACAGCAGAAGATGCACCAGTGCTTATGTGTTTACACTATTTGATGGTGCTATTAGTTGGATGAGTAAGCAACAACCTGTTGTTGCTTTGTCCACAACAGAAGATGAGTATATGGAAACAACTCACACTTGTAAGGAAGTCATTTGGATTAAGAGATTATGTTCAGATATTGGTGTTGATGCAGGTCAAATGATGATCAATTGTGACAGTCAGAGTGAAATTTGCCTTGCGAAGAATCCAACTTTCCATGCTAGAACAAAGCACATTGATGTTTAGTTTCACTTTGTATGAGACATGGTTGAGGATCGAAAGGTAAATTTGGAGAAGGTAGACACTTTGAAGAATGTTACAGATGCATTGATGAAGCCAGTGGGCACAAAGAAGTACAGATGGTGTTCGGAGTCTATGGGCCTCTCAGCCTATAGCAGTTAAATCCTATTTTTATATTGGCTCTTACAAGGTGTTTGAAAAGTGGGAGAATGTTGGGAATTAAGGTGTCTCAACCTTGGTAATTCCTTGATTATTTATGTTTGTATTTATTATTTAATTGCCTATGTTGTAAATAATTGTAAATTACATATTGTCATATTGTGGGATGTGGCACGATGATATGTCATCCTACATGGAAGATGACAACTTGTAATTTTGTCCTCACATGAGGAGGTAGGCGTTTCACTTTGTGGTAGGAGCATTTTGCCATGTGTCGGCATCTTTCATGTTATGTAAGGGAATATTGACCGAAATGGTTATGATGGATTCCTATGACAGAATCTATGACATGTAAGAGTTGGAAATAGAAGCTTGTAAGACAGGTGAAGACATGTGTCATGAAGCATCTTTGAAAAAGGCATATTTGGGTGCCCCAAGGTGGACTATGACATGTTGTAAGAAAGTATTCTATTTATAGCCTATGTATGACAGATTCTCTTACAACTGTAAGTTGTAACCGCTATGATAGATTCTATGATGGTCGTAAGTGTCGTAAGAGCATTTGTCATTAGCCCATTTTGGAAATAGGTGACCTCTTTGGGATGGGAGTTGTGGACAAGCGTCAGGCACATTTTGCAATGTTGACCAAGTGTCCTTAGGCGTGGGTTTTGGTCCATGAGGCCAAGTTGAATGCCCATCCCAAGATAGGTCCAATATTGCCTTATATATTATATATAAATAGGTGCTTGGAGAGAGTTGTATCACAGGTTTACAGGTACTGTTATCCTGCTGGATTGACTCCAGATATGAGTGTCAAATACCATTGAAGCTTGCATTGCAATTGTATTGTAAACAACTTTCAGATTTGTTAATACATTGTGCAGGTTTCTGAGTGTGGGGTTTTTCACCCGATAAGGGTTTTCCCCACTGTAAATCTTTGTCTCTCTTCTTCTGTCTTCTTTCTAGTTCTTGTGTATTGCTCTAATATCTCTATTAGATGTTATATGTTGCTGTAGTGATAAGGAATAAATTGAATTTGCATAGCTCTCCACTCATTAGATTAGTGTAGGAAGCGTTTTCTACACACCTAGCTTCTTTTCAGCTTGAACATGTTGTATTTGTTCTCGATATTGAATCAACCTAAGCATGTGATCTTGTTCTTCTTGTTTTTGTTGTGCTAGTTGTGGCCTAGGATGTAATTCTTCAGCCTCCTCAATGATTGCCCTCACCCACTCACCTCTAATTCCAGGGCACATTTGAATGCTTGGATAGAGAGAATAGACTTGAGTTGACCAAGAGTTGACTTTTTGACTTAGTGGCATTATCTAAGGTTTTGTTTAAGTTCTCTTGACTTTTGTTGACCTCATGATGAAATAAAGGAGTTTGTGAATGCTTGTTTTGTTGAATTCTACCTCGCAGTCGATTTGAGGGTTTCAACTTTTCTAAGTTCCTATGCAACTAGTATGTATGTAGATGATTTTTTTGGTTCTTTTTCTGGAATTGAAATTTATAATGCACTAATTAACTAGGAATTGAAAGATGAATGCAAACTAGTATGAAATTTACCTAATGCAATTATACTGTGTTTTTGGTATTTTTGAAGAGATTTTGGTACTAATCTACTAATTGAAAGTGCGAAATAAGAAATCTAATCTAAGATTGCAATTTATACTATTCAAGAAAAATAATCTAATCAACTCAAAATGAATCTGTTAAGGAAATTGCAACATAAAATTACCATTCCCATACGCAAATTGTGAACTAATTATCTAGAAAGCATAAAAAAGAACCTGGATTACAAAAGAAGCATGAGTCTCCGCACTACCCTTGAGAATCCTTTATTCGACAACCTCTTCATCCTCTTGCAATAGTAGGGTCCTCCTCTTGGCAGTAATTGGGAAGAGAACAAATGAGCTTTAGCAAGCTATGAATTGGGGAGAGCTTTTGAAAGCTTTGAAGCACTTGGGCTTGGGAATTTTGCTAGCGTAACGACGCTCTATGAAACCTTTAAAGGGTTGGGAAACAAAATAATGAAATAAAAGGCACTTATGTCCTACTTGAGCATAACAATGCTAAATGGAGAGCAAAGCAATGCTTGAGAATTAGTTGCAACAATAGATTTGCCTCCCTTATTGCTTGAGGGAGAGGGGTATTTATAGCTTGAGAGAGCACATGAAGAGTGGGGATGATTGAGAAGTTAACTCCCTTGATTGGAGAATTAACCAAATAGATTGAAGAGAAGACTAGATTGAAAGAGGAGTGATAGGCTTAAGATAGCTTATCACAGGCTACACAAATGGAGTTAACATGAGTTAGAGGGGTGAAAGTATAGATCATATGAGCTAATTATGCATGATTAGAGATGGTTGATGAGATAAGAATAGTTCAATCTATGTTTAGGTCTAAATCTCAATTGGAGAAAAAATGGAGCTTTTTGGGGCTCAAACTGGAAGAAAATATGCAGATGAAAACACGACAAGATCACCAATTTCACCAGACCAGGTCACTAGGGGTGACCCAAGTGGTCGCTAATGGAGACCCAGGGTCTCTAGTGGTGACCCACTGGTTACCCATAGGGGATGGGGTCTGGGTGGAAATTAAAAGTTGTAGAGGGTCTTGGAATGAAAAGAAGGTCATGTCACTAGAGCTAACCCAAACAGGTGAGTTAAACAGGATCTCCAGTTGCACAAGTAGGGTTGCTGGTGGAGATATCAAAATAATAGGTGGAGATCCAAAATTAACAAAATTTAAGTCAATTATGAAAGATGGATTTGGTCCTGGAGGTCATTATAAGGCCTCCTAGGGGTGGAGTGGGTTGAAATGAACATGGGAAAGATTAAATTATCTTACTAAAACAAAAATGGCTATAGAGGCAAGGTCGAGAATGTAAAAGAAGAAAGGTTGACAAGGGCAAAAGTCAAGAAAAGCTAGAATTAAGAAGAATTGATGGAGAAAGAAATTGATGTTGACATGTCACCAAGAGAAGCACATCATCAGGATTAGGATTATACATCATCATAGGGTCCTTGTGGAAGCTCATGCATGTTTTTAGTGCTTACATATTTGCCCCCTCAGGGATGGTAGTATACATGAAAGGTAGGTAATGTTCCTAAAATAGGCCTTAACTATTTTCAATTTCTCACATTTGTACCTGCAATAACTAGTATTAGTTTGACATTTGATGTATTTAAAATAAACAATGTAATTGAAATGAATGAACATACCATATATCATGTCGCAAGTTCACCTGGTTGATTGCTTCACCAAGGAGGCTTGTAGGGATGAAAGCACACAAAATGGAGGTACAAAGAAACTAAAAAAACAAGAAAATACACCTAAATACATAAAACAAACTAAGCCAAGAGAAGAATAGAGTGGAGGAATTTGAGCAAACGGAGTCGATTGGCGACAGAATTATGCGTGTGAATAATCGTCAGAAAGCTATCATCGAGCAGATCACAAGGATAGTCATGAATCTTTCTCCCACTAAGAATTAGGTACAAATCATGCAAAAAACCTCCTTCTAAACCCTAGTTTTCACTTTCTTGAATTTCTCTCTAAATAATCTATTTTTGTCTATTTTTCTTGTCACATTATGTTAGATTTCCCATTTTAGTGTGTATGTGTCTTTCTATTTGTTGAAATTGGGTAAAAATTAGGGTTTTCTATGATGATTTTACATGTTGGGGCGTGGGATAGGGTCGTCACTTTCACTAGGTCAAGTCACCAGTGGAGATCTTGATGTTTCAACAGGGTCGCTAGTGGAGATCTTGTTGCACAGTAGGGTCACTGATGGAGATTTGATCTTGTAAAATTGGGAAGCCAATCAGTTTGATTCTGGATAAAATTTGATGCCTTTTGATGTTTTTGTCACTTGTTTATTCTCTAATTTGATCACTAAATTCATCATTTTATTGCAATTTTCTAAGGAATATATGTTTTTTTTGAATTTTTTGAGTTTGATGAGATCTAATGTAAGGTTCTTTGTGCTTGACAGGATTCATGGATTCAATGGAACTTTGGTTGTGAGCAGTTAAGGATTTCTAACACTTATGGAGCTTTATCTCCTAGTGACCGTACTATTATGAAGAGAGCTGGACTTGACAAGATATGTCATGTTTCAGTTGTTCATCTCATATCTCATGTTTTTTGTGATACCTTAACTTATTGGGATGCCGATAAGAACACTTTTAGATTTCCCTAGGTCTCAGGGGAGTGGAGTATCACTTTATATGATGTTTATCGCATCTGGTAGGTCACTGTGAGAGGGAAATCACTTGTTTTTCTGGAGAGTGAGTCCTTTTCTAAGAAATAGGTGTGGGCAACTATCATCGGAGTATCTCATCTTGAGGACCAAACTATAAGGAAGCTAAGGTAGCGAAAAAAATTCCTACACTAATCTTGAGGGGAGGGATATGCATAAATTTTCAGATCTTTACAAAAATTACAAAAATAAACACAAATAGTAATCATACCACAACATAGTAATTATGTGGGCAAACCCTTTCGCAAGAAAAACCCCACACTCCAAATCTGCCCAGTATATTATTCAGGAATCAAGAAGATTACAATATACTTACAGAGAAAGATTTCACAAGAGTATAACCAACTAGAGATCCGGAGGCAACTCAACATCTATAAGACTCTTACACACAACCTCCATCTCAAGCTCTTGATATATAGGAGATACAATACAGTAAACTATCAATGGTAATTACAAAACCATGAGCCAAAACCACTCAAAAGTGGTGCCCAAATTATCTCCAATCAAAGATGCCTTGTGATGTGCCAAATCACAGACCAACATGTGTAACTCTCCCCTTTACATCTATTTTCAGTGTCCAACATGTTTTTACATTTCCCAAAATAGGAGGTCCAACTTCTGGAGGCCATAACTTTTGATCTAGTTGTCCGAGTGACAAACTGTTTGATGCATTGGAAAGCTCTTGAAGGGATCTATCAAGATATAACCCACTTCATCGGTTATGATAACTTTCAAGGTAGTTAGGGACCTCTAAGTGCCTCAAATCTAAGTTCAAAACTTTTTCAGGAGTTTCAAAAAATGAAAACTTTAATTTCTTGCAATCTAGGTATGATCTTGAGTCAAAACTCACCTAAGATGTTTATTTGGTAGTTTTGTACCTTTTGGTGAAATTCTAGGTCCATCCATTCTCAAATGTAGAGTTACTAAAAATAGTAAGCCCTACCATTTTTAGCCCCTTTTGGAAACTTTGAAAGTTCTAAACCATTCTTCAAGATAAAGCATATTCGAAAAGACCAAAATTGGGAAGAATAGAATCCTTTTGTAGTTGCAATGTTGAGACACCTTTCCTAACATTCTCCCACTTGTCGAACACCTTGCAAGAGCAAAGGGAGTATCAGCACCATGATTTAATTGCTAGGGGCCAAGAGGCCCATAGACTTCGAACACCATCTGAACTTCTATGTCCTCAGAGGCTTAGTTAATGAATCTGCAACATTCATCAAAGTCTGTACCTTAACTAGCTTCACCCTGCCATCCTTGACCATATCTCTACCAAAATTTTATTGTACATCAATGTGCTTAGTCCTAGAAAGAAATGTTAGGTTCTTAGCTAGGAAGATCACACTCTAACTGTCATAATAAACTATCACTACACCTTGTTTTATTCTGATATTTGAACACAGACTGTTAAGCCAAATGGCTTCTTTACAAGCATGAATAGCTGCCATATACTCAGCTTCAGTATTAGATAAAGAAACCATAGCATATCACTTACTCATCCAACTAATTGCACCACCAAGTAAAGTAAATACATAAGCACTAGTGGATCATCTACTATCAACATCACCTGCCCAATCTGAATCCACATAACCATGAATAACAAGGGAATGCATGCCTTCTATCAAATTACCATGAAAACACAAGGAATACTATGAGGTACCCCACAAATATCTGAAGACTCTTTTAACTACATCCCAATGAACTCTACCAGGATTAGACATATATCTTGAAAGAACTCCCATTGCTTGGGCAATGTCTGGTCTGGTATAGACCATAGCATACATCAAACTTCCAACTACACTCTGTTGAGGCACTCTGCTCATGTCTTCCATCTCCGATGAGGATGTTGGACATTGTGAAGCAAATAACTTCATTCCAACTGTAAAAGGAACACATAATGGTCTACAATCCTGCATGTTAAACCTCCGTAAAACTGAATTAACATACTTACTCTAGCCAAGTCATAGTTTTTTGTTCACTCTATCTCTTCTTATTTCCATCCCAAGAATGTGTTTAGCTACACCAAGATCTTTCATTTCAAATTTAGCTATAAGTTGAAACTTTAGTTCTAAAATCATTCCTTTCCCTTTACCAATAAATAACATATAATCAACATATAATGCAATAAACAGAAAATCATCACCATCAAATTTATAAAAAACACAGTGATCAGATTTAGAATGCTCAAATCTCAAACTCAACACATATGTATCAAATTTCTGGTACCACATCCTAGGCCTTTGTTTGAGGCCATACAAAGATTTCTTTAATTTATTCCTACAAAATTAGTTGTATTCTCTAAGGATGGAAGATGGAGGATTTGTCACTGATCACTTGAACACATTCAATATGCTTGTTGCCTAGTTGACCTATGTTGGTGTGAAGATGGAGGAGGAGGATCGATGTATGACATTACTGTGTTCCTTACCAGATTTGTGGGACCACCTTGTTATGGCCATTGGGAGTACCACTATCACATTCAAGATGGATGAAGATGTCCGTGATAAACCTAAAGAGAAGGTAAATAAAAAGGATAAGAAGAAGGAAGAAAAAGGAAGATCCAAATCCCATGGGAGATCCAAGTATCCTGGAAAGTCCAAGGCTCTGTGTTGAAACTGCAGTAAACCTGGTCACTTCCACAAGGAGTGCAAGGAGGAGAAGAAGAAAAAGAACTATGATTTAGATTCTACCAAGTCCTCTCAAGATGAAGGAGAAGCATTTGTCATTTCCTTGGAAACCCATGCATCTAAAGATCTGTGGCTTATCGACTCTAGTACATCTTTTCACATGACCTTGCATCGGGGTTGGTTCACTAAGTATGAAGAATATGATGGTGGAAAGGTTTACTTGGGTGATGATTCTCACCTGAAGATTGTTGGCCATGGAAGAGTTTTGATTCAATTCCCTAATGGATGAGTGAAGGTGATCAATGGTGTTCTACATATCCCTGGTTTGGCACAAAACCTTCTTTCTGTAAGTAAGTTGAATGATGTGAGTGTGCTGGTTATTTTCTTGAATGGAGGATGCAAGATGACTAGAGGAGCTATGGTTCTAACTAAGGGTGTTCAGATTGATGCTCTATTTTAGCTTGATGCATGCACAGTTTAGTGCAATATTGCCTTTATTTCAAAGAAGAGAACTTTGGAGCCTTCATCCTCACCATTGGAACCAGTAGCAAAAAGGATTGTTGCATCTACTTATGATGGTCGTGTTTTTTGGGTACCTAAGGCTACTCATTCTATGGAGATGAAACTTCCAGCTAAGAAGACAATTTTATGGAACCAAAGGCTTGGTCACATTAGTGAAAAGGGTTCGAGGATCCTGATGAACAAAAACCTCATTAAGGGTATGAATGATTGTAATCTTGAGTTCAGTTTTTGTGAACATCGCCTTTATGGAAAACAAAATTGTATTTAGTTTTATTTTAGTTCTCACAAATATTCTGAGGTGTTAGACTTGATTCATTCTGATGTGTTTGGTCTTGTTAATGTTCCTTCGATTTCAAAATCTATTTACTTTGTTTCATTCATTGATGATTATAGTAGAAGGACATGGGTGTATTTCCTTAGAAGCATATCTGAAGTCTTTAGTAGATTCAAAGAGTTAAAAGTTCTTGTAGAGAATTAGAAGGATAGAAATATTAAGTGTTGGATGACTAACAATGGTGGTGAGTTTTGTTTAGTAGATTTTGACAAGTCATGTAAAGAACATGGGATTGAGAGGCACAAGAAAACTCCATATACCCCTCAGCAAAATGGAGTTGCAGAGAGGATGAATAGAACATTGATGGAGAGGGCTAGGAGTATGCTAAGTGGAGTTATCCTTGAACAAAAGTTTTGAGATGAAGTTGTTGCTACCGCTTGTTATCTGATTAACAGGTCTCCTACATCGACGCGTGTTGATAAGACACCTATGGAAGTGTGGTTTGGTAAAAATCCTTCATTAAGATGCATTCAAGTATTTGGTTTTGAGGCATATGCACATGTGCCTAAGGAGAAGAGATCTAAGTTGGAGAATAAGGTTGTGAAGTGAATCTTCATCAGTTATGGCATCAATGTGAAAGCGTACGAGCTTTAGGATCTAATGGCTGAGAGAGTTTTGTATAGCAAAAGTGTGATCTTCAAAGAGCTCAATCATTCATCTATTGTTCTACATCCAGAGAAAGAAGAGAAGAAAGAGGATGTGGTTTAGCTTCCTTCCAATTGTGCTTTAAGATCATCGAATTCTTTGAGCTACTTTTGATCTCAAGGGGTATTACCCTTTTCTCTTCTTCTTCTTCATTAGATTGTTTACCATCCCCTTCCTCTTCAAGTCCTTCACCATCTCCCTCTGATGATAATATCTATATGTTATATCCCTATACCAATAGGGAATCTCATTCCCACCAGGAGGGGGTAATCCATGACTTTTTCCTGAAGCTTTATTCTCTATATTTGACCTTGAAGGGGTACCTCTAGCCATAAGGGTTTCATTGAGCTTATCTTCCATTTATTTTCTTTCCTTTCCCTTGTCTATTTCCTTCAACATTTCATGGTGTTTTGCATAATCCACATTTCTTCCTCTCTAGATTTATTTATTTTAGATGCAGATACATTGCTATCATAACCCACTAGCTTTTCTTTTGTAGTTTGATGTTCATTATCTTTGTTAGAATCAAAATTAAGACCAGATGACATACCTTTACTCTTTGATTTCAATGTAGGCTACTCTTTCCTCTTCAATTCGCCCGCCAAATTTTTACGTGGGTCACTTTGTGTTAAGTATGAAAAAGGTGAATGTTGACAACTAGCATGTACACTAGATCAAACCCTCTTTCACAATAACATTCAAGGAAAAGACCGAGCCAAATCACTACCAATTAGAGGTGGATTTAGCTACAGATCTTGTACTCAGGAGTGTTATAAAAAGATCAAATTTAATCAAGTCCTTTTATCAAACCTTAGGTCAATGATGCACTAAAATAGGTAGTTCTATGATGATCTGATTATAATAGAAGATGTACAACAAATTTCTAGAAACTAATTACACAAAGAAGATTAGAAAGATGATAGAACCTATGTCCTAGAAGTATAAATGTCAGAGGACTATTTCAAGACCATCCAAGTCCTGAATGGTTGAATCTTCAGAAGTTGTAAACTGGAGAAATGCTACAAAGGCTACCCTGATGCCAAATCTAAAGTTAGCAGGGGTAGAAAGACTAGGGCATCACCACCCAAGTCTTGTATAGAGGAATATTCTGGAACTATTGTCAGATCCCAAAACCCTAATCCTTGCTCAGTCTTCTTGTATCTTCATATTTCTTGGATCTCACTCCCATAACCTACACACAAGAAGAAGAGAAGGGGTTTGGGGGTTATGGTGTTTAGGGACTTGCCTCAGTCAAATCCTAGGATAGCATTCAAGCTTCCCAACACTGTTGATAGATAAGAGAGTGTGCCCTTGCAGGGCAAAGGCTAAACACAATAACAATATGATTAATCAAATGATGATAAACAATAATGATATCACCTATGTGATGAAACCCTTATGAGGATGAATGACCTTCAACTCATAAGGAGAGATAGATAACTTCAAACTTGCAACAACACACAATTGATAATACAAATCTGCTCTAGAATCACAATGAATGCTTTGAATGCTATTTTCTCCAATGCTTCAAGTTGGCTATCTCTATCTAGGTTCATAATGAATTCAAAAACACACTTATATATGCTTTCCCTCTAACATTCGTCAAATTAAACCAAAAGAGCCGATAAGGAGAAACCTTTTTAAAGGTCCTAAGCTGACATACAATTAAATTTGCCCTGACCAATTAGGGAAGACTTGGGCAGTGGTGCCCAAGTCTATGAGCCCCTTTTAGGTCTGGGATAAGGTAAAATATGGGCCCCTTGTTCCCAATTTACATTGGTTTCTGGCAATTTTGCATTGGGATGAATATTTAGAATGTATAATGTAATCACGGGGACCTAGGAGCTAAACAAGGCGGTAAAAAGACATGTGGCAACTTTTTACTCCATAATTCTTTGTAACAATGATCTTCTCCTATCCATTATAAGAATTCAAGGTTCTTTCAATACATAGAGTTGCCACCCTTTGAAGGGATAGATAGAAAAATTTCATAATGTAGCAATAGACACAGGTCGACTACAATATTTGCACTTACATCTTAAAGCTTATAGAACAACAAAGGGGATTCTATAGAGAGTGAAGATTTGTAATTAAGGAACTATAATATCTTAGTCGTGACTCCAAATAAGACTTAATTCTAATTATGTTCCCCAGTAGAGTTGCCAATATGTTGGTTCTCCAACTTGTAACACATTAATCTCTAAAGAATTAGCAGATCTAACAGGTCAGACTAATGAAAGACTGGCCAACAAATAGGAGACTAATTAAACAATGATCTCCTTTGCACTTTAGGCTCTATAAATCCTAGGTGGGTTCCCCTTTAAGACACTATTTGAAATTGATACACCATCTTGTGCTATAGCGTCAAGCAGACAAGAGTTCTCACACAAAATGATAGAGATGCTTAAGGATCAAAACACATATGACTAATTCCCTATAATATTTTGAAACTTGGTGTGAAAACTATAAATAATTACAAATAACTTACTGGTGAATTGAGATATGACATTTTAAAATTTTTTGTGGTTGGTGGATGCTTGGTTTAAGACTGGTGCCTATTCAGGGAATGTAGAGTCAATATCTATGCAATATTTCATCCCAACATTATATACATCTGATGGTCAATTCAGAATTTACTAGATATTACCACCATGACAATAATATTAACTTACTTAAGGCTAGTATTTATGCGTTCATACTTAATAATCCACTCACATTGTAAACAACACCATTATTCTCTGTGAAAGTTTTACTCCTTTATTTAAACATAAACTAACACAGAAAAAATCACAACAAAAAGTGTGTGTGAAGAAATTAACAGTCCCTGATCATTAATTTCAAATAAATTCTTACAATAGACAATGGAGACAGACAACACAATACTACACATTTCTCATATATGTTCAATCAAAGAATACATGTTGTGAAGAAATTGCACACATATGACTAGTTGTTCCTATTACAAACTACAAGTAGTTCTACATCCCTCGCAAATTTTCCATCCATGTTATAAATGAAGTGTATCCCTTTTATAGAACAAGGGAGCCTTTTACAAATTAGTTGATGAGTGACACATGTCACTTTTGCATTTATCTAAAATGGATCCGTACAACATAATTGGTTGAAACAACCTAGAGGTTTCATGTCGATGGTTTCTAGCGGCTCATTGCTAGGGGAACTAAATAGGGACAACTAGACAACATGTGGACCACAAGAAAAATGATCCTTCATCCACCAAAGCTGAAACATCGATTCCTTCCAATTGCCACGATTGCAGTGAGTGGGCTGAAAAGTGCTCCTTGCTTGATCCCTGTCCTATCAGCATTGGTCGAAGACTGGGATTCAACAAGTACATTTATTTCATACCTCCCAGATGCAAGTAGTTGTAAGGACCCATCTACAACACCTAATCCTCACCATGTTATGGGTAAAAGGAGGTGGTGTTTAAGGAAGGAACAAACTGACATAGCCAAGCATACATTACTCCCACATGGCACTGTTTCTCTCACATCAATCGGCATGAAAAGAAAGACACATACGATAGCTCATTCCAATTCCACCCATTTTGTTGGAAGATTTCTATGGCCCTTGTTTCTAAATGCACATGGTTGTAACCAAGAGAACATTGAAAAATCTTTCATAGACCTAGGTGCCATAATCATTGCTTTCAAAAATGCATAGATGGAATTGATCTTCATGAAAATCAAAGACTAAATAAAGCTTTTTTTTTTAATGTGCAGTTTCCATTTATAGCCAAAACTAAAACAAAAATAGCATTGGGCTCATTCTTCAATCTTATCAAAATCTCCTTAAATGTTCCTTATCCACAAAATGTGCCATCTTAATACTCACACACCCTAAATCATTGGCACATTCCCTGAATCTTTCAAAACGCTAAATGTGGCATAGGAAATACACGTCATATCATATATTTCTACACCCACAAAGCATATTCCTCCTTAGACAACCACTCATGCTTTAAGGTTTTTTCTATTTTGTACGTATGAGAAACATACCATGCATCAAGAAGTACTTTATTTTCTTTGACAAAATTATTTAGCTTGGACTCCAATTCTAACAGTTTGTCCATCTCAACATTACAAAGGACTGGGTCAACTTTACCTTCCTGTGCTATGGATGTGATAAGATTTGGAATGATGTCACCAACTTTCATCTTCCAATTATCCAATGTCTTTTTCCTGCCATTAATGTCAGATATATGTGGCAGTAGACACTTCTCAAGGGATTTCAAAGCACTTAAATTCTCCCTTAGCATCACATCAATTGTGCTTTAAAAAGTAGAAATGTCATTCAAGAGCCCCATGACATCATGTGTACTTGATATACCAATCGGGACATCAATCTCAAACTTTGAGTTGTTGTACACATGACTTATCATTTACATGTGTGGAATCCATGTACTCAGAATGTATTTCAAAAATGTTTCACTATTGATTTGGCTATCATAAGCCTTTTTCAAATTGTTGTAACAAATCCATGCATCATCAAAACTTTTGGTAAAATACAAGACATTCAGTGATTGAAAAGGTTGCTAATCAAAGCAATTTGCTCCTTCTTACTTTCTTCCTTTACCTTATTAACTACATCCTAGCTCCTTTTCACCTTCTCCTTTAAATTTGCAATCGTAAAGGGATCTCCTTCTTGTCCATACACACCCCCTGAACTAGAAGAAGGGGTAGCAGATCCAATTTTGATACTCAGTGGAGGAGATAGGGACCTCAGCTTATTATATTCTGGCATCAATTTGACATAATCATCCTTTAATTTTTTATAATCAGCCTGTAACTTCCTTGATGAAGCTTCACTAAATAATGTCATGTTCACAACCAAAGATGTTGCTTGAGGGGCAAATGTGTCACCTAATCTTCTGACAATTAGGTACCCTGTGAGATCATTTACATCCTTTGCTACTTGGGGCTTACTTTCATTAGGGGCCATTGCCCATATAGCTAAGGTTTCAAATTTAGTACTAAACCTTGACCCAAAGTATAGTTCCCCAGCTTGCTCATTGATCAGTACTTCATTCTCAACATTGTCATGTCTCCTGATTGTATCCATTGCTATGGCAGAAGCAATGTCCCATCCTGGTAGTAGTAAGAAATCACTTTCCTTGACCAATTTTCTTCCTTCCTCATGAGTGATGTTGTTGGTGTCAAGGTCTACTTCTTTTAGGACTCTTTAAGCCACCTCCTTCATCTCACTCTCATCAATCTTCCCCTACTCTTCATTCAATTTCTTTTGATATTCTTCTAATTTCTTTTTCAACAAGATTTGAATTCCTCATATTTAATAAATTTGGCATCTGATAAGAATTCCTTGCAGGCTAGGGCTCTCACACCTTGTACCACCTTTCCCCCCTCTTCCAAACTTAACAATGTCCTTGTTGGGGGAACACTTGTTACCTCAATTCTCTGAGGATACTTTAAGATTTGTTGGATCTACTCCAAAAAAAATTGGTTCTCACCTACTTCCTCAGTCAATTAATAATCAACCAAGGATTGATCAACTTCATGTTGTGTTGATGATGGTTGAGGAATTTTCTCCCTAGGTTCTGTAATTTCTCCTACTGCTAGTGGACATACTGATTGTTCCACCTCCTGCACTTCTTGCTAATGTTCTTTTGGGTAGGAACTTGGGCACTAGGTTTTGCAACCAATCTAGGAGGCACAAATCCTAACTCCTCAACATGTTCTAACATTACTTGCATCTTGAGAATAGGATCACTAATCTCTCTAAAATCCCCTAGGTAGTTAGCGTTTTTTAGTACTCTCCTTCTTTCTCCAGATCTGATCTTAAACCACCTATCCCTTCTAACCTTTACTTCCAATTTAGTGATGCAATTTTGGATCAGATCTTCTTTTTCATCAAAATAATGCTCATAATCAAACTTCACTTCTTATTTTCTCTTCTTGTCAATGAAATGCTCAAGATCAAAATCTCTATAATCATCAGTTTTCATTTTATACTCTAGTAGCTTGAGACCCAGTACATCTAATCCCTCTTTTCTAGTAATCTCAAACCCTGGGATACCATCCTTGATGGGAGAAATGGTCCCTTCTTATGATGCCTTAGGTGTACCTTTTTAGATTCCTTTAGCTGCCATATTATCTCAATGAATGCAATCCTATCTGGCACCCAATTTGGCAAGATGTGTGGTTTGACACTTGTTCCATATACTCTAATGATTGTCACATATGAGTGGAAGAACCAGTACCCCAATTGTGATCAATATCCTTCTCTAGTTGTCTCTCCTTGGGTCTCAATAAATTCATCACATTATTTGATAATCTTGATCTTTCTTGACCTAGCAACCCAAGAATCCTTTGCACAAAATGCTCCTCAAATAGGGCATAATTGGAGTCACTGCAATCTGCAATCCCAAATGAATGTTTGTCCCTAGATTGGCATAAGAGCTCCTTCAAGGGTCAAGTGTTGTAATTGCAAGGCTTTATCCCACCCGCTTCCTCCAGAGTACAACAAGATGTGACACAATAATGGATACCTCTTGAAATAGGGAGTTCTCTTATCGTTCTTAGAAGTTGTCAGGTCTTTGTGAATCTCTTTAGCAAGGTATGAGGCAAAATCAAAATTTATGTTGCAATGATGGTGTTGGATATCATCAGCAATGATAATCATGTATATTTGCATTTGCGGATCATAATCAAACCTAAAAACCTAACACAAGGCATAATAGGTCATTCTAAAATATTCTTCAAATCAATCCACACTGAAAGGCTCCAGTTCACTATCCTCAATCTTCACCAATTTGCCATTATTTTTGGGCCTATGATGTGGCAACCATTTAGTCCTATAACTATGTCTATCTCTATTATATTCATTTCATAGACCACCAATGTCAATTTCGACATCGGCTTGAGGGTTGAGGTTAAACACTTCCACAATTAAATCCCTATTCAATTGCAACATTTGCTTGCCCCTGCTATTGTACAATATTCTAGTGCTAGTATCATAATTATCATAGATGGCTTGAAACAAGTCCACATTAACAAACACATTAGGGACAACCAATTTTCCAAGCCCTAGCCTTCATATGTTTGAAATTGGTTTGTCAAGAGAGTGGCGGTAGTAGCAGAATTCAAAAAGGTCTCATCCCTTAACTGGAATTGTAGCATCTCTAATGGACTCAAACCGATCATAAATCTTGTGTGACAAAACTCCCGTGCCTTGAGCATGTTTGTATTTCTTGGATGACACGGGGGGTTGGTTTATAAGGACCTGAGCCATATTACGTTTTACCCACCACCCCGAGATGAACCCTAACTCATCTTGCAATATGGGAGTTGTTCTATTATGATAAGAATTTCTTGAACTACTAGTAGCACGATTTATGATTTTAAAAAAAGGAACATATGCTATTAATCTTTTAGAACCCTAGAAAAGTTGTTCAGTTTTTAAAGAAGAGGAAGTTTTCCAAGCATACTCGTTACAACAACAATTTACACCTCGAAACCGAGACCAGCGACACCGTGAACACCTCTTCACAATTTGCACACGATCAAACTTGCAGCTGTTTGGAAAATGAGATTGCAACCTTCAAGTATAGCCGCCATTACAATTCAATTCATTCATTTTGAGCATTGAATGCCCAAGAGAGCCAAACTTTGTACTCACATGTCACGAACTAAAAGTCCCTTTGAAAACTAGTCGTCGATCATACAACTCAAATTAATGGTCATCGCTTATTGGGGCCTTCAACGCAATCTCACTTCAAAATGACCTTTTTCAAGTGTTGTTATGGGGGAGGAATGCGCTGTAACATGCAAATCATACAGGAGGAACACGTGTCAACACAACGCAATGGTGCAACTTTGGGCTTGGAATGCAAATAATAGGATGCATTGCAGACAAAGCCTTGCGTTGTTAAGAAAAATAATGCCACATGGCGTAGGTCAAAGGGATCTCATCAGTATCCGAGGAGGACATCTGAAGGTACTTTTATCAAATAATAATGCAACAAGTGTTGACAAGGTATATTCTCAATGGAGGCCTGCTCATTTTTAAAACAGCTATAGGGACACGTGTTGAAATAGTGCATAGTGCCTACTCATTTCTCAATGTTGAAATAGAACAATTACTCTGCGATGACAATAGTTTTGCATTTTAACAATGAGGGGGCCACAAGCATTCACACAAGGAGACAACTCTAGGCAGTAAAAAGGGGTCGTTCACACAATAATGGGGAAAGCTCTCACTCGGTAACTTAGTGAATTTAACTGGACGCACAAGTCACTGAAGAATTAAAACACTCAAGCCCATATTTTGAAAAATATGAAACCATGGGGTCAAATTGTGGGGAAAACACTTCATGACAAGAATAAGAAACCTTAAGAATTTTACAAATTCCAGGGTAGTTTGAAAATCCTTTTCTAGAAGTCATCCTACTTTGCAAAGTAAAATTTCACAGACACTTAATTAATCAAATGAATTTGAAGGAAATGATTGAAGTTAGTTATAACTGATTACAAAGAGCTAACTAAAATTAAACTATAGAAAATAATTGTTTATGCTTGAAAATAAACTATCTTAATAACTCAATGCTTATGTTGGAATGAAAACTACAACTATAAAAAAGAAACTTTATAATTTATTTTTGTGCTTTTCTAGAACTTTAAGAACAAACCAAAATAAAATATAGTAAAGAATGCTTACACACATAATGATTAACAAGATGAAAAGAGCTGCAAGTAACAAAATATAAAGAACAAACAAGGGAAACAATTTAACACATGCATGTAGTAACAACAAAACACTTATCTATAGAAACGTGTATTCATCCTTCTTCTCCAATTAAGCGGCCAACTCCTCCAAAGGATACAACACTCTTCAAATAATCATACGCACAACTTAAAACTCGCTAAAATGTATGCATAACTATCTTGTATTCATAAAGCTCAAAAAAGATACATAAACAAGTTACTTCAAGTCCATACTAAAAAGATATCAAAGTCTATGTGCCAAGATAATAGAAAACTACTTAACTTATATTCTTTTTTATATCTATTTGTTCCTACAAAAACTCCTATGGATTAGCATCATGCAAAAACATGCAGAGTGTTGTCCAAGTTCAATTGAAACGTCAACTAAAAATTAAATACATAAGTTTGTTAATCAATTAATATAGGAGAGTGTTCGACATAAAAGTGGAATACAAATAGAGTGCTTCTGGATACAACTGTGTATGTTTTTGATTCAACGTTTCAGATCATGCTCAAGTCTGCTATCCTAACACTCTCCTCTTCCTAATGATGGATCATTGAGCATGATCTGAAACGTTGAATCAAAAACATACATAGTTGTACCCAGAAGCACTCTATTTGTATTGTCATAGACTGTGGAAAACTCATGCCTACTATAAAAGTGGAAGACAATTCCCAAACAACTAATCCTACCAGGAGTTGGTTGTGCTAGTTATTTCTTATGATTAATATTATGGATGATGATTGGTGGCTATAATGGTTGACTAATATGTGCAAGAGAACAAGGTGCAACCACTAGTATTCTGTTATTGAATATGCTCTCTTCCTAAAGTCTGAAGGTTCTAGAGTTACAACCTTGCTTCCTCTGGAGCTTGGCACCCCCAAAGTTAGCAAGACTATCCCTAGAGCTCGAAGATTTTAGAGATACTCATGACCCCAATAAGATAGGAGGTCATGAAGTTGAGTGCTTACTCCTCCAAAATCTACCAAAAATGCCCTGCTTATCCAAAAACATGTCTTTCATACAAACACATTATCAACATTCCAATTTCATTAGACAACAAATACTAAACCAAAATATGCATTTAATTTCTACTTCAAAATAGCTAATAATATTTATAAAAGCATTAATTTCAGCATGAAAGGGGTTAATCAGGGGAAAAAGCTACTTTCTCTAGGAAGTTCATGAGGCCACGATCAACCTCATCACGTGTAAAGACAAATTCCATAACCTTTACTAGCATCCTACCTACATGTGCCATAATAGGATCTTTAGAACAAGGTATGTACATCAATTTCTTTAAATCATGATCTTTATTTGAAAGAAACAAAATCAATTTTGTTTAATCTTTGTTTTAGTTGTAAAATTATGCTTTCATTGGTGGAGATGAGTGTTTTTAGAACAAAAAAATCATATAGATGAGGAGAGTATTGGATTGTTATTAGGGTATCACAAGAAGATGGGGGGCCAAAAGGGGGTCTTAAGTGGCCATTTTTTTTCTAAAATCAGGAAATGCTGGCCTTGGATGAGAAATTGAGCATAGTTACACTCAAAATTTTAAGATGCAACAAAAACAATGTTCGTAGTGCTCAGAGTCTACTTTCTAAACTACTAATTTTTTTTTAAAATTGTATAGATTAAGGGGTTCAAAGGAGGGGGCCATAGAAATTGGTGTTGTTTCTGTAAAAAAAATATAACATAGCATATTTTGTGGCTCCCTCAAAAGGTTAACTTTTTTTTGGTATTTTTAAAATCGCTTCAGTGAGAAATTAGCTAACAACATGTAGTTTATGCCAAATTTTTCTGATAATTTTTTTAATAAATATTTGATTTTTTACTAATTTTCAAAGTGGACACATCTTGAAAAATAGAATTTTGGCCATGCTACACCTATAAAGTTTGAAAACTAATTAAAAATCAATTTTTTTTAATATGTGTAAAATGGAGTCTAGTTTCTAAAAATGTAATTTTTTTGAAATTTCAATGAACGGTTAATTTACAATGAAAAAAGACTGAACACTGGTTTTTGCCCAAAAACAGACACAAAAACAAAAGAAATTAAAGATGAAAGGCTAACATTGTCAAAATGTGAAAAAAATTACATCATTAAATAGCTAAGAGAAATCCTAACATTACCCAGGTGTTTGATTTGTTTGACCTTAAAACACGTGCAAATCTGAGGGTTAGCACAAACAAAATTATGTGAAATGCTATAGAATATGCAAAAACACGTCTTTGGACATTGGGAAGGCACTCCAAGCCTTTGGGTTGGAAATCCAAATTCCCAAAGTAAAATATAATGTGAGCACGTTATAATGTGCTTGCATTATGTTTTGTTTTGCATTTGTTCCCTTTTCGCAAAAGTTTGCCCAATGTTTTTCATGTTTGACATAACGCACTCGTATTATGTCTCCCTTGGAATGTTTTATGTTCAAGGTTATTAAACATGTATGTATGTATGCTTGTATGTATGTATGTATGTATGTATGTATGTATACCTATATGTATGTATGTATGTATGCCTATATGTATGTATGTATGCTTGTATGTATGTATGTATGCTTGTATGTATGTATGCATGCTTGTATGTATGTATATATACATATGCATGTTTGTATGTATGTATGTATGTGTGCCTGTATGTATGTATGTATGTAAGGGTTTTGGGTTTAGGGTATATAAGGACCTTAGCCCATAGAGTTTTTAGGGTTGAGGGTTGAGGTTTTTGGGTTTAGGGTTTAAGGTATAGGGTTGAGGGTTGAGGGATTAGGGATTAAGTAATAGGTTGAGGGTTGAGGGTTGAGGGTTTAAGGTATAGTGTCAAGGGTAGAGGAGGGTAGAGATGGGGGTGAGGCGGATAGGGGAGGAGAGGGGTGGATAAGGGTTGAGGGTTTAAGGGTCAAGGGTTGAGGGTTTAAGGTCAAGAGGGATTAGGGTTTAGGGTTGAGGGATTAGGGTTTAGGGTTGAGGGTTGAGGGTTTAGGGATAGGGTTTAAAGTTTAGGGATAAGGGATTAGAATTTAGGACCTTGAGGGATTAGGGTTTAGGGTTGAGGCTTTAGGTCCATAGCGTTTAGGGTTGAGGGATTAGGGTTAAGGTAGAGTGTTGAGGGTAGAGGGATTAGGGATAGGGTTTAGGGTTAAAGGTTTAGGGTTGAGGGATTAGGGTTTAGGGTTGAGGGTTTAGGGATTAGGGTTTAAGGTATAGTGTCGAGGGTTGACAGCTTAGGAATAGGGATAACATTTAGGGTTAGGGTTGAGGGATTAGGGTTTAGGGTTGAGGGTTCAAGGTTCAAGGATAGGATTTAGAGTTTAGGGATAAGGGATTAGGGTTTAGGACCTTGAGGGATTAGGATTTAGGGTTGAGGCTTTAGGGATAGTGTTTAGGGTTGAGGGTCTAGGGATTAGGGTTAAGGTAGAGTGTTGAGAGTAGAGAGATTAGGGATAGGGTTTAGGGTTGAGGGATTAGGGTTTAGGGTTGAGGGATAAGGGATAAGGGATTAGGGTTTAAGGTATAGTGTTGAGGGTTGAGGGTTTAGGAATAGGGATAGCGTTTAGGGTTTAGGGTTGAGAGATGTAAGGGTTTAGGGTTTAAGGATAAGGAATTAGGGTTGAGAGATTAAGGTTTAGGGTTGAGGGATTAAGGTTTAAAGTTGAGGGTTTAGGGTTTAGGGATAGGGTTTAGAGTTTAGGGATAAGGGATTAGGGTTTAGGACCTTGAGGGATTAGGGTTTAGGGATAGCATTTAGGGTTGACGGATTAGGGTTTATGGTCGATGGATTAGGGTTAAGGTAGAGTGTTGAGGGTAGAGGGATTAGGGATAGGGTTTAGGGTTGAAGGTTTAGGGTTGAGGGATTAGGGTTTAGGGTTGAGGGTTTAGGGATAAGAGATTAGGGTTTAAGGTATAGTGTCGAGGGTTTAGGAATAGGGATAGTGTTTAGGGTTTAGGGTTGAGGTATTAGGGTTTAGGGATAAGGAATTGGGGTTGAGAGTTGAGGGATTAAGGTTTAGGGTTGAGGGATTAAGGTTTAAGGTTGAGGGTTGAGGGTTTAGGGATAGCGTTTAGGGTTGAGGGATTAGGGTTGATGTTCGATGGATTAGGGTTAAGGTAGAGTGTTGAGGGTAGAGGGATTAGGGATAGGGTTTAGGGTTGAAGGTTTAGTGTTGAAGGTTTAGGGTTGAGGGATTAGGGTTTAGGGTTGAGGGCTTAGGGATAAGGGATTAGGGTTTAAGGTATAGTGTCGAGGGTTGAGGGTTTAGGAATAGGGATAGTGTTTGCAGTTTAGGGTTTAGGGTTTAGGATAAGGAATTAGGGTTGAGGGTTGAGGGATTAAGGTTTAGGGGGTAGGGATTAAGGTTTAAGGTTGAGGTTTTAGGGTTTAGGGTTTAAGGATAGGGTTTAGAGTTTAGGGATAAGGGATTAGGGTTTAGGACCTTGAGGGATTAGGGTTTAGGGTTGAGGCTTTAGGGATAATGTTTAGGTATTAGGGATTAGGGTTGAGGGTCAAGAGATTAGGGTTAAGGTAGAGTGTTGAGGGTAGAGGAATTAGGGATAGGGTTTAAGGTTGAAGGTTTAGGGTTGAGCGATTAGGATTTAGGGTTGAGGGTTTAGGGATAGGTTTTAGGATTTAAGGTTTAAGGGTTGAGGGTTAAGGCTTTAGGGATAGGGTTTAGGGTTTAGGGATAAGGGATTAGGGTTTAAGGTATAGTGTCAAGGCTTGAGGGTTTAGGGATAGGGTTTAGGATTTAGGTTTAAGGGTTGAGGATTTAGGGATAAGGGGTTAAGGTATAGGGATAAGGGATTAGGGTTTAAGGTATAGTGTCGAGGGTTGAGGGTTGAGGGATAGGGTTTAGGATTTAAGGTTTAAGGGTTGAGGGTTGAGGCTTTAGGGATAGGGTTTAGGGTTGAGGGATTAGGGTTTAAGGTATATTGTCAAGGGTTGAGGGTTTAGGGATAGGTTTTAGTATTTAAGGTTTAAGGGTTGGGGGTTGAGGCTTTAGGGATAGGGTTTAGGGTTTAGGGATAAGGGATTAGGGTTTAAGGTACAGTGTCGAGGCTTGAGGGTTTAGGGATAGGGTTTAGGATTTAAGGTTTAAGGATTGAGGGTTGAGGCTTTAGGGATAAGAGAGAGACCTAGATGGCTAAGGGTTGAGAGATAGGGGAGAGATGGGGTGAGGTAGATAGGGGAGGAGAAGGATGGATAAGGGTTGAGGCTTTAAAGCTTTAGGGTTGAGGGATTAGGGTTTAAGGTATAGTGTTGAGGGTTGAGGTTTTAGGGATAGGGTTTAGGATTTTAAAAGGTTTAAGTGTTGAGGGTTGAGGCTTTAGGGATAGGGTTTATGGTTTAGGGTTGAGGGATTAGGATTTAGGGTTAAGGGATCATGGTTTAGGGTTGAGGGATTAGAGTTTGAGGTATAGTGTTGAGGGTCGAGGGTTTAGGGATAGGGTTTAGGATTTAAGGTTTAAGGGTTGAGGGTTGAGGCTTTAGGGATAGGGTTTTGGGTTTTGGGATAATGGATTAGGGTTTAGGGTTGAGGGATCAGGGTTTGGGGTTGACAGATTATGGTTTGAGGTATAGTGTTGAGGGTTGAGGGTTTAGGGATAGGGTTTAGGATTTAAGGTTTAAGAGTTGAGGGTTGAGGTTTTAGGGATAGGGTTTACGGTTTAGGGATAAGGGATTATGGTTTAAGGTATAATGTCAAGGGTTGAGAGTTTAGGGATAAGGTTTAGGATTTAAGGTTTAAGGGTTGAGGGTTGAGGCTTTAGGGATAAGGGATTAGGGTTTAGGGTTGAGGGATTAGGGTTTAGGGTTGAGGTATTAGGGTTTGAGGTATAGTTTAAGCTCTTCTGAAAAAAACTAAGGAAAGACATTACAAATACAATCTAGACAATAATACCTCGATTACAATGATTGACTAAACTATACCAAAAAAATGTTAGTGAATTATTCACAACTACAAACATAGTCTTAAAAAAAAACTAAGAAAACATTTGTTTTAAAATTTGGGAACTAACGATGACTAAAAATAAAAACAAAATTTTGCGTACTTCAATTTGTTTTAAAATTTAGCAACAATAGTGATAAACAATCAAAACAAAACAAAATATTAGGCTCTGTCCTAATAAAATAAAGAAACCGAAGGAAATGTCTAGGGCATATGAACATGGAGATAACATCATTTAAAGGGCATATGATCAAATATATAAAGGAATGTACCATAGAGGAAAATCACCATGATTATTTAAAAAAAAATGATTGCAGGTTGTCGTCTTTTATTCAGATCTATGTAATCGTACTTAATTCTGCATCTCCTCAATTTAAGTGCTACTAACTAAGAAAATACCAAGTACCGTCGATCACTCACACCATTAATAGTAGGTTATATGAGGCATTCCCTATAACAATCAAAAGTTGGTCAATGGTCACTAAATTTTTCTTATTGGTGACCTAAGACAATTGTCACTTGTAAGGGACATTACAATGTAGATGTTGTATGAGAGTTACTCTCAAGTATTGTCCCATATGATGACCCAAAATTCAAAGTTGTAATTGGACTCATTAATGATGTGCTTGGCAAAGTTGTTGCTATCATCTACCAAAAATGAGAGTAGGCCACTTTATTTATCACTCTTTTTTGTTGTGAAGAACTTTCAATGTTACATTGTACCTACTTGGGACACACATGACCCACAACTCATTCCAATTGTTCTAGTCACTCATGGTGGTTGACAACAAATCCCCTTAAATATGGCTTGCACATCTAACAATCCATAAAGCACAAGGCCTCACAACCAATAGAATAACAATAGACATTAAAAACATAGACTATTAGGATCCTACATTCACAATAGTGTCATGAGTTCAAAGATTGTTTGATGTAACATCTCCCCTCTCATTCAATGATACACACACACATAAACAATATGTATATAATCGTGTAGAAGCAAGAAGAAGATAGTCTCTAAAAATATCAACACAACATTCCTAAAAACTCATTTAGCCCCCCTCATTATGTAATATACTAAATTAATTTGTATTCCTAAAAATCCATTTAGTCCCCCTCATTATGTAATATACTAAATGTATTTGTTATATTAAAGAAAATCCGTTAACATTTCATGTATTGTTTTTAAAATTTAAATGATATCATAATCTTAGAAATATTGTGTGTCTTTCTCTAAATACACAACTCTCAGTAAGAAAAATATTTTCTTTTAGAGTTGTTTTTTTCAAAATTATTGATGTACCCATTAAAATTTTAATACAATTACTAGTATATAATTCTATATAATTCTCACATTCAATTTTTTTTTAACTTTCAATAATTTTTATAAAATAAAGAAAAATTAAACCATCACCTTTGTTTTTCTTACAAAAGCCACTATAAACATACACATTTTTTAACAAAAAAAATAACCAAAATAAATCAATTATCTACAATCCAACTAGAATCTTATTTTGAGATGTAATTCAAGTAATTCTTTAACTCTCAACTAATAATAAACTTCCCAAACCAAAATAAACTAGGATTTTTTAAGCAAAAAAAAAAAATCTCCCAGGGCAATATGAACATACAAAAAGTTTTAACCAAAAATAACCCTAATTACAATCTAGCAGTCGAAGTAATTCTTTAGCTGAAGACATTAATTTTCCACAGTCCATGATGTTGTAGATGATGCTTCTGGATTAAACTGTGTTAGATTATTTTGGTTATTTTCCTTAGGTTATTTGCTCACTGTTGCCAACCTTTTATTTTTACTAATTTGTCTTTTTATCTTTTCTCTTCATTGGTGCCTTGTGTTGGTATTGGGGCTCCCCCTATCCCACTCTTCTTTTCTTGGTTTCCCCACCACACCTTTCCCTCTTCTTTTTAAGACAGCCTCTAGTCTACAATTCATCATTTGTTGTTCTCTTGGGACACATCGCCTGACAATTTTTATTGCGTGTTCATGTTGTTTTCCTTTCCCCATAAAACAATTAAATCACTCAGTGTATATTAGGTACGTGTGTGTGAGACGGCTTGGAGAGTGAAATGGTTATACCGGAGAGAGAGAACATCAAATCAACTTAATGATGACTTAATGCCACATCAAAGTAATACTTGTGACTTTTTCAAAGAATTTATGTGTTGCATATTTTCAGAGGGTTCTCCAAATTTATTATTGTATTTGTCAGTATATCTGTGCTTGTAGCTAATTTAGGATTCTACAGTTTTTTTGGGTTATTTTTACACAGGCTTTTACATCTGGTTTGCCATGGAGGATGAAGAAATGGGGGAGCTTTTTATACCATGCAGAGCATGCAGTCACAAATGTTATAAAAAAACATGGCAAAATACCATGATAAAGAGTGCTTTAATGGGTGTGCCTCCTTCAAAGTTATGCTTGGAGACTTTACACAAAAATTGGTAACTCTATACATTAATTTTCATTTTTTTATTTCCTGTACACTGTTAAGAACTTGTAAAATCTAATTGTGTAATGTGTTTATGGTAGCGCATTCCTCCTACATTTGTTTCACAGTTTATAGACAACACAGACAAACATATGGTGTTGTAAGCCCTAGGTGGGTAGGAGTGGGATGTACAATTAGGGGGTACCATAAATAAACTAGAATTTAGGCAAGGTTGGGAAAATTTTGTGAATCATCATGGGCTGGAGATTGGAGATTTTGTTGTGTTCAAGTACATATCCAAGTCATATTTTAAGGTTAAGATATTTCAAAGAATAGGGTGTGTGAAAAATATCAATGCTCTTCAACTTATGAATACCAACATTGATACAGATAAAAGATGCCCTTCTTCTAACAGAGTATGCAGTTCAAGTCAACCAATGGGCAACAAGTTGCTAAATGAATTGGTTTCTAATGGGGAAAACAACAATGATGTTGAAGCAATGGAAGAAAATCAAAATTGTAAGTCTAATTTAATTTATTTCAACTTTCAAAGCAGGCATTTGAATTGTAGCTTTACCAGGAGGATTGGTATAACAAAAACTTATTTTTGTTGCAAGCCATTCTTGGAATAACCCTAGACATTATGGACCCTCTCATCTAGAAAAGCACATGACAGTGAACTCTACCCCTTATTTCAAATCAGATAAACCTTTTTATTCAATGAAAATGAAGTCACAGAATGTAAACCGACCAATATGCAAACTAGTAAGATCAAATTCTCTGCCTTCTATGCATATTCCTCTTATTTTGTTAAGAGAAGAGTGTCAAAATGATGGGTTTAACAACCTAACATAAGGCAAAGCAATTTTTTTATTACATTTTTCTAAGGGATCTCTAATATTCTAAAGTAATTCAGTCTTCTATAATATGAAAATCTGCATGTGTGTGAATGATAAGCTTTAACAACAGTTTTTTTTAATAGCAGAGCATAACGTGAGCGCGTTATAACGTGCTCGCATTATGGCTTTATTTTTTTTAAAAGTTGGCCACTTTTTGGCTCCCTAACTTTTTGCACCCGCCCATTAGTAGGTTATAGGCTATGTGTTCATTTTTCATTAACTAGCAACCAAACCACACCCAATGGGTAATTTGAAAGCTAGACATTTTAGTTTATACACCATGCACTATCCATGGTGTGGTTTAACATATCAACCACAAATGCTTACATGTAATGCATCACATGTAGAGTTTGGGTTTGAGCTAATGAAATGCCAACATGTGAATAACCAATGTATGACTTGTTCTTATATGTTGTCAAACAAGAAGACACCACATGGACTTGGCAGGCACAAAGCACATGACCTATTTGATAAAATGCCTCAAAGAGACATGTTTTCATGAACTGCAATGATTGCAAGATATGCACAAAATATATTTATTACAAATGCTGATAGGTGATCTCACATAATATTCTACATGACTTTACGACAGAAGGAAGTAATAGAGGGTTGATCACTAATGGGTGAGCTCACACATTGCCATGACCTATTTTCACCAATAGCAGGAGCTACTATGTGCCTCAGGGCACTTAAAATATTTATGCGGTAATAAATCCATGTTAGATAATGTGTTTGTTAGAAACCTCTTATTATGCTTTGACTAGCTTCAGATGACATGAAGGAGGTAATAAGAAGTAGAAACTATTAGCTAATAAAAATTAAAAGTTTCTCATATAAACTTAGGATAACAAATAATGAAAACATATCATTGGCTTATCTCACCCTTAGTAAGTCTAAATGGATCGCTTGGCTATGGGTAGGGATTGATAAAATATTTTTCTATGAATTTAATAATATAAAAATGTTATATGAAGGAAAAATATTAAAACGTTTAATATTCAACTTTCACCACCCACCCACCCCGGGGCCTCAGGTTTGGGGCACCCATTTATTATTGTGAGGAGAGGGTTGATTCTTTTCTTTCCAATCTAAATGTGCGTGAGGTGAATCTGGACCAGTGCTTGAAATCAATGCATAACTGCCGAGAGAAAGGGTGGATGGGTGGAAGCAGGGTGCAGGAGAACGTGATAATGACATTTGTAGCCCCTCCTCTCCCCTTTGAAGTTGTATGGCTCTCAACCTCAAATTCTTGTCTGACCCGGCTGGGGTGGGTTCCTATTAGTCTAGTGAATCCCCACCCCACCTTAAGAAACTACAGGCCTTAGAGAACTTGGCTTTCCCAAGGGCATCTAAGCTTTGTTAAAAATATTTTTGATATAATATAAAATGGGTGTGACTCCTCAATAAGATCACTTTTATTGATAAAAAAAATAGAGTTTCTAGAGATAATTTAATTCAAAATACAACATAATTTTGTACAAGTTATGACTTAGTTTGGAAGGTTGTTTTGAGTAGTCTTAGCCAAGTACCGTGTAAGTTATATGCCTACAAATTGGAGACTAATCAAGTCAAATTGCTTAGAACAATCCATTTGCTTTGCTACTTAGTGTAGACACCTAAAAATGACCATTTTATCGCATCACTTGCATTTTAATCATTTCTTCCAAATCACCTGCATTTCAACATTAATTAAATAATCTAATTATTTAATTAATTTCATCAAAATCATAAATTTCCTCTAAATCACATATTTTCAACATTAATTAAATAAATCCTCTTTATTTAATTAATTTCATCAATTTCCTCTTTATCCATCCAAATTAAATAATTTTAAATTATTTAATTAAATCATTATCGTCTTCTCAAAATTCAAATCAACATCAATTGAATAAATTAATTATTTAATTAATTTATCATTTAAATCCTCTTATCTATGATTAAATAATTTCTAAATTATTTAATTAAATCAATTATTCTTCCAAATTTAAATAAATTGAATTCAAATTTATTTAAATTGAATCTCTCTTCTAAAAATAAAATAAAATAAAATATTTTATTTTATCCTTCATCATGCAAAATAAATTAAATTAGTTTATTTGTTTAATTTATTTAAATATTCAAATCTATTCTATATCCTCTATCATGCACAAACAATTAAATAAATTTATTTATTTAATTTACTTTTTTATTTTCTAATTCTTTTAAAAATAAATCTTATTCATCATGCACACAAAATTAAATAATTTATTATTTAATTTTACTCAAATCATGCAAAAAGCAAAACTAAAGTTGAGTTAATTGATTTAATCAATATTATTTTTATCACCAACTCATAAATTAGAAAAAAATATTTCTATTTTTATGAAATCTAATCATATATTTTTCATGTCTTTTATCTCAAATCAATCAGTTAACTCAATAAAAATATCTTTTTGTGTGACACATGTCAGGTGCATATTCATCATGAATTTTAGATTTATCTCATCCATTGAATTATCTAGACCGTTGATCAATTTTTATTGAATCCTATATATACCCCCTTCATCTCATCACAAACCCTCTTCAATCTTTATGTATCTGAGCTATAGGCATTTTTACAACGCTTTGAGCATACTACGTATTGTTGAGCACATTACATCAAATCTTTGAGCACACTATCTAAATCCACTTGTTGCAACACCATGGGTATGCAACGTTATTGAGCAATCCACATCTAACAAAGAGAACTATATAATCTGGGTGAAGGCTTTCTTGTTTTAATTTGATTTATTCATTGATATTGGTATTTGCCTAGATTGATCTCTTTATGTTATAAGATTGAGTTGTTGGTTATTTCATTACTTTTGATCTTATCATTCAACCTCTCTATTTTATCCTATACACATTCTGGCACACCCGGTGGATACATATTATCATTTTTATCTTTCATCGTAATGTGCCTTGATCCCGTGGATACAGGGTATGTAGGCAGCTTGGAATACAAAGGACATATCCAATACTTAGGCACATATGATTCATCATTCTTCATCCATCTCAATCCATTGACACTCCATCTTTCTAGTCTTCCATTTATCACAATCCATCCTACCACCTAAACTTGACTAACTCAAGCAGCACACAAACTACGCATCCTTTCAAAGCACAAGTCCTTAACCAACCTGAAGCAAAGAAACCTACTTGTAGAGCCATATGTTGTCCTACATATTGATTGCCAACATCAGCTACATCAATCAACTTATCCTATCAACATATCAACAACCTTTAATGGATATATCATTCCTACAATAAGGCTGTTATCTATCATATCTATCCAATCTACCTGAGAAACCTCTTTGGCAAGGGAATATGTTGGCTGCATGTTTACTTTGTAAGGCAGCCAATTTGCTTTTGAGTTTATCTTTTTGTTCCTTTCCCATTACCTATTCAATACTACCTTGATTTATCTATATCTTGGTATGTTGAGATGCAGTACAGATTGGGGACATAAGTTATTGCTTTTGTGTCATGTTTGAGGAATGATCTTATTATCTTACTTAGCCTAATATCTATCTTGTGTGTGTTACAACCTAGCATCTTACATATTAATATTCTTCTTGCATTCATGTATTGAAGTTTATTTTATGTTCAAGACTATGGCTTGTTCACATATCCAACATGGTTCTATTATGTCTAGTAGATATAAGTTGAAACTGTTTACTTGCAGAGTCAATGTCCTATGCATTGGATACATCATCACCTTGGTCTTCTATACCCTGGTGCATAATATCCACATGCTATATCAAAATAAGGATTGCTCTTTATAAATATTTACGTAACCATTGCAACATCACCCCATCTCATCCCGCTCTCAGAACTGCATATCATCTCATCTCAATCTTAAAGTACCTTGATCCCATGGATATGGGTATGTAGGTAGTCTGTAATATGAAGGAAGTTTCCAGTACTCAGGTACATAAGGCGACATCATTTCACCTACCCAAGCTCAAACACCTTGACCCACTCATCACTCTACCCAGAACTACATATTATCATATTCATCTTTCATCGTAATGTGCCTTGATCCCGTGGATACAGGGTATGCAGGCAGTCTGGAATACGAAGGACATTTCCAGTACTCAGACACATACGATTCATCATTCTTCATCCATCTCAATCCATTGACATTCCATCTTTCTAGTCTTCCATTTATCACAATTCATCCTACCACCTTGACTTGACTAACTTAAGAAGCACACAAACTACGCATCCTGTCAAAGCAAAAATCCTTAACCAACCTGAAGTAAAGAAACCTACTTGCAAAGCCATATGCTATCCTACATATTGATTGCCAACATCGGATACCTCAATCAACTTATCCTATCAACAGATCCACACCCTTTAACAGATATATCATTCCTACAATAAGGTTGTTATCTATCCTATCTACCCTATCTATCCAATCTATCCTAAGCAACCTCTTTGGCAAGAGAATATGTTGGTTGTATGTTTACTTTGTAAGTCAGTTAATTTTTTTTTGGTTTATCTTTTGTTCCTTTCCCATTACTTATTCAAGACTACCTTGATTTATCTATATCTTGGTATGTTGCGATGCAGTATGAATTGGGGGCATCGTCATTGCTTTTGTGTGCCGTGTTTGAGGAATGATCTTTTATCTTACTTAGCATCATATCTATCTTGTGTGTGTTTTACAACCTAGCATCTTACATATTAATATTCTTCTTGCATTCATGTATTGAAGTTTATTTTATGTTCAAGACTATGACTCATTCACATATCTACTAAGATTATATTATGTCTAAGTGATCTAAGTTCAAACCACTTGCTTACAGAGTCAACGTCCTTGCACTAGGATATTGCGGCCCCTTGGTCTTTTATACCTTGGTGGCAAACTATCCATGTGCTATATCAAAAATAAGGATTGCTCTTTATCAACATTCGCGTAACCGTTGCAACATCACCCCATCTCATTCCGCTTCCAGAACTACATATCATCTCATCTTAATCTTAAGGTACCTTAATCCCATGGATATGGGTATGTAGGTAGTCTGGATTACGAATGAAGTATCCAGTACTTAGGGACATAAGATATCATCATTTCACCCCATCCATCCTATCCATCCACCTATTCATACATCCTAATAAAATCTATAGCACTCATGAAGATCAATCAATCCAACGTCAATTCTTCTATTCTTTTTCCATTTATCCTCCTTTCATTTCGAGGGCACACTTGTGTTCTTTGAACCCAACTTTCCTCTCGAGGGGGCATCCTCATCATCATACACATTCATCTTATCAATATATTCGCAATCCAATCACATACCAATCTAGCTAATCAAATCTATCTACATTATCCAATCACATCCTTTGGTCTTAATCCTAATCTTGTTGTAAATCAATCAATTAATTAATCAATCAATCCATCGATCATATCAATTGTCTTATACAGATTGTCACAATGTCAAAACCAAACCAGGCGTCTTATACGACATGTTTTATTTTCTGAAACCAGACACTATCATCCTTGTGTTGATCTAGGGATATATCATTCCCCACAATAACAACACTATCTGTATCAATCATCAGCAATTAATCATTGGTTTACAACTTGACATGGGCAATACCTTGTTTGTTTTTAAATAATCATCATCACCGCTTACCATTATCTTTCCTTGTCACCCTCGCTTTGAGTGACTGTGGCATCACTATCTCTAATCCAATCAATTTCTTCTAAATCAATCTTCTTCTATCAAATCAAACACTATATTTTAAATTTCTTTGAAATGATGTTACTACATAACACCATCTCAAAGAGAGGCAAAATGTAGACACCTAAAAATGACCATTTTATCGCATCACTTGAATTTTAATCATTTCTTCCAAATCACCTCCATTTCAACATTAGTTAAATAATCTAATTATTTAATTAATTTCATCAAAATCATCAATTTCCTCTAAATCACATATTTTCAATATTTAATAAATAAATCCTCTTTATTTAAATAATTTCATCAATTTCCTCTTTATCCATCCAAATTAAATAATTTTAAATTATTTAATTAAATTATTATCGTCTTATCAAAATTCAAATAAACATCAATTGAATAAATTAAATATTTAATTAATTTATCATTTAAATCCTCTTATCTATGATTAAATAATTTCTAAATTATTTAATTAAATCAATTATTCTTCCAAATTTAAATAAATCACTCAAATTTATTTAAATTGAATCTCTCTTCTAAAAATAAAATAAAATAAAATATTTTATTTTATCCTTCATCATGCAAAATAAATTGAATCAATTTATTTGTTTAATTTATTTAAATCTTCAAATCTATTCTATGTCCTCTGTCATGCACAAACAATTAAATAAATTTATTTATTTAATTTACTTTTTTATTTTCTAATTCTTCTAAAAATAAATCTTATTCATTATGCACACAAAATTAAATAATTTATTATTTAATTTTACTCAAATTATGCAAAAAATAAAAATAAAGTTGAGTTAATTGACTTAATCAATATTGTTTTTATCACCAACTCATAAATTAGAAAAAAACATTTCTATTTTTATGAAATTTAATCATATCTTTTATCTCAAATCAATCAATTAACTCAATAAAAATATTTTTTTGTGTGACACATGTCAGGTGCACATTCATCATGAATTTTAGATTTATCTTATCCATTGATTATATTGAATTATTTAGACCGTTGATCAATCTTTATTAAATCCTATATATACCCCCTTCATCTCATCACAAACCCTCTCCAATCTTTATGCATCTAAGCTATAGGCATTCTTACAACACTTTGAACATACTACATATTGTTGAGCACATTACATCAAATCTTTGAGCACACTATCTAAATCTGCTTGTTGCAGCACCATGGGTACGCAACGTTATTGAGCAATCCACATCTAACAAAGAGAACTATACAATCTAGGTGAAGGTTTTCTTGTTTTAATTCGATTTATTCATTGATATTGGTATTTGCTTAGATCGATCTCTTTATGTTATAGGATTGAGTTGTTGGTTATTTCATTACTTTTGATCTTATCATTCAACCTCTCAATTTTATCCTATACATACTTAGTGAAGGACCTATGAGCATTGTCTTGTAACTACATTCATTTATAATTGCATGAATTCATCACAATAATATGAAGTTTCTTAATCCACTTCTACTTACAAGTTCTTTTCTAGCATTTACCTTAACAAAATTATTATTAAACTACTTATTTAACCCGTTATTAAAAAAAAAAAAAGACATAAGTTCAATATAATAATTTGAGAAAAATATTATATCTTGACCGCTCTCACCTAGCAATATAAAGACAATACAAATTTGCATATGAATCAAACCACAAGTCAAAAGAAATTCCTCCCCCTCTTGAATGTAGTCTTTCATCTAAACAAAATTAGAACAAATTCCCTACAAACTTCTAAAATCATTAGGAATGTAATCTTTCATCTAAACCAATAAAATAAAATAAACTAAAATAAAATAATAATATAAAATATTTCACAAACAAATACTTTACTAGTTTTAATGTAGTGTTTGAATTATATTTCTTTCCACATAACATCTACCTAGTCACAAAATTTAAAAAGCTCTCTCCTTCAAAGCACAATATAAAACCATTTACCTATATTTGAGGGAAAAATCTACCCAAAAAGTCAAACAACGTAAGGGCATTTAATGGAATTCATCAATGTATACCATCAGTGATTTTGGTTGCCTGCCTTTGTGTTCACTAAAGTCGCGCAAATTCCTGAAGTTGGTGACAATTAAAAGACATTATGGTTGCCACTCAAAAAATCTTGGGTCTCTTTCCCTCCGGTGTCCAGAGGAAAACTCGTTCATCACTCTTAACGGCTATTTACACCCCCAGTCTGCTGTTTTCCTATCTCACACAATTGAGTTTACCATGGCAAATGAAAATGACGAAGAAAAAGCTGTATATTTCTTCAAAGTGATGCTGGGAGACTTTACTCACATCCTGGTAACGCCTATTTAATCAATACTCTACTGATACAGCTTTCTTCAGATCCTGTTTGTAATATTGTATGTATAACGAGTTGAAATGTGTGAAATTTTTTCTTTTCCTGCAGCGTATTCCTCCAGCATTTGTTCAAAATCTCAGAACCCAGATTGGCAGAAATATACTTTTGCAAGGCCCAAATGGGCAAGGACGGTTTGTAAAATTATGCGGTACAAGTACGCAACTAGAATTTAGACAGGGTTGGGAAGAATTCGTGGATGATCATACAATAGAGTTAGGAGATTTTCTGGTGTTTAAGTATATCTGTAGGTCTTATTTCAAAGTTATAATATTTGGGAGAAGTGGATGCGAGAAAAATATTACTGTTTTTCATAGCCCGTTGCCAAATGTTTGGGAGTATGATGCGGAAAAGAATGTTCAAACTGAACAAGGCAAGAAAACCAATTCCTCTGCTCGTGCTCGTGGTAAGTGTAATGTCCCCTTCTAGCAAGCCCAAAATTTTCGAAATCTTGCACACAAATTCAACTTGCAAAAAGAGAACATTAGCACTCAATTCTTTCTCATAATAATTATATTATAATATTCATAAGAAATATCAAATTCATATTCTTATATTTCCCATCTAGGATTAGAACCTTATAATTATAATCAATATGCATTATATCATGTTCTTCATATCTATCATTTTCATCTAATCTTTCATTCATAAGGGATGATTAGTTAGGATGTAATAGGCCAATTAGTCACCACGGGTCCAATATTCAACTCCTTCGACTCAAGGGTGAATAACTCACCAACTTAGTCAAAAGGCCTTAATAAACTCCTTGGCTTTTACCCCAAGGCCTATTATACTCCTTAGGTTTTACCCTAAGGCCCTCCTTGGCTTTTACCCCAAGGCCTATTATACTCCTTAGGTTTTACCCTAAGGCCCTCCTTGGTTTTTACACCAAGGCCTAATCCACTTGCCGTGAGACAAGGGCCATTTCAATTACCCATGGTTGGCCAATTTCCATCCTACCTATCAACCTTATGCTTTAGTAACTATTTCTTGCTATTTCATTAATAGCCATTTGCTTGGCTTCTTATTTCAATATTCAAACTTATCCTTATCATAATCATTTATGTAATAAGGTATTTCATAATAGTTCATTCTTAGTATGATTATATGTTCCTATCAAATGATATTCAATTAATCTTAGTCATGCTCATTAATTCTTAACATGTACAAGATGATATTGATCTACATCCCGTACTATCCTAGCATATCATGATATCGCCTTATAAATTGAATATAAGTTATGCACTGAATTTCATTCTGACAACATAGTCAGAATTGGATAACTAGCAACAGTAAAACATATGTATTGTTATGAACATTCATACCTTATGAAGTTGTTGATCAAATTATAATGGTATTCTATGCTGATTTGGTCAATAGTGGCTGGTGCAATTGCTTGTGTGGACTGTAACCTTGAGATCGCAAATTGCTTAGATATTACTAAGTGTGCTGATGTCTCCCACGTGGTCTTGGATTGCTGATTGATTTCTTATATATGTTTCCTATTAGCATAGAGGACTCCAATGTTTCTTTGATTAATATGTATAGAGTTTATTGTGTTATGCGCCTTCTTGGATAATGCTATGCTGAGTTGATCTGATCTAGGTATAATATTTTTTATGACTGTTTGTGCAGAGATAAATGAGAATACTTCTTTGATGTCCTTGGTCTTCACTGTGGCTGCCTTTTGAAGCCCCGAATGGGGTGCTATGCCAACAGTCGCATGGTTTAAGAGATCCTCTGCCCGTTCATAAATGTAGATTTATCCTTTAATAAATCATCTTATGATAATATGTGCTTCAGGGATCGGGGGGTCTTTTAAAAAGATTTGCCTTTAATCTTATTTGTTTTTATATGGTTTTGTCTTCTAGTGCCACATCAGATTGTCTTATTCACTATTTTGTCTTCTTCACTCATGTAATGAAACAAGCTAACTTCTAATATTTTTAGAGTAAGGAATAAATGAGATGAATATTTCCAATCTTTAATTGGAAATTATCGAATCACGACAAGCCTCCCCTCTTAAGATTGCTTGTCCTCAAGCAATTCCTACCTCTTCTAAGATCAATTTTCTTTCCTCCTTTTACTTGAAGTTACTTCACTTTCTTCCTGAATTTCTTTATTGGGTATGATTTCTATATTGTGCGCTTGAGCTCTTTTCCCACATTTATGTCTGGCTTCCCATTTCTCATTACATCTAAAACATGTGTTTCCTTTTGCGGGGTCTTTACACTTGTGTCCGGGTTTCCATGCTTCTTTGCAATCAAAACAAAGGCCCTTTTCTTTTAGTTCTTCATGGTCCTTGTAAGGACGATATGGTTTCTCGTGTCCATTTTCATTCCTTAGGCATATATGTCCCGGCTTCCACGGTTCTCCGCACTTACAGCATGGATTCTTATATAAATCTCCTTTTTTATGAAGAGGTTTAGTGGATGGTTGGGAGGAGTGGGTTTTCTCTAAGTGCATGGCCATATCTATGGCATCATCAAGTGTTGCGGGTTTGAGAGCTCCTACTAAACCTCGTAGCTTCTCATTCAATCCTTCAATAAACAAGTATGTGAGCCTTTCATTTTCCACTCCGGATACTCGGATGGCTATCTTCTCAAACTCATTTATGTACTCATCCACGGTGCCTCTTTGCCTTAGTAGCGTTAACTCTCAGAAATCTTGTTGTGGATGGCGTCGATCAAATTTCTTGATAAATCTTTTGGAAAACTCTTCATAGGATGTGATGGATTCATGCCCTTGAGTGTGTTTTCCGTGATGCCACCATTCGTAGGCCAATCCCTCCAAGTTTAGGATGGCGAATTGGAGTGCATCTTTCTCGGTCATAGGGTTAAGTTGAAAACAGTCATTCAATTTTTGTAACCATGCATGTGGAGTGATCTTATGGGTTCCATCAAAATGTGGGAGATTCACCTTGTTGGCTTTTTGCTTCAATTCCTTGTTGATGGGTCTTCTTTCCCTTCTTGCCAATTCATTCCTTCTTGAGTTGCTATAGTCATTAAATGACACTACCCTCCTCACTTTGGGTTCCAAGCTTGCGTATGCTCTTGCAATGTCATCCGTGCTTATTGAATTTGAAGCGGGTTCTTCCATTCTTGATGTTTCTTCTTCGGGAAGAAAGGATGGTATAGAAATTCTTGGGTTTGATGAAGTATGGTTGTTTTCGGAGTGATTAGATCCTACCTCCCTTCCATTTATTGAGTGAGTCTTGGGATGATCCGTAGTGTTTCCCACCTTTTGGAGTGCCTCAAGAAACATTTGTGTTGTCTTTTCACTTTGCTCCATCATGGCTCTAGTGATTCTTTCATTTTGGTCCATTATCACTTTAGTGGTCATTTCCATGAATGCTCTTACCTCATTAGTGGTCATTTCCATGAATGCTCTTACCTCATTGTTCATTTCCATGTTGTTGCTATTGTTACGGGCTGTTTGTCTTGTATATTGTTGCATTTAATTTCTTCACAGGATCGCAAGTCGATGCTCTGATACCACTTGTAATGTCCCCTTCTAGCAAGCCCAAAATTTTTGAAATTTTGCACACAAATTCAACTTGCAAAAAGAGAACATTAGTACTCAATTCTTTCTCATAATAATTATATTATAATATTCATAAGAAATATCAAATTCATATTCTTATATTTCCCATCTAGGATTAGAACCTTATAATTATAATCAATATGCATTATATCATGTTCTTCATATCTATCATTTCCATCTAATCTTTCATTCATAAGGGATGATTAGTTAGGATGTAATAGGCCAATTAGTCACCATGGGTCCAATATTCAACTCCTTCAACTCAAGGGTGAATAACTCACCAACTTAGTCAAAAGGCCTTAATAAACTCCTTGGGTTTTACCCCAAGGCCTATTATACTCCTTAGGTTTTACCCTAAGGCCTATTATATTCCTTAGGTTTTACGTTAAGGCCCTCCTTGGTTTTTACACCAAGGCCTAATACACTTGCCATGAGACAAGGGCCATTTCAATTACCCATGGTTGGCCAATTTCTATTCTACCTATCAGCCTTATGCCTCAGTAACTATTTCTTGCTATTTCATTAATAGCCATTTGCTTGGTTTCTTATTTCAGTATTCAAAATTATCCTTATCATAATCATTTATGTAATAAGGTATTTCATAATAGTTCATTCTTAGTATGATTATATGTTCCTATCAAATGATATTCAATTAATCTTATTCATTCTCATTAATTCATAACATGTACAAGATGATATTGATCTACATCCGTACTATCCCAGCATATCACGATATCGCCTTATAAATTGAATATAAGTTATGCACTGAATCTCAATATGACAACATAGTCAGAATTGGATAACTAGCAACGGTAAAACATATGTATTGTTATGAACATTCATACCTTATGAAGTTGCTGATCGAATTATAATGGTATTCTATGCTGATTTGGTCGATAGTGGCTGGTGCAATTGCTTGTGTGCACTGTAACCTTGAGATCGCAGATTGCTTAGATATTACTAAGTGTGCTGATGTCTCCCACGTGGTCCTGGATTGCTGATTGATTTCTTATATCTGTTTCCTATTAGCAGAGAGGACTTCAATGTTTCTTTGATTGATATGTATAGAGTTTACTGTGTTATGCGCCTTCCTGCATAATGCTATGCTGAGTTGATCTGATCTGGGTATAATATTTTTTATGACTGTTTGTGCAGAGATAAATGAGAATACTTATTCGATGTCCTTGGTCTTCACTGTGGCTGCCTTTTAAAGCCCCGAATGGGGTGCTATGCCAACAGTCGCATGGTTTAAGAGATCCCCTGCCCGTTCATAAACGTAGATTTATCCTTTAATAAATCGTCTTATGATAATCCGCGCTTCAGGGATCGGGGGGGTCTTTTAGAAAGATTTGCCTTTAATCTTATTTGTTTTTATATGGTTTTGTCTTCTAGTGCCACGTCAGATTGTCTTATTTACTGTTTTGTCTTCTTCACTCATGTAATGAAACAAGCTAACTTCCAATATTTTTAGACTAAGGAATAAATGAGATGAATATTTCCAATCTTTAATTGGAAATTATCGAATCATGACAGTAAGGAAAATCAAAATCTTTGAAATCTTATTGCATAAGAGAAATCTTGCCAAATCTGTGAGACCCATAAATTATAACCAACATTTAATGCAGTGAATAACATTGAATTTAAACTGAATTTGAGTCCTACAATTTTTTATTTCAATGCAGGCTGTCTTTCAAAAAGCTCAGCCCATTGCCAATGGAAGCCATCTCCTGCTGGAAAGAAGCCTAAAATAGTGAAATCTGTGGGGACTGAGACCAAAGAAAAGAGTTATCAAGGAGCTTATTATGTTTCTCGCAGACGTCATGTTAGTGAAGCAGAAAGGAACAAGGCTCTCAAAGCTGCTAACTCTTTCACATCAGCTAAGCCCTTCTCTTTAATCATTATGATACCATCTCATGTATATCAAGGGTTTTGGCTCGTAAGATATCTCTCTCACACATCTATAAAGGAATTGTAGCTTGATCTGTTTTATATCCAGGCATCTTTCCGCCTATTGCATTTCTCTTATGTCTTCTGCATTACAAAAGTTTAACTTGAGTTTGATGGCTAATTTAGTTTAGTTGATTCAATGGTTGGGATTCTGCATTTCAGGATTAGCAAAATTCAACAGGGATTTATTAGGTCAACATAACTAGTCTGCAATGGTTTGGGCTTCTGCATCTTTCTTAATTGCATGATTTAAAAACGTCTTAACAGGTGGATGTAATGTTGTTCACAATGGTGTTTGGGTGTGCAGGGCATTTCAAAAACATGTAAAGCTAATCTCCAATTACCAACAATTAAAAGAATAGAAGTGACTCTTGTGGATCCTAACCATAAGGAATGGTCTGTTCGGTATTTGGGGAGCGATCAAACTGGGATGAGTGGGAGGTGGAGATCCTTTTCCCTTGCCAATAATCTTGAGGAAGGAGATATTTGTGTCTTTGAAAGGGTGGACAATAACATAAACGAATTTAAATTTACAGTCCATATTTTCAGGGTTGTGAATGATTGTACTCCTTACAAGAGGATGAAAGGCACAGGAACACCAGATAGCATTGCATTATCTTCAAACCCTGCTAGGAAGAAAATGAGAGGCACTACTGTATCGAGGAAAGATCGTGCCATCAATTTGTCAGAAAAAGCATTTGGATCAGAACAGGGAAAATCAAAAAATGCAGAACAGGGGATAAAGCAAGTGCAAGGGAAGAAAGAAAAAGGTGCAGACAATTCTATTAAACCTAATAATTGCATGCCTGCCATTTATGATAAGAATCCAGGTTCTAGGCGTAGTGCAACATTTAACCGAGCACATAGTTTTGCAGACTTTCCGAAGAAAAAGATTTGCTCTGCACCATCTACAGATGGACAAAAATCAATTAGCGCAGATGAAGTGGAACTGTCAAGAAAGATCACATCTGTAGATGATGAGAATGAGAATGTTGAACAAGCTGACTTGATAATTATTTCGGACAACAATAATGTAACTCATGCAATGGCTCCCACCAGTGGGGATGTTATTCTATCTCAAGAGTCCATTCATGAACAACGTTCAATGACAAAATCCATAAATCCAGCATTGAGTCCAGAATCAAAGGCATCATGTTTGGTGACAGGATTGCCAGCCAAGGAAGCCACTTCACCACTTGGTATAAATGTTGAAGCAAATTGGGATATTATTTCAGGAAAGAGTGACAAGACTGGATCCCAATATAATCTCATCACAAGTGCAAGCAGTGAATAAAAATCCCAGGCAATAATTTTGGTGGCATTGTCACTAGAAGGAGCCACTTAGATTTCATTGAAACAAGTGCAGAACAAAACTTTGTTCCATGTTCAAAAGGAGATGGTGGTATTTGGTCACCTGAGCTTAAATGAACAAAGAAGTAACTAATAGGCTGGGGCATGGGTTGCAGTGGTATTACATATGGAAGAGTATCTTATATAGAAACTCAAAATATAATGTTATTCAAACATAGGAAAATGAACTCTGTTGTTCAGGAAGTAAATTTTGAAAGACAGGTCCTGTTTATCTGAATTGATAGACATCCATGCACCTTATATTTATTAAAGCACAGAACAATGAATTCTGTAATTCAGGAAGTCAATAAGGAAAGACAGGTCCTTTCAAATCTGAATTGATAGATATCTATGCATCTCCTTTTTATTCAAGCATAAGATATTGAATTCTGTAGCTTATGGAGTGACTGAAGAAAGACAGATCCTGTTTATCTGAATTGATAGATGTCTATGCATCACCTTTATTTTCTTTCTTTGCTGTCTTTAGTGAGCGAAGGAGTGTGATGATTTCCTTTTATATGATGTATATATTGCGTGAGGAGTTAGATGATGTTAAATATATTAGGCCTTCTTGATTCTGTCAGGACTTACAATGGGTTGAGCTGCTACATGCCCTCCTGAACTTGTCATGATCAGTTTATCCTTCATTGGCATGCTAGTTTCTGCACTACAAGAAGACTTATTGCCTTACTCCAGTATTTTTATTAAACTTTGTAAAGATAGCTTCTAATAATGTCAGTCTGGTAGGCTATAACATCAGTTGCACAAATGTTATATACCTATAAAACCACTGTGAGATGATGCACATAATTATCCATTAAAATTTGTATTTATTGTCCAAGAATGATTCTTAGCCTTATACACAAGCGAGATTCCTTTCCCTCCAATAATACTAAATAATGGATGGATAATAGCCTTATTAGGAAAACGACTGTAATTCAAGGCAATCATCATCAAACTTTATAGGGAAATATCTGATATCAATTTCATAGACTGATCAAACCACTCTGGCTGAACAATGCCTAGATTAGCTTTATTTCTATCTATCTATATGTATATATATTAATGGGTGCAGTCATAACCATTATAATGGGAACTGAAGGAATGAGGGTTCAATTTGGATAAGTGCATTTCTATTTTTCCATTATTGATGCAGGAGCATCTTGGAAATTGGTGGCAATCAGCATCAACTGTCATGTCCCCTTTTTCCAGCGGCTTCTAATATTATTATTATTAATTAAAAGTGTTTTTCAACACTAATATTATATCATAGTTTGAGGACTTGCCGAGTACTTGGTAGACTCGCCAAGACTGCGAGTCTTTTTGCTTGCCATGCCGAGTCGGAGCGACTCGAGAGTCGAGTCTTGGGTGAGTCTCGTCGAGTACTTGGCTGAGTTTCGGAAAAAACTCGTTGAGTCTCAGGCTCGAACTCACAAGTCTCAGGGTTCGACTCGTGAGTCTTGCCGAGTACTTGGCAGACTCGCCAAGACTGCAAGTCTTTTTGCTTGCCTTGTCGAGTCAGCGCGACTCGAGAGTCGAGTCCTGGGCGAGTCTCGTCGAGAACTTGGCCGAGTTTTGGAAAAAACTCTTTGAGGCTCAGGCTCGAACTCACAAGTCTCAGGTTTCGACTCGTGAGTCCCAGGCTTGAACTCTCCAAACGACAAAATAAAAAATCCGTGGCAATTTTTTGGAGTTTTTTCATTTTTTTTGGTCATTTTTGGTCTTCATTTGCCCAGTAGAAGACGTCTTTGGCATCCACATGACAAAGTACATTGGGAGAAGGGATTGGAAGAATGAAAATTTGGCTAGAAATGGTGAGGACTTTGTGTTGGAGAAAAGTTGAAAATATAGTGATAAAATTATGAAAGATGGCGTGTGCCATGAAGATCCGTGTGGTCTTGAATGCCTTAATTTGGTCTTGGTGGTGGGGGCTCCGCTCCTCGACCTTGCCCTGTATTGTGACAGGGAATGTGCTAGGGGTGCTGTCCCCAGACCCCGCAAGCCCCTTGACCTCACTAGGGGCTCCGTCCCCAAACCCCCACCTACCACTATCCCCTTGTCCCCAAATCCAAGCCCTTGGTCTCCCTATTCTAAGAGTCCATGGAACTATGGCATTTATTGATTTCATGGGTCATATGACATATGTAATCTTTGAATTATGACAAATTGATGATCAGAATAGGCTTATGTGTTCTCTAAATGCATTAGTTTCTATTTTTTCTATTGTAATTATGTTTTTTCTCTTTGCCGAGTCTTTTGTTGAGTCCCGAGTCCGAGTCAAAATTTTGGGTCACCGAGTCCAAGTTTTCGAACTATGTATTATATAATATATAAAGTAATAAATATAAAAATAAAATATAAAATAAAGTCAATTTCAAATATTGGCACCCAAAATAGGACCCCTGGGTCCTATTCAAAATAGGTATAAATGCAAGTTCATTTGGTCATTTTGGGGACATTTGATTTTTGATGATTTCTTTACTCTTCAAGATTTGAGTGATCACATCAAAGACGAAAACCCTTGATCACTAATTTGTAAACCCCGAACCTCTTTCTTCACAATTCCCAAACAGGGATTGCAGCTATGCTAACCAGGATATTGTGTTCGAATTCTTTTCAAGATCAACAATAAGGCATTTGCAAGCAAATAATAAGGGAGTGCCATTTTTCAGAGTTTTGTGCTGCATTGTTAGCCAGCCACATCAATCTCCTAGTCATTCGCAACTTGATAAGGATGGTCACAACTGTTGTAGAAGACTAGGCATATGTGCGTTGCACACCTAATACTGCTTTAGGGAGATCGTAGCATTCTGTTCATTGTGCTTGTTGATATACATTTGAACACTTCATTAAGGATACAAAGTTGTTGATTAATTTCAAGGAAGAATAAGGCTTAAGGAGGGCAATGATCATTTAGGTTGCAGCTCAATACTTACCACATCCTCTGTTACTAGCACTGTCCGTCACTTCACAGCCAATCACATCATTCATCCAAGGACTACACCGCATGTTTTGAGCATCTTTGAAGGGTGAAGGAGATCCGAATAATCTACAGCGAATGGTCAAAGCTAGTGCAATCCATGGAGTAGCCCATCAACCCCAAGTGGTGTTGCTCACAGCATTAGAGCCAACTGTGAACAATCTGGAAACCTTTTAGATTTGCCGTGCCTTACACTCTGCTACAATTATCATACCTGGCTGAGGTGGCAAATGAGCGGCTAAGCAACTATATACAAGTGACAAGTTATTGTATGTATTCCAAGAGTCTATATTAGTGCATAATTGCTACAACAAGGTTGGTGCTGTGAGGTTTATATTGGAGACATTATGAGTCCTGGACATATTTCAATTTATAATAAGTGTTGTTGATTGACTATGCAACATTGTTGTCAAATCTAAATGTTATGATATTGAGAAGAATTGCTTGTTGTGAATATTTACATTATGAATTATTTATGAGTTTGTATTGGAAACATTGCAATACATTCTCTTTTCAGTCTCCTTTACCAGCAGTTCATGACAACAGTTATATATTGTTTCAATCAACTCAGTTTTTTCCCAATCATCAGAGTTCATAACAGCAGATTTGCATTATTATAGCTAGTTTCAGTTATTTGGTTGATCATAACAAAGTAGAAGACAAGAAAAATCAGAAAACACAAAATTATAATTGGGGTTATTATAGTGGTATCAGAGCATTCAGTCCTGCCAGCATCACAAGAAGCTAGTGTTGGAGTAGGAGGCAGAGGTAAGGAAAACATAGCAGATTAGGGGGATAAGCTTGATGCCCTCATCCAGATGTAGGAACAAACGAACCAGCTGCTCATCTAGATGATGCAACAAATGCAAAATATGAATTCCACCAGGCCCACATAGAATTTCACAGGTGAAGGAAGTAATTTAAATTAGAATGGTCATGCAAATCCCACAAATAATAACTGAGTTTCAGTTGGATCAGCAGCTAGGTCCGTCCAACCTACTTTTTTGCCTAGAATAGAAGCACCACCAGAAGAAGAGGAGCCAAACCCAGTAGCATATGACATTAATGCTTGCATAGATGATTACACGAGTCTTGATCTAGATGTCAGAAATCAGATTTCATTTGCAAACTATTGTAATGTCAGATCAAGGAATGGGCCAAGAATGGAAAGAACATCTCCTACACAGCAGTCCCATAGAGATTTGCAGCAGAGGTTGAGTAAGTTGACTCTCCCTCCTTTTGATGGCTCAGGGAAGGGTATTGCATGGGCTTGGGTCCAAAAGTTGGATACATATTTTTCTCTCAGCCCTATGATGGAAGAGAAAGCCATCAAATTCGCCATCCTCCATTTGGAAGGCATAGCTCACGAGTGGTGGCATCACGGGTTGATTACACAAGGGCACAACCATATTGTGACATATGCTGATTTCACACAGAGGCTCATAGATAGATTTGACAGGAAGATTTCCGAGATTCATTTCAGAGAGTTGGCCCAATTGAGAAAGCATGGTTTACTGGATGATTATGTAGCAAAATTTCAGCGAGTTTCAGTCATGGTTCCGAAGGTGACAGAGAGGAGACTCATAGTTTTGTTTGTTGAGGGACTAACCAAACCTTCGGGGTTTAGTTAGGGCTTTTGACCCAACATCTCTACAGGATGCCATCAGGAGAGCCTTGAATTTGGAGGACTAAGTGACTAAGAACGAGTTCTTATGCTGAATTTGGGTCAGCATAAGAAGCCTTTCTAAAAGGATTTCCCTCAACCTAAGGCACTACCTCCAAAACCAAGCAAGGTTGAAGAATCCAAGAATGAACTCCGAAGGAAGAAATTATGTTTTTCTTGTAGAGAGCCATGGGAGCCAAGACATAGATATTTGGGAAAGGGACAAATACACTGCATAGAGGTTATTCCTAATGAGGATTCAAAAATAGAAGAACTTGAGCCCGAGATTGTGGTTGCTGAGATGGAGCCCGAGAGCAAGGAAGGAGAGTCCTCGGAAGGCACCCTTGCTTCTCTTTCTGTAGCATCTAAGTACCATCCTTTTCGAGTTCGGGGAGTTTTGCAAGGTCACAATGTGAGAGTGCTGATTGATAATGGGGCTACTCACAACTTTATAGATGCAAATTTGATCTCCAGGAAGGGTTTAGATATTGAAGAGTTCGATGGATTAATGTCATGCTTGCAGATGGTCACATTATTCCATGTAGGAAGTGAATACAACAGCTCAACTTATCTTTGGGAAGCATCAAGTTAAGGATGATTTCTACGTTGTGGGGATAGGAGAAATGGATATAGTTTTGGGTGTGCAATGGTTGCACTCACTTGGGGAATTTACTCAAAACTACCAAACAATGGAGTTCAAATTCAAGGTGGACAAGAAGGAGGTGATACTCCAAGGCATATTAAATGGAGCTCCAAGCATGGTTGAAGTAAAGAGAATGGAGGTGAGTGTATGAGGAAACCAAACCACTCAATGCATGGAGAAAATCAAGGATCCGCTCCAATGTAAGATACTTCATTATGATAATGTGTGGTCCATTTTGAATATGTTCATGGTGGCACACCAAAGATGGCTACCCAACGAGGTATTGGCAAAGCAGGACCTTTGGGGTAAGAATCATCAACTTAACACGGCTGTTTGGAATCTTGGTGACAAGAACCATGACCCATGGATCATTATGGGCACTGGTCTCCACTCTAGAACTGTTGTTACCCACATTTCCAGCTTTCCCTGCATTCTATTGGTAGCCCCAAAGGAGTTGTTAATCACAAGGAGAATGCATTTCCTAGCTATTGTCATTGATGAGATGTTTGCAGCTGATATAAGATGGTTTCCAGCCTCTATATTTCTGATTTTGGTAGGGACTTTTCATTATGGTAACTGCTGCACCATTCTTTTGTTGCTGATTTTAATTGCTGCCCTTGGTATAGTGACAAGAGGAGAATTCACATGAAAACTTGGATAGCACAACATAAGCATTGGGATATTTGTGCAAAATATCATCAAGAAGGCAGGAGAGGGATGATTGGTGATGAGGGGTTATCATCATATGATAGCGAAAGCATTCCTAGGATAGCTGTGGACTTAATTTCCAGCCCTAACGCTGCTGTCATCATTGTTATCAGCCACTCCTTTACTTCAGAAACACTCACACAAATAGTTTTGCAGGTATTCCCAACCATGGGAAAGAGTATATTTCAGTTGGTACTAACTAATGAGGAGTTTCCAGCCCTTGTATGGTTACCCATGGCTTCTACATTGACCACATTGTTGAATTTTGCATGTAGGATTGTCATGTTTGCAGCTGTTACATCATTTCTATATTGCTGGTTTTAATGTTTTCAGTCATGATCAGCTGTACATTTGTGCAATTTGAGGTCTCTTTGCAGGATAAGGAGGGTTCCCATTATTGAAGACAAACATTCTGGTCATCCTAGTGCTGATTTGGAAGAAATTTGGAGTGAACTATGGTTGTTATGACTTATTTCAAGCTTACATGCAAGTTGATTTGCTTCACACTTTGGAGGGACCAACCTATAGTGACATTATGGGACTCGTTGGAGCTCGAGGGTATAGTCATGGAACAAGTATTTGGGATACTTCATCACATGTGATGATCACGTGGGTACAATAGGAACAAGTTGGTGAGTTCTTAGGGCAGCCTTGGGTTTTAAAGGAGTGTATGAAGGATATTCGCATGCTTTGGATAGGAGGCTTCATCGAGGGGGAGTTTGTAAGTGTGAGAATTGGATGGAGTAGACTCCATGATGATTCTTGGTGGGGTCTGTTCCACTCGACAGATATGGGGTTTGGATGCTATGAACAATGTGACATGATTCCTCTTGGTGATTCAATGGTATTGATGCATCCACACATGCATGACCTTCTTTGGTGGAAGTTGTTTTAGGATGACATGTATAGAAAGGCTAATGAGACTCATGATGTTGGCATGGAGCAGGTGGAGCTCCTGATTTATCATTGCTTGAGGGCAAGCAATTTGGGGAAGGGAGGACTGTCATGTCTCCTTTTTCTAGCGGCTTCTAATATTATTATTATTATTATTAATTAAAAGTGTTTTTCAACACTAATATTATATAATATAAAAAGAAAATATAAAATAAAATAAAGTCAATTTCAAATATTGGTGCCTAAAATAGGACCCTTGGGGGCCCTATTCAAAATAGGTATAAACGCAAGTTCATTTGGTCATTTGGAGGCATCCGATTTTTGATGATTTCTTTACTCTTCAAGATTTGAGTGATCACATCAAGGACGAAAACCCTTGATCATTGATTTACAGGGGTGAAGACGAAACCCTAAACCTCTTTCTTGGCAATTCCCAAATAGGGATTGCAGCTGCGCTAAGCAAGATATTGTGTTCGAATTCTTTTTAGGATCAACGATAAGGCATTTGCAAGCAAATAATAAGGGAGTGCCATTTTCAGAGTTCTATGTTGCATTGTTAGCTAGCCCCATCAATCTCCTAGTCATTTGTAGCTTGATAAGGGTGGTCACAACTGTTGTAGAAGACTAGGCATATGTGTGTTGCACATCTAATACTGCTCTACGGAAATCACAACATTCTCTTCATTGTGCTCGTTGATATATATCCGAACACTTCATTAAAGATACAGAGTTGATGATCAATTTCAGGGAAGAATAAGGCTTAAGGATGGCAGTGATCATTCAAGTTGCAGCTCAATACTTGCCACATCCTCTGTTACCAACACTGTCCATCACTTTACAGCCAATCACATCATTCATTCAAGAACCACGTGTATTATCCCCAATGGGTTCTGCCCTAAAATTTCTTATTTCTGCCCTAGATTTCTGATTTAATTTTTTGCTCTTTCCTGATTTAGTTTTCTGCTCTAACCCTAGGACTGAATTTTGATTTATATTTTCCGAATGATAAACCCTTATGGGCAGCCAATAAACATACACCAAACATCCATAAAAATGCCAAACATATAGATATCATCAACCATGAAATTCAACCATCCAAGAGCCAAACATAGGTCCAATAAATCTGATTTCTGATTAAAGAAGTCTGCTGCTACAAAATTGAATATTCTTGACTGAATTTACAATGAATTCATGGGCTCAAACATGCCAAACATATGCCCAAATTTCTGCTCCACAAATCAGACCCAAAACTAGGGTTATACATACCAAAATATGAAAAATAGTCTTCAAACACCAAACCCTAGATGGGTGAATCCTTCCTTGGCAAGCGCTTAGGGTTTGCTGCTCCAAAAATGCAAAATCGCCCTCCAAAGATGGGCGCTCAAATCTGCTCCAAAGTGATGCTCCAAATTACGGCAAAACCCTAATGCAATATACACACAAAATGCCACAAAGAAGTGTTGCTCCAAATCTAAATATGCAATAATGCTCCAAACCTGCAAATGTCTCCAATGAAGTGCAAATAGAACTCCTTTATGAGTCCTCCACAAGATAAGCTAGGTTTTCGTCCAACTCACCGCATTCACAAGGGTTTTTGTCCTTGGAATGAAGCCCAATCAAAGTTGCAGCCAAGAGATAGAATCTCACTTAGAAAATATGATATGAAATGGATGATAAAATGACCTTCAATGACCTTATATTTATAGCAAATTCTTCTCCCACTCAAATTTTGCCGACCTCGTCTAGATTATTTTATTTTATTTGCTTTTTCCTTCTTCCTTAGGCCCGACCTCATGCTAGGCATGCTAGGCACCCAAAAACACAAATAAAATATTTTATTTTATTTTTTATAAATTTCTCCAAGTGGGGCGAACCACTTTTGGCATTAAATATTTCATTTCTTAACCTCTCACTAGGTCGTCCACCTAAAGGGAACTTTATTTGGATTTATCTTGTTTTTCTCCTTCAATTTGGCCAACCATCCTTAATATTTCTTCCATTTATTTTCCTTTCTTTATTTCTTTTTTTCTCCCTTCTTGGTCACTCATCTCTAGGGCAATTTATTTTATTTATTTTGAATTCACCAATAAGCTCACAAAAATATACAAAGTCATCTCTCATCATCAATTTTCTCTAATAAATTGATTAAATAGAATATTTAATCAAAATATTTTATTTTTTGTTCATTTCTCCAAGTGGGGCGAACCACTTTTGGCATTAAATATTTCATTTCTTAACCTCTCACTAGGTCGTCCACCTAAAGGGAACTTTATTTGGATTTATCTTGTTTTTCTCCTTCAATTTGGCCAACCATCCTTAATATTTCTTCCATTTATTTTCCTTTCTTTATTTCTTTTTTTCTCCCTTCTTGGTCGCTCATCTCTAGGGCAATTTATTTTATTTATTTTGAATTGACCAATAAACTCACAAAAATATACAAAGTCATCTCTCATCATCAATTTTCTCTAATAAATTGATTAAATAGAATATTTAATCAATTAGGTCATTCCCTTAGCCCTCCAGCTTAGCCTACGAGAATAGGATAGGCTAACCAACTCCAATAGGTGATCACTCGGAAAATGGGGACATTATAGTCCTCCCTTCTCGGAATTGTTTGCCCACAAGCAATTGCAAACCTGGATACTACAGAACATCCTCAAGCGGCAAGTTTCCCCATTTCATCAAGTACTCCTTGATCACCCTATTTCTCAACTCGTGGCAACATCTCCCATAGTGAATATGAAGAATAGTATGCAAAGTGAGTTCCAATGGCCAACAATGAAACCTTACTGGCCATACACACTCAAACTCAAATCTGCCCCATCCTTTAAACTCTGAAATTCTGCTCCTCAATGTACTTTGTCTGCGTGGCTAAAGGAACAAGAGCACCAAATCACCAACCTCAAGTGTCATGTACATATCCTGTATCAATTCTCTTACTTCGAGGAATCCTCTGACCTCAAGTTCTAAGTCTTCAAAAGACAAAGCGTCATGCCTATGCCAAGCTCTGAAGGATGTCATGTCTACCAACATGTGATAGGTGATATCATAACAATGCTCTTTGAGATACAACCCCCTGAATCAAGCCTTCCGTTGCTCCACTTTGATACAAAGATCACTCAAATAAATGTTGTGAAGCAACTCACCAAGATCCCTGTGAAGTATTGTACCAATCACACCAATCCCTGGATCCCAAATTATTACACCATCACACCAGTTGAAAATGAAGAGATGAGTGTCTCTCGTCATGCCACCATAACAAACTATCCATCTAAATCTGAATTGTCCCATATGGATGTGAAAAGTGTCCATCATATGTGCATAACCAAGCATGCAAATCCATTCTGGGTTGCTGATATAAATCAGAACAGCACTAGGAAAACTGAAAATCAAACTTATGATCATTCTAAAAATGCTTCTGTTGTCATAAGATGATAGGATCTCATCATCATGCAATCTCCTAATGTGGTAGAGACAATCCCATGCACCCAAGGTCACCCAAACAGTTGCAAACACTAGTGGATAGTCTGAAAACTCCATGATCAACAATGTAGAACAGCCGCTAATCACCATGATGTAAGCTGAAAACTGATGGACCAATTCTAAAAATTTTCTGCTCTCATGCTCATATCCATGCCTTAGATTAATGTCCAGCTGAAACCCAACATCTACAAGCACATACCTCTCAAAATCGGATACCTCCATGACGTCCTCTTCACATATCTCAAGTTTTGAAACTAGGACAACATTATGCTCCATCAAAGAATCATCATCATAATGGTATAGTGTCGAAAGTTCACAAGTAGATGTACTGAGCTCTCCATGAATGGTCAAGTCCTTCATCAAATCTGAATCAAGAATGTGCTTCTCCACATATGCATACCTATCATTACTTGTTGGTCCATAAAGTGTATGCACGACTTCCTCTTACTTAGCCATGACTTGAACCATCAATTGATTCTCCAAATGATGTGACTCATGAGCCCTATGATTAAGATCATTTGCACAAAATGAATTTTCTGATTTATCTTCAAAAACACACCTCTCAACACATACATGCAAATCTGATTGTTCTTCATGTTCTACCATCCTAAGAGGTCATCCTGCGAAAGCTCAACCCTCATAGTTTCTTCCCTTGGAAGTATTAGAGATTGTTGAAGAAATGTATCCAGCTATTGCCTTTTATGATCCATGTGAATGAATTGTTCCTTGATTTTCTGTAGGTGTTGTTTTGCTTGAGCAGCCAACAACTTGGCTTCCTTAGCCCTCTTTAGCCATCCATCACACATGCTTTGAGTCCTCATTACATCTTCTATGCCATGATGTACAAAATCAGATTGTTTGTAGCTTGTATCCACAACTGTTACCTCATGCTTAGTCATCAAATCTTGAGTATCAACAAGGTAAGGCTTCTTACCACTATCATCCACATGTGATTTATCTATCACCTCATGATCATGTGAAGATAATGGACTGTTGTTCATAATCAGAAAATCAGAACTTTCATCATACCTTGTTGTAGTGTCTTCAAAGTCCCAAGCATATCTTCCTTCATTGTTGAATGCTCCTCATCACGTGCTGGTCCAAGAAGTGTGTCAAGCTAAAAACCAAGTATATTGCTTGTCATAACTTCTGTCCCATGGCTGCAAATTGTACCTTCATTGACCTTCAATTATTGTCATGCTAAATATCTTTGATCCAATTCATCCAAGTCATCTTTCTCATCACACAACAAATTGCCTTCATATGTATTAACAATACCGCCTTCAACATCACCAAACTCACAATTTGATTCCTTGCAACTACTATGTAGAGATCGTGAGGCAATGCTATGCTCAAATAATGGATCATCAAAAGAATTCATACCTTCATGTGGCTGACCAATCACTGCTGGTTTGGCAAACTCCATAACAGCATACCCTTCAACCTTATTGTTATCATGAAGACTCATGTACTCCTCACTTGTGGATGCAGGAAGTGGTTCTTCTTTATCCATATCATCATCTTGCTGAAGTAAACTTTTGAGCACGACTTCTTCTTTAGGGCTTCCACATGTATGACTAGGTGTCCAAACTTCTAGGCATGTGAAGTAATGTTTTTCTCTCCTAAACTGATTTTTTCTCTTCTTAGGATCACCTATAGGCTGCAAATCACAAGGAAGAATTCTTCTTTCTTCTCTTCCTTCTTTTCTTTTTTCTCAATAATAACTTCTGATTTTTCCTCTTCTCTTCTCAATTTTCTGATGTAGTTATATAAATCTCTCTTTCCCAGTTTCCCATCTTCATGTATTCCCAAATAAGCATCAAAGGACATTTGATTGTTGAAATTATCCGATAAACCTTGGTATTCATCGATGATTTTTGTGGCCTCCTTCTTCATTACCACCTCCTTATCTTATTTTTTTGGTAAGTGTTGATGATTGTTTTTAGATAGGTCAACAATAGAGTAAAACACTAGAGTATCCCACTCTCTCTTGAATAAAGCCTCTCGAATGCTAAACTGTGTGATCAATCGAGACAACTCCAAGGTTCCTTTTCTTATGATTCACGATGGATAAACTTAGTGATTACATGTGATCTTGCTGATAATCACAAAGGGACTTACGCTGGATTCTTCTTCATTCATTTAACTTATCTCTCCTTTTAGTGTGGATGATATATGTACAATGTCTCAATAACAAAGAAAAACAAAAGATAAGGGTTTAGAAACTAATCTAAGGTCAATGAGGCAATGATGGTGCATGAACAGACAAACACCTGAATTAACCTAACTCCACTTCGCCAAGGATGCCTACAACTACATGGAGTTGGTGCAATCTCCTAAGGTATGCGAATGGTTTTCAAATTATGAAAGCTTATACAAGCACCCATTGAATGGCGCAGCTCAAACAAACATCCACAATCGAACTTAAGCAAATGATAAGACTTAGACTAGCTTTACACAACACTTCACTGGCGATGAATGTTAAAAGCATGAGCTAGGAGTTGATCAAATATCCAATACAACATGCATTACATCAAAGAGCTACTACTCTACTTCTAATCTAATTTGAAACATCTCTCCATTTCATCAAAGTACAAGAAACCATGTCATTCCACAAGATAACACTTAACACCAAATGAGTTCCAATGTTTTTGCATTAATATTGAGAAATATTTACAACAACTTCAAGTCCTCTCAGAGAATTTCGAGAGTCTCTCCTATTCTACTCCTAAAAAAACTAATCTCTAGTCTATATATTTACAAATGAGGCAACAAGGCCTTTATATAGTGATCCAGAATACATTGAATGGCTTAGATCAATTTAGATAGCCAAGGGCTCAGATCATGCCACCTTAGTAGGTAGTCACAACAACTTGCTATTTTTAGTATATAAAGAGAGGTAATGAATGCACGTTTTCCAAGAAGATAGGATAAAATAAAATTTTTTAGAACATCTTCCACATGGACATCCTCTTTGGCTTCTTGTTTGTTGTAGATGCATTTAATGTAGTCATATGATGTGGCTGATTATGATTGGATGATGATGTGTACTTGCCACGTAGATGCCACCTTAGCGAACTTGTGGATTTCAACTGTTAATTCAATTTGCTCTGTGGGCATATTCCCAAATTGTATCATCTATATGTGATGTCTTCGATGTGATTGCCTTGATCTTGAATGCTTGGGATGTTTCCTTGTTGATCTCGCTTTGTTCATCTTCTTGTAAACTGGATATGTATGATGTTTGTTGCTTCATTTGACTAACTTTGTAATGTTTCTTCTTGCAGGATGTAGATTGATGTTGATCTTCTTTGGATACATCATAGCTTGAAGTAAGAGACTTCTTGCAGAGGCTTGAAGATTGAAGAGTCTTGAAGCTTGATGGATAGGTATCTTGGAATGTTTGATGAAGTATAATCCCATGGATGGATGCCTTCTAAATGATGATGTATACTTGAACTTGATGTATATGATGAAATGCTCCAACTTGAAAGGGTCCTTTGGAGTGTAGATATTGATGGTAACATCCTCCTTATATGTAGAGTAGATGACTTCCCAAAGAGGCTTGAATGTACTGGAGGTTCTTGAAACTCTATAGATGTCTTTGGAATGCTTAATGATGATGAAGATGAAGGGTGTCGGAATGTTGAACTTGAAGTGATCACTTGGAGCAACTACATGATGGCAACTTTTTGACTTCCTTGAATGTTGGTGACTCCGCATGTTAGCCCCTTTGATGATTCCTTAGCTCCATGCACGCTCCTGCAAGACACAAGGAAAGAGACAACATCAATCCTCTTGATAAACACTTGATTTTATAACACACAAGAATCATTACATGCATCTCTAACCTAGGCGCATTAGATGCAAAATTAGATCTTTGCTTAAAATTTCACTCTAAACTACTATTTTTAATCCTTGAGGAGAGCGCATTAGTTAACAATTTCGTCTTCCGGTTAGAATTTCATCTCAAACAATCAATAAAGACCTCCCTATCTTGGCGCACTGGTTGATAATTTTGGATCCTCTTTGAAAGCTTTTAAAAGAACTTGAATATTTGTAGATAACGCACTAAATGATGTTTAAGATGCACCTAACACTTGAATTTGCTTCTTTGATAATAGCACATGGGTTAAGGCGCAAGAGATGAGGTTTTTTATCCTTGGTAGAAACCACACTTAAAACTTGAAGTTCTTTTCATACTAAATGGGCGCCTTGGTTGACCACTTCACTTTCCCCTTGCAACTCATTGAAACATCTACTTCACCTTAATAAACATGGCGCATTGGATGGGGCGCTTGAGATCAACATGTTGATAGCTTCTTGAAAGAGGCTTAAAACGTGCATTTGTCCTCACCCTAAGAACTGGCGCAGCACTTGAGAGTTTTGGACCCTCTTGAAACTTGTTTTTTAAACTTCATTGTTCATTTCTGGATGAGGCAGGCACATCAGATCAGTATTTCAATCTCCCTTTGATCTTAGCGCACTAGATAGGTTGCATTGAATCAGCATGTTGATCTTCATTAAAACCTTCAATACAGACCTCTTCTTTGGCGCATTAGATGAGGTTTTTGGGACTTGAATAAAGTGTCTTCTAAAATCATCATCATTTTGACAATTGCGCAGAAGTTCCATGTTTTGGATTTTCTTGTTATCTTATTCTCCAAATGGTGGCACATTGGTTCAAGTAATTGCTCTCATCTTAAAACTTCATGAAATCTGCATTTTAATGCTTGCATCCAACTTATGCATCTTGGTGCATTGGTAGTAGACTGTGAGTCTTCTATGAAAAGGATCAAAAATTTAAGTTAAACCTCCTCTATGATAGCGCATTGGTTGAAGGTTTGGTTGTTTGGTTGAAAGATGTTAAAAAACTTGATTTGGACCTTATCTTATGATGGTGCACTAGATGACAAATCTGACATGTGCTTGAAATTGGCGCAGCAGATCAAGTTTTTTGACTTCTTCCTTCCAATGGCGCATTGGATAACAAGTTTGGTCACTTCCTTGAGTAGGCGCACTAGTTAAAAGATTTAATCCTTGGTTGAAACTTCATTTAAAATCTGGACTAAACTCCCTCTTAGGATGGCGCACTAGTTGAGGGTTTTGGACTCCGGTTGAAAATTCTCATAATAAGGGCGCTTTGGTTAAGGTATTTGGATCCTCATCTAATGAACTTAACTTCTTCATCATCATTGGCGCAGCAGTTAGAGTTTGATCTCTCTTACTTCACAAGTCTTACATAAGTGACATTCCAATTGAGGCGCTCTAGTTGAAGGTTTTCAGATCCTCATCCCATTATACCTATAATCTTGACTTCTTTATCATCATTGGCGCGGTGGTTGAGATTTTTGGGCTCTGGTTAAATGCCTCACAAGACTTAACTTAATCTCCTCGCATAGGTGGCATTCTCATTGAGGCGCTTTGGTTTCAAAGTTTTGATTCTTCTTGACATACCTCGCTTCATCCTTTAGCGCACCGATTGGACATTTTAGATTCCGATTGAACTTATCATCATAAGACTTAAGTCCAAGCCTCCTTCAAGGTGAGCACATTGGTTGACACTTTTAAGCTCCGGTTGAAAATCTCTTTTTCGACGATCAAAAACCTTTCATTTTGGGCGCATTGCTTAAGGCGCAATGGTTCATCATTTCGTTCTTCAATTGAAAGTGGCATAGTGAACCAAGATTTTGCGCCATCTTCATGTCTTGGGGCATTGGATGGGAATTTTGCGCTCTGGAGTACTTAGCCATTTTTTCAGTGTCCTTCAGGGTAAGGTATATTGAAAAATATATTTAAGTATAAGTTTAGAACTTTAAATATTTTTCAATATACCTTTCAGGATGTTTGAGATAGGTCTCGAATCCACTGGATTCAACATGCAAAATCTAGAATTTGGAGGATCCACCAGATTTCAAACTTAGTCAATTTTTTAGGATTTCAGGATTTCAGGCTACCAGACTTAGTCATTTTCAGGATCTCAAACATACATCAGGATTGGTCTTAGAATGAAAGCACATGACACTTGAATTAGAACTAGACTGAGAACTCAAACAACCCACTGACTTCATCATGCAATCAACCTAAGACATCATCAAAGATTTAATGCAAAGCATCAAAGCTCAAAAAAAGGGGGTCCCCATTTGCAATAGGGCGATGTGTGATTTGGTCACAACAGTAAGAACCTTTGGAGAGTTCTTATCATATCATTTTGATTTTCTCTAAGAGATTCAAGCAACTTGCGTTGATCTCCTTCAAGAGAGTCAAATCCGCCCATTTGAACCATTGCCATCACGCTGAAAAAAAAATTCTGATTGGTCAAACCCTTGCCATGAAAGCTGCTAGGGTTTATTTTTGAGTTTGCTTATTTGGAACAGCAAAGAGATATATAGAAGATAATGCCATAATACAACCTCTAATGACAATCACCAAACATAAGATAACTCCACATCCATGTATTAATGTGTAGATCCAGTTTTGGTGGCCAACAATGAAGTAACATCAGCAAAATACCTTAAACTCAGACCGGCCCTGTAGAAAACTGATTGACTAACAAGGATGATTCAAACCCTAGATGGCAATTTGGTTTGGCCTTAGTGCTGCTCCAAAAACTCCACGATTTTTTCACAAAGATGCTAAGGTTTCCTTCCACAATGATGGCGCTCCATGGTGGAAGATATTGGCATGCTACAAGAGGTGGCAACTAGGGTTTTGGACTTGCAATGTTCTTCAAAATCTGAATTTTCTGCCCCTCATGGACGACGCTCTCTCTAGGGTACAAACCCTAACAATATTCCTCAAAACAAACCTCCAAACGAAGCTGAAAATTTCCAATCTGCTTATGGATCTCTTTTGGTGGTGGCTAGGTAATGATCTTCAATTGCTTTACAAACATAAACTCGCCTTCCTTGGAGATGGCGCTCACCCTAGGGTAAAACCCTAACAGAAATCTCACTGAAATATGATCACCAAACCCTCAAATCTGAATACAAAGTTGATGCACACCTTCAATTAAACTCCTTCAATACCAAAATGGTATTTGGACACAAATCTCCACAAATTTTGGTACAATCTTCCTTCAAAGCCAACCTGAAAAATTATATCTTCTACCTTTGGGATTCGTACATGTAAATAGGCCCTCAGTCTGGCAAGATCAAAGTTCCGATACCACTGTATTATCCCCAATGGGATCTGCCCTAAAATTTCTGATTTCTGCCCTAGATTTCTGATTTAATTTTCTGCTCTTTCCTGATTTAGTTTTCTGCTTTAACCCTAGGACTGAATTCTATTTATATTTTCCGAATGATAAACACTTATGGGCAGCCAATAAACATATACCAAACATCCATAAAAATATGCCAAACATATAGATATCATCAACCATGATAACAACCATGAAATTCAACCATCCAAGAGCCAAACATAGGTCCAATAAATCTGATTTCTGATTAAAGAAGTCTGCTTCTACAAAACTGAATGTTCTGGACTGAATTTACAATGAATTCATGGGCTCAAACATGCCAAACATATGCCCAGATTTCTGCTCCACAAATCAGACCTAAAACTAGGGTTATACATACCAAAATATGAAAAATAGTCTCCAAACACCAAACCCTAGATGGGTGAATCCTTCCTTGGCAAGTGCTTAGAGTTTGCTGCTCCAAAAATGCAAAATCGCCCTCCAAAGATGGGCGCTCAAATCTGCTCCAAAGTGGCGCTCCAAATTAGGGCAAAACCCTAATGCAATATGCACACAAAATGCCACAAAGAAGTGTTGCTCCAAATCTGATCTTCAAATCTGAATATGCAATAATGCTCCAAACCTCCAAATGTCTCCAATGAAGTGCAAATAGAACTCCGTTATGAGTCTTCCACAAGATGAGCTAGGTTTTCGTCCAACTCACCGCATTCACAAGGGTTTTCGTCCTTGGAATGAAGCCCAACCAAAGTTGCAGCCAAGAGATAAAATCTCAATGAGAAAATATGATATGAAATGGATGATAAAATGACCTCCAAAGACCTTATATTTATAGCCAATTCTTCTCCCACTCAAATTTTGCCGACCTCGTCTAGATTATTTTATTTTATTTGCTTTTTCCTTCTTCCTTAGGGCCGACCTAATGCTAGGCATGCTAGGCGCCCAAAAACACAAATAAAATATTTTATTTTATTTTTTATTCCTTTCTCCAAGTGGGGTGAACCACTTTTGGCATTAAATATTTCATTTCTTGACCTCTCACTAGGTCATCCACCTGAAGGGAATTTTATTTGGATTTATCTTATTTTTCTCCTTCAATTTGGCCAACCATCCTTGATATTTCTTCCATTTATTTTCCTTTCTTTATTTCCTTTTTTCTCTCTTCTTGGTCGCTCATCTCTAGGGCAAATTATTTTATTTATTTTGAATTCACCATTAAGCTCACAAAAATATACAAAGTCATCTCTCATCATCAATTTGCCCTAATAAATTGATTAAATAGAATATTTAATCAATTAGGTCATTCCCTTAGCCCTCCGGCTTAGCCTACGGGAATAGGATAGGCTAACCAACTCCAATAGGTGATCACTCGGAAAATGGGGACATTACACCATGCCACATGTTCTAAGCATCTTTGAAGGGCGAAGGAGATCCGAATAATCTACAGCTAAGGGTCAAAGACAGTGCAATCCGTGGAGCAGCCCATCAACCTCAAGTGGCACTGTTCACAGCATTACAGCCAACTGTGATCAATCTGGAAACCTTTTAGATCTGCTGCGCCTTACACTCCACTGCAATTATCATACCTGGATGAGGTGGCAAATGAGGGGCTGAGCGACTATATGCAAGTGACAAGTTACTGTATGTATTCCAAGAGTCTATATTAGTGCATAATTGCTACAGCAAGGTTGGCGCAGTGAGGTTTATATTGGAGACATTGTGAGTCCTAGAAATATTTCAATTTATAATAAGTGTTGTTGATTGACTGTGCAACATTGTTGTCAAATCTGAATGTTATGATATCGAGAAGAATTGCTTACTGTGAATATTTATATTTTGAATTATTTCTGAGTTTGTAGTGGAAACATTGCAATACATTCCCTTTTTAGTATCCTTTACCAGCAGTTCATGACAGCAGTTATATATTGTTTCAATCAACTCAGTTTTTTCCTAATCAGCAGAGTTCATAACAGCAGATTTACATTATTGCAGTTAGTTTCAGTTATTTGTTTGATCATAACAAAGTAGAAGACAAAAAGAATCAGAAAACACAAAATTATAATTGGGGTTATTACATGAACCAAGAAAAAGGCATCACAAAATTTCAAATGTAGACATTCTGTCAAATACTTGGCACCCCTATGACAAGGTTTGGGGTATTCAAGAGGAACCTGCTACCTCTGAAGACATGTGGTGATGGGTTTTCATTCAACATGGTGAATGTATCCTTGGATTTGGGTAACCAACAATCTATTTGCATAATTTTTTCCTTGATAGACTGCAACAACTCCATGAGCCCAAAGTGTTGAAGAAACTGTAGGAAAACACAAAGTCTTAGAAACAAAAAGGTGAAGAATGAGTGAGTGCAGGATCCAAAGGAATTTGTTGAAAAAATCCATTGTTGAAATTTGGGGCTGTTTCACAGAGCAGAGTCATTTTTGGGGGTGTCTGATGAAGGGGTGAGCTCATTGGACCAATTGGCAATGCCTCTAACTGAACCAAATTAAATTCTTAATGGGTTTTTCATCTAGAATGTGAATACATCAACAGAATTTAAATCCATATCAGATTTGCAGGTTTTCTAAGCCATTTTTAATCTGTTTTGTGTGTATTAGGACATCATGGCTGCTCACAAACCATTTGGATTTTGGGAAGATCAATTGTACTTTTGAACTATGTTTTTTGGTTGATGAAGAATTATCCTTCACAGATTTGTCATCAATGGTTACTTTCTATATTTGGGGTTTTGAATATCAGCCCAAATGTTTTACAAATTGTTTAGTTATGTATAAGCTGTAGTTTGCTGATTTTTTGAATGCTCTGGAATGAAATTTGATAAACTGATTTTTCTAGTGCTTCTACTCTCTCATTCAGATGAAATTTGAGTAGTTGTATGCCCTATCTCCTTGCTCGATCTAGTTTTGAAGCTAAAGTGTGAAATTCCTATTAAAAATTGCCTTTAAGAGACAGAAAAGGGTTTTTTTTTGTGAGAACTGATTTTTGAAGGTTGTCATGGTTTGATTTGGCCTAGGGTGGTTGGTTTGATTTTTTGAATGCTCTGGAATGAAATTTGATAAACTGATTTTTCTAGTGCTTCTACTCTCTCATTCAGATGAAATTTGAGTAGTCATATGCCCTATCTCCTTGCTTGATCTACTTTTGAAGCTAAAGTGTGAAATTCCTATTAAAAATTGCCTTTAAGAGACAGAAAAGGGTTTTTGAGAATTGATTTTTGAAGGTTGTCATTGCTTGATTTAGCCTAGGGTGGTTGTTAAAAATCAAACAAAACCTTTTCTAACCACAGACATAAATTATGTTTTAGGATGTGTTCATATTTTCGCTGCAAGGTGAGGTAGTTTGATAAATCCCACTTGCCTTGACCGCATCAGTTTGGTACCAGAGTGGGTTTATATCCTATAGGACTAGGTTGAGGAGAATGAAGTGTGAAAGTTTTCTCCACTAGTAAAGGGTGGTTAGAGAGCAAACAAAAAAAATCAGAAATTAATAGTGACAGAGCAACATCTTCCAGCAAGAGAAAGAGTTGGGCAAGGAGAGATGGCCCAAAGAGGGTTTGTTGTTGATGGGATTAGGAGAGGTAGAAGAAAATCAAGGAGAGATCCAAATGAAGAGCTTTTTGAGGAGAATGGAAGCCTTGCAGGCTAAACTATGCTAGGAAGACTCTAAGGATGAAGCGGAGGCACAAGAGGCTCTAGTTGGGGCCCTAGATCCTATGGAAAGATTAATTCAACCTATAGCCAAAGAAGGGACCAAGGTGAAGGGGAGTTAAACCCAAACCTCTGTGCATAGTATGAAGGAGCTTGAGAGATATTTTGATATGGAAACCTTGGAGGAAGATGATCCAAAAAAAGTCAAAGTTGTTGTCACCAAAATGAAGTCGCATGTTGTCTTGTGATGGGAAATTCAAGAATCTCAGAGAAGACAAGGCATGAAGAAAATAAGGTTAAGGCCTAAAATGCTAAAGTATCTCAAGGCAAAGTATTAACTCTCAGACCATCAACAAAATTTGTTCAAGTGATTTCAAAATATGAGACAAAAGGAGTTGTCTGTGCAAGAGTATGGAAAAATATTTTTATGCTTGCACATTGGAATAGATATGCAAAAAGAAGAGGTGCAAGTAGCTGCTAGATACCTCAAAAGACTAAGATTTCAGCTCCAGGATGAACCAAATTTGGTCAAGGTGGGTACTATGGCTGAGGCATATCAATGTGCCTTAAAGACTAAGGAGAAGCTATCTAGGAAACAAGGTACATCAAGAGGTAGAGGAAGATTTAACAGAGATATAAATCACCAAGGCACTGAAAGAGATCAAAATTGGTAGGGAAGTGAATCTAGTACTTCACAAGACCAAAACTGCATATCCTTCAAAATGAAGAGGAGACTATGGTAGATGAAGAGAGATTATTTAGTGGTACTTGTTTCTAGTGTAGATAAGTGGGTCATAGGGCCTTTGAGTGCCCTCATGCTCAAAATGATAAGAGTAGAAGAAGAAACGAGGCAAGTACACAAGTGGTATGTAATGTCCTTTTTTTTTTGAGTGGTCACCTTTGGAGAGCAGTTGGGCTAGTCTTCACTTTCTAAGATGTTTGGATGATGAACTGTGGGTTGGAGATGTCTTGATATATTTTTTTGATGATGTGGATATGTTCCTTTCATTTAATATATTTTTCTCACTATTGGGGTGAGTCATCTAAAGGAATATGGATGTCAAAATCTATGGGTTTTGTCATAGGATAAACTTGCCTTTCGCAACCTTGATGAGGTCAAAGTATAATATTCTTGGTCTATTTGTGAGCGCTTGGAGGAGAAGCCTTTCATTGATAATAATGATTCCTAATTTTGTAACACCCAATCTAATCTAACAAAATTATAAACTTACATCTAACAACAAAATTTCAGCGGAAAGATTAACTAACTATTATGAAAATAGTATCAAATGCAATAGAATTCAAATTTCAACTAACTTTCATTTTCAGCTGAAATAATATTTTCTAACAGAATACATATAACCAAGAATAAACTAACTAACTTTTGATTAACTATCTTTCTCCAATAAAATTCAAATATTAAGATAGGAAGAGAGATTAAGAAAAGTACAACTTGAATAGTTTCTTGCTGATTTGTTTGTAAGATCCTCCTCTGGATTCTGGAAAAAGGAATATCAACAAGGGTTTTATCCACCCAACCAAGACCAACTGGTCTCTCGTGCTTCTTCAACTGAAAAAACCCGACCCTTCACAGGGGTGATTAGCAAGGAATCTAATAACAACAATATGCCTCTGAGCCTAGTGTCAAGAACCTATACCTCCTAATCAATCTTTTCCCTAAAGGTACCTTCTAACTGGAAAGATCACTCTGACCAATGGTATATCTGGTACTTGATAGCTGACAGATGCCTATACTACATCGTAACCCTGGCCAAGGATTTCTAATAATTATCTGACACTACTGTGTCGTCAGTATTCTCACCCTTGCTCGGCATTGACATTATTTGATATGTTTCTTTTTGGTTACAAGTTCGGATGAAAATCATGTATAATCCACTTGACATACTTACAGATTCATAAGAGATACGACATAAGAACATTTAGACAGAAAGGTATCCTTTAACTCAATGACCGAAGTCAAATTTCTCAATGAGACTATAAATATATATATATAGGTATAAAGAAAAATGCTTCTGCAGATTCAAAAGATTTGGTATTTGAAAGACACATAGGAATTCAGGAGGTCGTTCATGAATCACAGAATAGAAAATACAGAATGACATAATTAATTGGTAATCTTGGTCAGCTACGGCTATCCAAAATAATGTATTTCTATCCATTGCATGATGAACTATAGTATAATGAAAGGAACTATTGTCTTGCCTAAAAAAGTTTTACAAGTCGAGGCAGAGGAATATGCCACTGCAAAGACAAATCTTGATTGACAGACTGGTTCTTACGGCCGCTCCTATGATATTGATTCTTACTTGCGACAGAGTAAGAAAAGAAATGTAGCTCATGCACAAGAATTAGATGGTTCGGATTTCTAAGTTGCGGTGATGAGGACACTCAAAAGAATGCCAATCAATGTTCATAGAATAGCTTACTAATCCTACGAATGCTTTTGGAAAGAGGGTGCGAATGCTGCTTCCAAAAGATTGAGTAAAGAATGACGATGAAAAGGATGAACGCCAACAAATATAGGCATGCCCCCTCCTTCCCCCATCTGCATGCAAGAAGGAACGTTTCCTTCTTACATGCGGGTGGGGTGGAGGAGTTACACATCAAGACTCCAGCTCGCACACCACCAAGCACTCCTCATGAGGCGAGCGAAATATATTTTATTTAATATACATAAGGAAAATAATTCTTACCAACTTGAAATATATACGTATATGTATGTGCCTTGGCCAAGGCTACGATGATATAGTTGTCTAGACTTAGACTTAGGCAATATTGTTGTTTTTCGATTCTTGTAACCACACCTCTCCCTGTTGATATCCCTTTTTTCTTGTCAATTGATTTATCTTGCAAACACTTCGACAATTAATGGAGGTTAAATCATTTCTTGATACGAACATTAATATATATATTATATCCATGCATACATTCATTCTCACATATAAGTGAAAAATATTCGTATATAAAAGAAAATCATTCTCACATAATTATACACATTATCCAATGAATAAATTTCATATTCACATGAAAGCAGTTACACACAACTAACAACATAACCAACGTTTCATTGTTTAGAAGAAGGGGATGTAACATATTCTTCCCCTTAAGAATCATCGTCCTCGATGATTATTTATCAATATTTATCAAAATTTAACAACATAGTCTCATATAAGTCTTAATTGTTTGGGAATAAATAAGGAAACTTTTGATGAATCTCATCATAATCTTCCCAGGTGGCATTCTCTTCTGAATACTGGTCCCACTGGACCTTACATTGTACCACCTAGCGATTACGTAAGTGCAGCTTACGTATCTCTAGTACTCAAAGTGGCTCTATTGTGATCACCCCAGGGTCCCATACCTGCAATGATTTCCAATCAATCATATGTTCAGAGTCTGCATAATATTTCTTGAGATAGGAAACAACATGAAATACATTGTGAATTATGGTGAGAGTTGGGGGTAGAGCAATTCTGTATGCCACAGGATTGATAATTTCTAGAACTTCAAAATATCCCACGTATCTTGGGGCTAACTTAGAGGCTTTCCCAAATTTTATAGAGCTTTTCTGTGGTTTTACCCACAAAAGAACTTTTTCTCCCACTACAAACTGTCTAGGAATACGTTTTGCATTAGCATAACTCTTTTGCTGGTCATTGGCCTCTTTCAGTCTCTGCCTGATTATTCTTACCTACTCTTCCATTTCTTGAAGCATTTCAGGGCCTAGAATGATCTTGTCTTCCCACCTATTCCAACTTATAGGGGTTCTACATTTCCTGCCATACAGTGCTTCAAAAGGTGCCATTTTTATTGCTAATTGATATGAGTTGTTATAAGCAAATTCTACCAAAGGCAAATATTCCTCCCACCTGTATTGTTGATCCATACAGTACATTCTAAGTAGATCTTCTAAAATTTGATTTATCCTTTCTGTTTGACCATCTCTCTCAGGATGATAAGCTGTACTAATATTTAACTGAGTCCCCAAGGCTGAAAATAAGGTCTGCCAAAATCTGGATGTCATCCTAGCATCTCTATTTGATATGATCTTTTCTAGTATTCCATGGAGACGAAAAATTTCTTGTACAAATTTTCGTGCGATCACTGGTGCCCCATCTGCTTCAATGTGAAAACCTTCATATTTAGGCTCCTGTGGATTTGACTGAAGAGCTTCTCGAACTTGCAAATAATATTCATCTTCATTTAATTTCTGAATTACCTATGTTCTAAAATCAATGTTGATTGACACCATTGCCGTTATATGCTTTCGTCGACTCAATGCATCAGCTACTCTGTTTTCCTTGCCCTTAATGTAATTGATCTCGAAATCATAATCTGAGATTAACTCCATCCATCTTCTCTGGCGAGCATTTAGATTGGGCTGTGTAAATATATACTTCAAACCTTGATGATCTGACTTAAGTTCAAAAGTTTTTCCTAATAAATAATGTCGCCACATTTGCAGGGCATGAACAATCGCTGCTAACTCTAAATCGTGGGGTGCATAATTTTTCTCATATTGTTTCTATTTCCAAGATTCATAAGCAACTACCTTCCCTTCTTGCATTAACACTCCGCCTAATACATCTCCTGACACATCTGTTATAACTACAAAACGACCATTAGGATCTAGTACTATCAATATTGGGGCAGTTGTTAATTTTTCCTTTAATAGGTTAAATGCCTCTTGAGATTTTTCAGTCCATTCGAATCTTTTTCCTTTTCTTTGAAGAGAGGTAATGGGATGAGCAATTCTAAAAAAATCTATGACAAACCTTCTGTAATACTCAGCTAATCCCATGAAACTTTAACCTCAGGAACATTTTTCGGTACTGGCCAATCCACTATAGCTTTTATCTTAGTAGGATCCACTGCAATTCCTTTAGCTGATATTATATGCCCCAAATATTGTATCTCTTTCTAGAAGAAGGTACATTTTGACAATTTTCCATATAGTTTATGTTCCCTTAACCGTTGAAGGACTATTTGAAGGTGTTGAAGGTGCTCTTCCTTGTTTTTTGGAGTAGATAAGAATGTCATCTAAGAATACCAATACAAACTTGTCCAAGCAATCTCTGAAAATACTGTACATTGAATTCATGAACGCGGCTGGGGCATTGGTGAGTCCAAATGGTAGAACTGTGAACTCATAGTGTCCATATCTAGTTCTGAATGTCGTCTTATGAATGTCTTCCTCTTTTAACCTGAGCCGATGATATTGTGACCTCAAATCTATTTTTGAGAATACTACAGCCCCTTTCATTTGATCAAAAAGATCATCTATTTGAGGTAAGGGATATTTTTTCTTGATGGTGAGCTTATTTAGCATTCGGTAATCTATACATAAACGAAGAGCCCCATCCTTCTTTTTAATAAAAATCACTGGGGCACCCCATGGTGAAACACTCGGTCGTATCAAACCCTTATCCAGTAATTCCTATAATTGTGCCTGTAGCTCCACCAGCTCTAAGGTGGTCATACAGTAAGGTACTTTTGAAACAGGTTCGGCCCTTGGTACTAGATCAATGGCAAAATCAAATATTCTTTTAGGTGGTAACCCAAGTAGTTCCTCGGGAAATACATCTTGATATTCCCGAAAATAAAGGTATTTTCCAATGAAGGTCTCTTCCTTATCTTCAATTCCCATTTTCCTCTTCCTATTCTGGGAATGCTCTGTCCCATCTTTGACTGCTTTCATCTTGACCACAAACAATTTACATCCTTTCCTTCTATTTCTTTTCAGCTGCATAGCCAAATTTTGTCGCACCTTAACTTCTCGGTGTTTCCCTTGAATCCTCACTGGGTTCCCTGAATCATCCATACATTCTACTATCTTAGCATAACAGTCAACCTTAGCCCTATGTTCTTTTAACCAATTCATTCCAATGATCACATTGTAGGAACCCAGAGGTGCTACGTAAAGGTTGACCTCTGTAGTGAAGTCTGGAAATTCAATCTTGGCTTCAAATAGACATTGCTCTACCTGAGCTCTCATCTAATTAGCATATTCAACCATCCACGATTTGGCCATATACCCAGTTCTTTTAGGGAACCTTCCCAGTAACTTAGGTGATATAAAACATTCAGTGGCTCTAGTGTCTATTAAAATAGCTATTGGGTTTCCATAAAGCATACCTGGAGTTTCTATGGGAGCAACCTGGTACTCTGCTTGTCTATTGTCAACTGCTGCATGAATTTTTTGCTGGAAAATGGTTTGTTGAGGTGGTAGAGGCTTCCTTTGCTGCTGTCCTTGCTGGTTCTTAGAGGGACACTGATTTGCGTAGTACTCACCTCCACAATTGAAACATCCTCCAGGCGGTCCCTTCTTTTCAGTACTTTTACTAGTGTGGTTTTCATCCTTCCGGGGGTTGTAATTATTCTTTTTAAACTGATTATTCTTGTACCCCTTCTTTTTGAAAATTTGTTGTGACTGCTCCCACTTACCTTTGTTATGCTTCCTGTCCCTGAAGGAATCATCTTTCTTCAATCTCTGTTCTTGCTGAACAACTTTCTCGTAAGCCTCATCCATAGTCTGAGGTGCCAAAACATCTACTGGTCCTCCAATACGATTGTTTAACCCCATTATGAACTTTCGTACTTGAAAGTTCTCATCCTGTTGGTACTGTGGAACATATTTGAGTAAACGGGTATATTTCTCCCAGTACTCATTGATAGTTAGGGGTCCTTGCCTGAGGTTTTCAAAATCTAACAGTTTTTTATCATAAAATAACTATGGAAGCCATCTTTGGCGGAATATCCTCACAAATTGACCCCATGACACATCAGCCATCGCCAATCCCATTTCAGCTCTTGTTTTTCCATCATGTGGCAGCTTCTCCTGCCAACTGGTAGGTTGCCCACGTTGCTTTAGAGTTATCTGAATAATCTCGAACCTCAAAATACTTTTCCATTTCTGTTAGCCATGCCTCTACGGCATCTCCTGAAGTAGAGCCTTCGAAGTTAGGAGGTTTTATCTTTTTCATATCTTGGCTAACTCATCAACCAATCTACTTCTCTTATATCCTATACTTGATGTTTTTGAGTTATCTTCATGCTGGTCACTTCGATTTTCAGACCTCTCATCTCTAGCTTCAGATTGCCCTTCTACCTTTTTCTCTAGGTGGATTAATCTAGCCTGAGTTGCTTTCATACTCAATATCTGATCTAGTTTATCCATGGAGCTATTGTCCTAATCTTCTCTGAACTCATTTCCAGAATTTTCCATTCCACTGAAGTTCCTGAAGAAATTAAGAGTTTTAATTAGTTTTTGGTTATTGTTTGTTGTCATTTAGTAGTTTTCACAATGAATTAAGGAGTCTTCCTTTTTGCATAAAATTATTTTTAAACTCAAGTCAAATACAAATAGCTTGCAAAAATTTTAATTTATTTGAAGAAAAAGACTATCACTCCCTGTGATAGATTTATTTCAATTCAATACAAAATGGTCATCACTTTCTAGGATTAGTTTTTGAATCTTTTTCATTATCAGTGACAGGTTCCTCCTGATCACTAAATTCTGAAAATGGGATAAGTCTATATCCAGGAGTCGAAACTCGATCTCCTTCAGATGTTTCTGGTTTAGTGTGGTCTTTAGATTTGGTCTTGTTTATGTCTGCAATTATGGTGGACTTCACCTTCTCTTTTCCAGAGACTGTCCAGTTTCTTCTTTCCTTTTGAAATCTTTTTAGAGCTTCGGCTATCATTTCCAAATTTGTTGGAGGAGAAAAACTTGAATAATAATAATGAAGTCTGATCTTCCATAGTTGAATAGATACAGGGTCACGAATCCTTTTCCGGGGTGTTTTTCTTATCAATAACATCCTGAAGAAAATATCAATAATTGTTTTCAATGTTCTAAGCATGATGAGCCCCAAGGTTCAGTGTGAAACCTAGTAGCTCTAATACCATATGTAACACCCAATCTAATCTAACAAAATTATAAACTTACATCTAACAACAGAATTTCAGCGGAAAGATTAACTAACTATTATGAAAATAGTATCAAATGCAATAGAATTCAAATTTCAACTAACTTTCATTTTCAGCTGAAATAATCTTTTCTAACAGAATACATATAACCAAGAATAAACTAACTTTTGATTGACTATCTTTCTCCAATAAAATTCAAATATTAGGAAAGGAAGAGAGATTAAGAAAAGTACAACTTGAATAGTTTCCTGCTGATTTGTTTGTAAGATCCTCCTCTAGATTCTGGAAAAAGGAATATCAACAAGGGCTTTATCCACCCAACCAAGACCAACTGGTCTCCCGTGCTTCTTCAACTGAAGAACCCTGACCCTTCATGAGGGTGATTAGCGAGGAATCTAATAACAACAATATGCCTCTGAGCTTGGTGTCAAGAACCTATACCTCCTGATCGATCTTTTCCCTAAAGATACCTCCTAATTGGAAAGATCACTTTGACCAGTGGTATATCTGGTACTTGATAGCTGACAGATGCTTATACTGCATCGTAACCTTGGCCAAGGATTTCTAATAATTATCTGACACTACTGTGTCGTCAGCATTCTCACCCTTGCTCGACATTGACATTATTTCATATGTTTCTTTTTGGTTACAGGTTTGGATGAAAATCATGTATAATCTACTTGACATACTTACAAATTCATAAGAGATACGACATAAGAACATTTAGACAAAAAGGTATCCTTTAACTCAGTGATCGAAGTAAAATTTCTCAATGAGACTATATATATATATATATAAAGAAAAATGCTTCTGCAGATTCAAAAGATTTGGTATTTGAAAGACATACGGATTCAGGAGGTCGTTCATGAATCACATAATAGAAAATACAGAATGACATAATTAATTGGTAATCTTGGTCAGCTACGGCTATCCAAAATAATGTATTTCTATCCATTGCATGATGAACTATAGTACTATTGTCTTGCCTAAAAAAGCTTTTACAAGTTGAGGCAGAGGAATATGCGACTGCAAAGACAAATCTTGATTGACAGACTGGTTCTTACGGCCGCTCCTATGATATTGATTCTTACTTGCGACAGAGTAAGAAAAGTAATGTAGCTCACGCACAAGAATTAGATGGTTTGGATTTCTGAGTTACGGTGACGAGGACACTCAAATCTTGAATGCCAATCAATGTTCATAGAATAGCTTACTAATCCTGCGAATGCTTTTGGAAAGAGGGTGCAAATGTTGCTTCCAAAAGATTGAGTAAAGAATGACGATGAAAAGGATGAACGCCAACAAATATAGGCATGCCCCCTCCTTCCCCTGTTCGCATGCAAGAAGGAACGTTTCCTTCTTGCATGCGGGCGGAGTGGAGGAGTTACACATCAAGACTCCAGCTCGCACACCACTAAGCACTCCTCATGAAGTGAGCGAAACATATTTTATTTAATATACATAAGGAAAATAATTCTTACCAACTTGAAATATATACGTATATGTATGTGCCTTGGCCAAGGCTATGATGATATAGTTGTCTAGACTTAGACTTAGGCAATATTGTTGTTTTTCGATTCTCATAACCACACCTCTCCCTATTGATATCCCTTTTTCCTTGTCAATTGATTTATCCTGCAAACACTTCGACAATTATTAAAGGTTAAATCATTTCCTTGATACGAACATTCATATATATATTATATCTATGCATACATTCATTCTCACATATAAGTGAAAAATATTCGTATATAAAAGAAAATCATTCTCACATAATTATACACATTATCCAGCAAATAAATTTCATATTCACATGAAAGCAGTTATACACAACTAACAACATAACCAACGTTTCATTGTTCAGAAGAAGGGGATGTAACAAATTTTGCTTGGATAGTGCATGGATGGGGACGATTTGTGAAGACCAAAAATCATATTTCTTTTGGGCACTTGTGGCCGATTTGGTGGAAGGTGGCGTGGAGAGCTTTAGGCACCAAAATTCATATATTTAATTTGAGTTTTTGGCTCAAGTCTGGTCGACCCTCTTTGAGGGACAAAACTATTAAAATAAGAAGATATTTCCCTAGGTCAGCCAAAAGGAAAAAGTGGGATAAGTCATGTATAAATGCAAGGTTGAGTTTGGCATTCAAACACATCATTCAAGCATTCATTCATTCATCACTTGGATTTTATCTCTTGGAGTAGGAGCTTGAGACAAAAACCTTAAGTTCCTAGGAGGAGTTGGACGAAACCCTAGCTCTTTCTTTGGAGGATTCCGTGACTGGAGTTCATTTGTGCATTATTGACATTTTGTGGAGAAGAAGAGCAGAATTATAAATCAGATTGGAGATCATCATTGGTGGCACTTCCTTGGTGTGGATTGATCATCATTTGTGAGAAGATTGCCCTAGAGTGGAGCGCTACTTATTGGAGGAAGATTGTTTGCATTTTTGGGAGTTGTGTTGCTGATTAGGGTTTGAGAAGAACAGAAATCTATTACAGCAACAAAGCATACCTAATTTGCCCATCTTTGGAGGAGATTCCATTGGTGGATTTGTGTCATCTTACCTAGGGTTTAACCCTACTTCTTGAGCACCACCTTTGGAGAAGCAATTGTTGGAGTTGTTGGCTTCTTATGACATCATTTGCATCATTATTTGGAGTAGCGAACATCTCAGACCTGAGTGCACCCTTTTGGAGTAGATTTCCTTTGCATTGGAGAGTTGAAGACCTAGGGTTTCATGCCCTAAGTGGAGCAGCAAACATAGGAGATCTTTTTCTATCATTTTGAAGGTCATTTTGCTATTATTTTGGTATGTATAACCCTTAGGGTTAGGACAAAACATTGATGGGCATATTTGCCATGTTTGCCCTATTTTGTTGGTGTACTTGAAGACTTGTAAAACTCAAATTTTGTAGCAATAGACTTCTGATTTTATTTTCAGTCATTTGTGTTGGATAAATGAAGTGGATTTGATGCTCATTTGATGGCAAAATGCAAGTATATTATGGTTGATCATGTTTATGATGGAATTATGATGTTTTGAGGTATTTTATGGGTTGCCCTAGTTGATTGTTCAAGTCTGGTTTTTACTTCAGAAATTAGGATTTTAGCAGAAAATTAATTTAGATATTTTAGAAAGTCTGTAAATCCAAAATTGTCCAAAATATCCCATTTTGGGATATTATAGTGGTATCAGAGCTATGATCTTGTCAGCTTGGAGGGTTTGATCATACATGTTGAAGAGTTACTATGGGTTTATCTTGCTTCTTGGAAGACTGGAATCTTTTGCGTGCATCTTTTCTGCAAACACATAAAAATATAAAGAAGGTTGGATCAATGGAAGCAAGAAGAAGAAGCCGAAAAAATCAAAGGAGATTGTATTCTTAACAAATTCAAAGCTTCCATGGGAGAAAGAATAGAAAAGGAAGAAGAGTTGCAGTCTTGTGAGGATAAGGATAAAGGAGAACACCTAAGTTTCCATGAAGACTACAAGGGTGAAGGAGATGCCACCATAGAAAAGGAGGGATTACTTGTTGATGATGTGCATCCTACAATCCATTATGAGGATATGGGTGAAGAAGCATCACACATTGCAAGTTGCGAGTATCTAGGACTTCATGAGGACCACACAGTTGGAAGGTACACTATCACGGAGGTTTCCAAACCTACAAGGTTGGATCAGCTACAAGAAGGTATGAGTTCATTTGTTGTTCCCTTTGATTGAGCCTAGCATTGCTTCATCACCTTTGCATCACAAGAGTAAGGAATCAAAGGGTAGTTTGGATGTCTTTGAGATGGATATTGTTCACACATTTGAGGATGGTTCAAAAAAATTGCTATGTAGTGAACAAAGAGATGTTTTTAAGATTGATTTAGATTGGCAAGAGATGAATGATCCCTTGGTGGATAAGGAGATCATAGTTGTTTGATCTATTATGGAAGATCATGATGTAGATGATTCTACCCACTACTTTGATGGAGATCCTTGGATAGAGCATGGTGATGACTTAGCACATGGGCGTCATGGAGAAGATGGCAAGAAAGGAATTGGGTTGGAAAGTCATGATCGTGATATGTTGCATGAATACATTGGGTCTCATAAGTCACATCACTTGGAAGGACAAGGGAAGACACACGAAGATAAGCTTGTGGAAGCCCTAACTCATTTTGATCATGTTCATAGAGTGATGGCAGGTTTGTGTTGGAGAGCTCTAGAGAGGCATGAACACTTTGAAGAAGATTTATACCTTGCTGGTTTCCAAGAGCTCCAAGAGGCCGTGGTTATGGTGAAATCAAAATACTTGCATCTACTTGCGGATAGAGATCATCTCTTCAAGATTGGTGAGATATACCCTAACGCTTTGAGAAGGGAGGAAGATGAAGTGGATAAGCTCACTTTGGAGCTTAAGGACACTATGGATTCTTTGAAGAGCACTCAAGAGGCCCTTCAAGAATTGGAAGATCAAGTGAAGAAGCTTCATTGGGAGTTGAGCATGGCACCCTCTTCATCATACACAACAAAAATTCAGACTTCTATGGCTACCACATTCAAGGAAGAACAATGCAACATGAAGAGGGAAAAGAGTGGAGACATGGAGGAAGGTCTTGAAGGATTCTATGATGAGCTCATGAAGATAGAAGACATGTATACACATGAGGATTCAAGTTGTAGCCATGGAACAAAATTTGAGGCACATGACACATCTAATTTTCTATTGAAGACATCACAGGGACCTGCCCTAGTGGATGATCACTAATTCATGGAAGAAGAGGTTGTGCACCACAGTGATATAGTGATATCATACTAGAGCATGAGGTAAGGACTAATTTTCTGATGTATAACAATAGACCCTTAGCCTCACAATATCATAACATGGCAGCCAAAGAAAGAGAGATTCAATTCTGATTAGAGGCAAGAATTTTTCAGTTGGAGCCACCTTTTGGATCTGCGCTTATAGAAAGACATATGGTGAAGGTTGAGGAACTAGAGGGCAGCTTGGTAAGGTATGATAACAGGTTTGATTTTCTGATTTGCAACAACAGTCCTACATGTCTTCACCTCATCATGCCAGGACAACCAAGAGGATCAGCCTTGAGGCATGTGTTTCATGAAGAGATTCATGTTGGATTAGCTTTGGATAGAGATCATGCAACAACGATGAAGGAGATGTTTGAGAAGGGTGAAGGCACTAAAAAAGATATGACACTAGTTCTGATTTTATTTGGACCAGTAGTCTTTCACTCTTGCGTAATCATATGTTAGCAACCCTTACAAATGAGAATGAGATCGAGAAGACCTCTTTTATCATTGGCTTTCATTTTGGAGACAAACCTAAGATCTTGTTTGGGTATCCAAGACCCAAGAGGATCAAGTTAGTATAGCATGACATGGCGGAGGCAAAGAAGATTCAAAACATGTGGCATATGAGGTTTGAGCATTGTGTGGTGTCCAAGCAAGTGGAGGAATCAGTTTTGTACGGTGAGAGGTATGAGTCAGAATTCTTTATTTGTTCACTTAGCTTGCTTCATGAGGATATAGCATCACCTCTTTTGGAGTCATTTGAAGGCTCATGTCATACACTTGGATGGCATTATGGAGCATACACTTGGTGGATTAGCGACTAGTGTTATGGCTACATATATAGAGGAAGGTATGAGTAATACAAATTTGGTTGGGCCTTTGATCATTCATGGAGTACTTGATGAGTTTGCTTGTGATGAGTCCCATCATGTTGATGACTCTTTGGTGGAGTATGAGGCTTCCCTACTTAAGGGATTCGAGACTCATGTCATGGAGACACTTGTTTGTGATTGGCATCCACTTGAAGGAACGGAGTTTCAGCTGAGCTATGACACGAGGTATGGAGGTATTGTTATAAGGATGCTTGATTTTGAGTTACTAATGCTTGTATTTCAGTTGGGCTATGGCTTAGGGATTTTAGATGAGCATGAAGACATTGGTGTTCCTGCCCTAATTCCTGAGTTACTACTTCGAGCATGGATGAGAGGAGGTTGTTCTACATTTTCATACATGGATTTCTATGGGAGTACTTGGAGGACAACCGCTGATGGGGTATTTTGGAGGGGCTTGGACCATCCCTCCATCATTGGAGGATGGTGTATGGATGATACCGATGGTGTCAGATTGTCATTGATGTCAAAAAGGTTGAGTTGATATTAGTGAACATCTAAAGAACACTAATGAGGAGGTAAGTGCAAGAGGTTGATGCTTGGTCATATCACAGCTTGTTTAGTATGCTTGGTCAGTGTTCATGCTTCATCAAGAGTTGTGTGAAGTTGTTGACAGGAGTTGTCATATCACAGCTTGTTCAGTATGCTTGGTCAGTGTTCACAATTTGTCATGATCTTCACAGATGTGGTCTTCAATCAGTTGAAATGATAAGATTCTATCAGGGGTTAGTATGGTTGCATGAAGTTTGTTTGCTAACTCCACCTTTATCAAGATACATTGATGCTTCATAGCAATAATAGTTTGAAACGAACTTTTGCTATTGGTGTTGAAAAGGAATGGTTCATAACAAAGTATGTTTGTGATTCAAGGTTAGTACTCAGAAAATTACAAGGATCTCAGAGAATTATGGTGGTAACCCTTGTTCAAATTATGATAATTGAAATTTGCATAAAAGCCTAAGTGCATTCTTAAAATCCTAAAACCTAGCTGGAATCTTATAAGCTAAGTTTATTTTTTGTGACTTCTTATCATAAGTCACTCACTTATGTTTACCGGCTAGAGTGCCTAATACTCATGTGAAAACCGGTCCTCTCACCGATGACACAAGTCTCATGCGATGGTGGCATAAAGCAAAGCGGTGGTGTTTAATCGATGCTAATAACAAGAGTTTGCACTAAAGAAAAGCCCGATGAATCTTCATTTTATTTAAGGCATTGAATTGCCTTTTTAAGGGGAACATAGTTTTTATTTCTTATATAAGGAGGGTGCCCGATTTCAAGGAATTTATGTTTTATATAAAAAGATATTCGTGAGCATGTTTTTTTTTTTAAAGACTTTCAAATGTATTGAAAAGTGAGCAGCTAAATTTGTAAAGTGGAGGAATTAATTTAGAATGTTTTATTTGGTTTTAAATCTTATCTCAAAAGGAAAGAGGTATTTTTTTTAATGCATATAAATAGGCACTATTAATGCCTTTCTTTTAAAAGCTTTGGGAGCCCGATTTTCATTCAGATTTTTTTTATTTTAAAAAGGACAATTTTGGGAATATTTTTTTCAAATAAGATTTGTTTCTATTCTCATGGCAGTGAAGATAAGAAGGTGGATTTTTCTTTTAAAGAAGGAAGATTTTATTTTTTATTTTCATAAAGACAATTTCTTTTGGATAAAGATTAGTTTGAATATGGAAGACATAAAAGAAATTTTGTGAAGGCAGATTAGTTCATTTTTTTTGAAGGTATTTACTGAGAAGGGTTCTTGAAGAGATTGTAGATATGAGCAGAGAATATGAAGAGTCTTGTTGAAAAGAAAATGAAGAAATTTAAAGAGAATATGAAATGATCTTGTCAACAATGTTGCAAAGAAGTTTGATTGACAAATTGGTGGAGTTATTTTTGCAAATTGAATTTGCACGGGCAAAATGATTTTATTTTTGATAGGGACAATATTGGAGATTCTTTTGCAGGAATATGAAGGATCATGCATGAAGGCATTTTGATGGAAGATGAAAATGAGGACAGAGATTTTATTACAAGGGCAGATTCAAAATATATTATGATGAATTGTTTTTGTAGTTTAAAAAGAATACAGAATGGAGATCTATTTGATGCAATCAGATCTATTTTCTTTCAGAGAAGATGAAAGGTTTTGATAAGAGGATAATGAAAATATGTTTTGAAGGTGAAAGGACATTTCAAGTGCATTGATGCAAATATATAAATAGACATTGATGAAACATAGATGATTATGCAGTGTTGTTGAGTGTATCCGGATGTAGGATTGATTTTGAACAGAATGGACATTTGACAGACACATGAGAGAAGAAATGTTTTGTATTGAAACAGAGAAACCCTCTGAATTCTTGTTTTCAATTTGTTCTGTATTAGGGGTTGGTGCTCCTTGAAGCTGGTGCTTCTAAACAGTATGCTAGTGAGGCTTACAGGTTAGTGAGACCTTAACAAACATTTGTCAGTGAGACACGTATTGTAGCGAGTGAGGCATGTTTTATCAGTTAAGCCAGTGAGGCAGTTCTGGAGTGGTTTTTCTACCCCTGGAGGGTTTTCCACTCGTGCAATTCTTGTGTCTTGATTCATATTGATCATCTCTCTATGATTGTATGTTTTACTCATGAGTTTTGTTTATGTGTTTGACAAAGTTATGTGCATATGTGTTTGACAATTCAATGATAACTTTCTCACCTTTATGCTCTGCAAGTTAAAGTTTGAAAAAGATTTGAAAATTCACACAACACTGATTCACCCCCCCTCTCAGTGTTGTCCTTGACTCCTACAGATACTCTATCACCATATGTCATTAGAGGTATTATTTGTAGCCACATAGGTTTGATTTTCAGTGGGGAGGTTGTTGTTTTGATCTACTTCAACAACCTAGGAGGAGCTGATATGTATTGTCTTTCACCTATGATGGGAGTTGTACACATCCATGGGAGGTCTCCACGAGTTGGAGGATGGTTTGATGTCACTAGCACTTTGAGGTACTTCCGTCTCTTCATGTTTGCCGGATGTGATGATAGGATGATTTGAGATCCAAGTGGTGGGATGTTTGGTACATCACTTCATTGGGATTTTGATGAGTTGCTTTACAACTCACAAACAGGGATAACTTTAAGGAACCCCCCCTAAAAATACCTATAAAATCCTGGCGAATCCTAGCCCGAGGCCATAAAATTTTTAGTGAATCTATGCCTATTTTTGAAAAAAATAATAATTTCATTGGTGAATTTTTTCAAATTTGTTGACAGTGGTTTTTTTGCTCATGAATTGTATATAGATTTGCAAAAAAAATTAATTTCCTTAGCGAATTATAGTTGTATTCCAAAAAATAAATAAATTAGGTGGTGAATTATAGTTGTATTCCAAAAAATAAAATAAATTAGGTGGCGAATTATATAGATATTCAAATATGTAAAATAAATTATTTGGCAAATGTGTTGGCAATTTTTTTGAAAAATCATCATGTGGCTGGCGAAAATATCAAATGCCAAATTATAATGACTAATTTACTTGTTGAATTTATAGCTTAAAAAAATATTTACATTTAGATTGATGGATAATCAGTATTAGAGATCAATGGCATCAGTTATAGTCCAGGTTGCAGTTCTGACACACCCATCTTTCTCTATAAAGTCTCTGGAATAGAGACAAGTGTCAACGAAGGAACAATTTAGATTAACAAAAATTGAAAATAACAATTCATATATTGAAAATAACTGAAATATAGAGTAACACAAAATTGCCCTATCAACAACACAAAGTTTGCCAAAAGATCCTAAATGCATCGACATGCTTAGTATATATAGCCTTGTCATAAAATAACCGTCTTTGAAATAATAACAGCTTCTTGGGGACAACTGATTTAAAACATAAAATAATAATAAGTCTTTGCCACAAGAGTATCCAGAGCATGTTTAAAGAAATAACATAAAAATAAGAAGTGCCATCACATGACAACAATTTGGTCTTCATCTCAAGCAGCAGTCAAGTCCACCTGAGCTGATGCTCTCAGTTTCGCCTTGTACCTCCTGTACCTAGTAATGATGGGATTTAAAATCTTGTCACTTGGTCCACAGGTAATGTTTGCCCAAAGTTTCCACTTATTTATCATTCTGTCTGCATCTATTAGTCTCTTATAGACATCATTAATTTCATGCTTGAAAGGTCTGAGATACATTGCTATATGTCCAAGCTTCCCTAGTGATTCACCATTAAATGTGTCAGCACCAACAAGCTCTTCAGTAAGCATCTTCTTAAAATTTTGCTTTACTTCCTTGACATCAAACAAGTTGAAGTTATCTCCGCTTTCATCTGAAATCTCTACATCTAAGATGGTACAATTATTTTTAAGATCAACTACATCAGTGTGACATTGATTCAAAATTCTTCTTATTTGTCCACTAAAATCCCCTAGCACAGACCTCTTCCACTCTAGTGCATCTAGCCAAGACACAGAATCACTCATTTGGATCATTAATTTTTTTTTCAGATACAAGAATATTTGCATCAATTTCCATCATATATTTTATCTCTATAGACACTGTGAGAAGATTACTGTATTCCCTCTTTATATTTCGTAACTCTGCAACTAACCTTTTCCTTTTATCATAAATGAGGGTATATAGTTTCATGACCTCCTCGATGTACAACAAACCATCAATGGTGAGTTGCTCTACACATTGCTTGATGGTCTTACCTAGAGTTTGATATCTCATGGTTTGTTGCAACATCCTAGGATCCCTTCCATCAATAGAAACACTGAGAGTTGCATCGGATGATTGAGAAGTACTATTCAAAATAGATTGAATGAAAGATGTCAGAGAGTTCACCTGGGCTTGCAATTTTGCATTCTCCTGTTGCTCATCTTTAACTCTCTTTGCTAGCATGCGTACAAAGAGTTTTGCATGATGTATATCACCTTCCACGGTAGGAGGACCCATGTCAATCTTGGTCATATTGAAATCTACTTATGTGACTTCATTTTCATTTTTATCCTTGATGGGGTCTGCAATCTCCAAAATCCTATGCCCTAAGGAAGAATCTGTTACTATCTGAGACATCCTCTTAGCCTTCTTAGGCTTAGGTGTAGGATGCAACAATTTAGCTATAGTGTCAACGTTTGTGTCTATTGTTGGGGCATGTCTCTTGATCCTCTTTTTCTCAACAACTTTCTTTAGCCAAGAAGGGGAAGACAAAATTGTACCACACTCACTTGCACCCAGGACAACTCTATCTGGTTGATTAGGAGTATCTTGCATAGGAATTTCATTTGATACAGGGGATGCTGGAATCTCAAACAAGGTGTTGGGACCTAAAATTTCCTTCATTTTTTGCAAAATTTTAGGTTCCCATGATGAGAAATTTGATCGCAACACTCAGAAATGCACCTGCAAAAATTGCCCCAGTGACCTACTTTGGAGGGTCATAATTTGGAGCCCATTCAATTTCATGACAAATCACTTGACAAGCATGTTTATATACTATATGTTAGTATGCATATCCGATTTCAGCATCCCATGATCAGGTTTGACTGGGTTTTCAAGCATCAAGTTGAAGGGTTCTAGAAAGGTTTGCTATTTGCACAGTGTGAAATCTGCCCGGGAGGACAACTTTAGAGTCCAATATCTAGCAGCTGGATGATGTTCATGACAAACCAATTGGTGTTCCAGATTAACCCTATGATAATGTACTTTCATGCCAGTTTTCAAAACTCGAGCACCTCATTTGCTATTTTCTCATGATCAAAAGCGAATTGAATTTTCACTGTTTTGAGGACTGCATTTCCAGAAACATTTCAGAGAGATCAACTTTGACCCTCAATATTTTGTGAAGGAAGATGATTGGTGAAAACTCCTCTTGCACACATGCTCATTTGACTTAAATGAACTAATCCCCCAAGTGGCAGCCTCCCAGGAAGAGATTTGGTATTTTTTCAAGGTGGTGATTTGATGAGCCCTAATTAGGTTTTTGACAGTTGTAGTTGCAGAAAAGGCTAAAAGAGCTACTTTGAACGATAATATCTTGCACCTCAGGATGCATTTAGCAAAAATGCTTGCTGCATTGCGTTCTTGGGTCAAAAGCCTACATGCCTATGCATTTTCATGACTCCAGGGGATAGTTTGACCAGTTTTCCAAGATGATTCTGGAGGCCTCTTGGCTTATTCTGGTCACAAATACAAAGTGCTAGAAAGAAGATTTTGACCATTACCCATTTCAAATTTTTCATGTCAGATGCACACAAGAGCAATCCTAGGTCAATTCAGGATAAAACTTGTTTCAAAAAGAATTTTTTTTTAGTCAGGCCCACAATGGGACCCAACATGTGCCATACAATTATTGTGGCAGGATGATGCACATATCTTCTGTTTGCCTAGTCAGTTCAAGGAAGAAATAGGGTATGTTTTACATCTTACAGAAGTAATATTGTCCCAATTTGATTTTAAGCATTATGAAGTCAACTTATCAACAAAGTTTGAGAAAGCAGTGGGTAGTGATGATACTTGAGAGAAAGTGACTTCTACTTTAAAAGATACTCTTCAAGACAAGGGTTGGGATTATTCTATTAATGAAGGAGGAGATGCATTTTATGGTCCAAAGATTAATCTCAAGATTGAAGATGCCCTTGGAAAAAACTTGTAATGCTTGACAATTCAGCGAGGAAAGACCTATGTACTGAAGTCTTCGAATTAGCATACTAATGACAGAAGTCCTGATATATTAGTTATTTATATTAATTACAAAGGAGTATTGAATTTGCACAAACTGTCCAGAAACTTGACAAATTATTTTAGGGACTACCTGAGAAAAATATTAAATATTGAGGACTGTGTTACTCCAGCTAAGCAATCTTCATTCATTCCAATGACAACAAGTAGTTCAGATATCAAGCCTCAACATAGAAGTCAGGGTGGCATGAAAGGTATTGAGTTTGTATCAGTATGCTGAATCTCTTGGTAGAAGAAAATAGGTGAATTGCAACACTACTTATGGTGGTGGACCTTTGAAGCCAACAATTGTTGATTCACAAAGGCAGGGGCTACATGCACTTCGAGAAAATGGTAGTTCTCATCCTGGTACGAAGGAGCATCATCATCATGTGAGAAGAGAAGTTTAGTAGAAGGAGGGACTTCTCCACCATCTACACTTGGGAGGTCTAAATTGCATGGAGCAAACACTTGACCTAATGAAACTCTAGTTAGAATTGCATCTTTGCCCAAATTTGGTGAGTCAGTTAGAGAATGATCCTGCAAGTTGAATATTTTAAGGAAGTCACTCCTCAAAACATCATTTGTTTGTAGAAAACAATGCCCTCGAGTATGTGCTAACTGCCATAGCGAGACAAAAATTTATCTCCATGACCACACTCCAGCCACAATTACAATGCCATTGCCATCCACTATTTATCTCAATCTCACAACATTATGTAAAGAGGACTAGGATAGATGGAACGGATGATGTGCAGGATCAAAAAGGTAAGTAGTTGTTGAATCATAATACTGGAGATAGAACTGGTGCTTTTGGAATTGAACAAATAAAGAAGGGTGATTCCAATAAGATGCAACGAGTTGTGCCACGCGAGGAAGAATTGCTCATAGAACATGGAACTCTTGTTGCCATTGGAGCTGCAAAAGATTTAGAGTTTTGGCCCAAAAAGAATTGTCTAGGAGGATTTATTCATCTCTACAAATTTGTGGATGATGGGAAATTACTTGAACTTTTGCATAAAACACCAGTTGATAGAGTTCCATTGGCATTATGTCAATTCCAAGGTCTCCTATTGGTTTAAATTGGGCAGGTACTGAAAATCTATGATTTAGGCAAAAGGAAATTACTTCAGAAATATGAGAATAAGCTTTTTCCTAATACGATTGTATCCATTCACACATATGGTGATCGGATTTCTGTTGGAGACATTCAAGAGTCCTTTCATTACATAAAGTATCGACGAGATGAGAATCAACTTTATATATTTGTAGATGATTGTGTTCCCTATTGCCTAACATCTTCATTGCACATAAAATGGGACACACTGGCAATGCAAAAGGATAGCAATCATGTAACAAGTAATACAAAACATGCAGCTACTTGAGTATAGAGCCAGAGAAATATGTGAAAAAGAAATAGGAAGGATTGAGATTTTGCAAAAGCCGCCATTGAATTTAACGGTGAAGGCATGAGGAAAAGCATAAGCATATCCTGAGTATGTGCCAAAGTGAAAATGGGACGTTATTTTTGCATTGCATCTGTTAGGGTTAGAACGTGGTTTTTCCTTAGGCTCTGCAAAGAAGAATTCGTCATAGATTTTTTCCAATTTGGATTGATATCGTGAGAGTAGGGGTGAAAGTGCCTTGGAATTTCTTTCATAGAAGACTAATTGCAGTATGTTCCGAATGAATCCCATTCAAAGAAGCGGCAAGCTGCAGTTAGGGCAAAGATGCAAACACATAAGAAACCCTAATGTGAAACAACCCTATATCGAGAGGACATATCGGAGTAATGTGATTTGTAGTCCCTTCAATATCCTGAAAAGCGTTAAAACATTTGTTTGAAGAATTTATCAGGGTGAGATGTGGGTGTCGACAGGACAATAATATGGGTCCCTTCGATCCTCCAATAACAGCAAAACATAAATAAAATTTGGCTTGTATAAAAATATGGAGATTTATTAATCTGCAATTTATTTCCCCATGAAGACTATGGTAAAATATTATTTGGAGGTGTGGTAAGAGTTCCAAATAAAGATTTATTTAAAAAATGCGAGCATGGTGTTATTTTGGAGATAAAATGGTGTAAAATGCAACTACAAATATTTTTACCAAAATGTGAAATACATTTCATAGAGGAAGTTAAAGAATGGGTAATTATTTTACATGGACATATTTTTGGTGGAAATACAAATGTGAAAATGCCAACAAAAGGAAGATAATTATTAATTTTCATGAGGAGGCGAAGACAATGAAGATTAAAATTAAAGTAGTTTAACTCACCGAAGATAATTAATTAAATCAAGAGATGCATAGAATGATAAGTGAAAGGTTATAACCCTAAAAGTACAAAGTATAAATGAGATAAAATCAAGAATCAATAATCATCAACAGTAGGAGCAATCATTAGGGTTAGGTAGTAGATGAAATATACCAAAAAATAAGACTTCCAAGCATGAATTATAAAATCTTTGAAGCAATTTAACGAAGAATAATATTTTTTATCTGGTGTCCAATTATTTGTTAATGTTCATTCATATGTGTTATCCGTGCTGCCTCCAGAGTGGTTTTCCTTTATTATTTAAATTAATATATCAAGGATATACTTAATTTATTAGGGTACATTTGCTACTTCTATGTGATCTGCTTGATTGGTTTCTGTGAGAAGTTGATTTAAGTCCTTGTAAGTGGTTTATGTTTACTGGTCTCTGCCAGGAGTTAAAACCCTTTAAATAAATCATCTTGGTTGGTTTCCTTCACACCATAATTAAAAGTCCTTTCAATTGATCACAGTAACCTGGGAAAATATCATTGGGATCGATAAGAAGAGCCTCATAACCAATATTCTTGCGCGTTTATACAAGGTATAAACATTTGAAAAGTGCCAAATAATTTGAGTTAAACCAAGAAGGAGGACACATATATCATACACATCCTTACTCTGTTGCCCATAATAGATAAAGCACTGGTCATTACAAAATAACATTTCAAAACCTTATTCACATATTCAAGATTCAAACATTAGGAGTAGGATAATTCATAGCCTTACATCTATTTCACATCCATATGCCACTGTGAATAGATCACTAAGGTCACACAAATCTGCATCAACTGTCAAGGTACACCTGCCTAGGTCTGGCAGAACCTAAAGAGAAGGGGGTTTTCAATCATATCAACCCTATTTTGTTAGCCAAAAGCATTGAGAGAGCTTGGCAACCTCTTAAGGTTTATAACTTGCGTTTTTGAGACCTAACAGAATTGGCGACTCTGCTGGGGAAAACATAAGGAAACCTGGTAGAAGACCATCTCAATAGAGTCAAGAAATAAAAGAATCATAACTCTACTGTTGGAAAAGACTCAGAAGATAACATCATTCCTCTTTAAGAGAGGTGGCGACTCTAACACCAAATCTTAGTCTCTTGCAACATGGATGGTTGGAGATCCAAGACTAATGATAAAAAATCAAATGATAAGCAGTCATCCCCACCTTCAAAGGTCCTTGCTAAGAAGACTGGGATATCAAATCAGTCTGAATGCACTAATAACCATAATACTTAAGAAAACACATCAGGACAACCCTTACTAACACATAACAGTTTCACTCCCCTGCATGAATCAGAGTTTCATGAAGAATTCCAATCTAAAAGTTATCATGCCCAGTCTAATCAAAACAGATTTGGTGATATTCTAGACCAATACAGACCTGACCCTCAAAAGTAGCTTGAGTTTGAGGCACAACTTGAACGGGAAAGGATACAAAGGAAGGCAGAATATGATTATAAAATGTCACTGCAGCAAGGTGGGGGATTTCAAAATGAGTCTATTAATTAAATGGAGTCCACAAAAACTCAGAGCAGTCCACAAAAGGACACAAGAAATACTGATGAGGTTCAACAAGACTTACAAAGTTTACAGGAAGAACTTAGGCTAGCGAAACTAAAGGAAGAGGAGGAACGGATAAAACAAGAATTAAAACAAATAAAGTCTAGAAGTACAGCAAGTAGCTCAAAGTATGTACCTCCTCATAAGCAAAGTGAGCATGTTCTTACAAGCAATCTACAAGGATTACATCAGAATACAAGTGGTTCAAACACTTCAAAAGCACCACATAATCCAAGTAATACTGGATATGTGTAGCAGAACATTCCACCACGAAACCTAATAACACATAATGTTCACATTGCTTCCCAACAGATGGCTAATACCTATCCACCTCCTGGTTAGTAGCATGTTCCACCTCGCCAGCAAAATGCAAATACGAATCCACACCATAATGTACAACAACATCCACCTCACCATCACCACCAACAATACCAGCCAAACCAAAACCTACAAGGACTCCTCAACATAAACAGATACAGGCAATTGGATTTGTCTGGGTATCAAATTTGTCCTGATCCCATTGACAATGACTTGAGAAATGCAATCCCAACATTTTCTGGAAATAATGATGTTGCAACAGATGAACATATCAGAAATTTTGAAACAATTATGAATAGATATGAAGTGCAATATGAAGATGTCCTCATGAAATTATTTATGCTATCTCTGATCGAAGATGCTAGGGATTAGTATAAGAATTTTCCTGATGCCTCAATAAGTTCTTTTAAAGATTTTAAAGATCAGTTCAAAGAGTAGTATGGGAGTCATTCTGATCCAAATTTTGCTATACATGAATTGACAAGCATTCAAAAGAATTACAATAAGTCAGTAGTGGATTTCAACCAAAGCTTTTCAAAAATATACCATAAAATATCATTTGAAATAAAACCTCTTGATGGTATGACCCCAACCCTGTATCTTAAGGCCTTTGACCCCAAAACTAGGTATGAACTCCGAAATAGAGCCCCTATGACCCTTGCAGAAGCCCAAAAGGCCATTGTGAATATTGAAAACAATACAAGAGTTGCTGGAAAACTTGGTAAAAGGGAAAATATCAGAATTCTACAAAATCCTAACAACCATCAGACTAGGCAAACAAATTATTATAGAAATGAAAGGCCTAGGTTACATGATATGCCCTACAATACAAATTGGAAGGATGGGAGACCTATGGAGAACAAACAAAAATAGAACTATGGTAAAGACAAATTGGTAACTCTGCTGGCAAGAAGGACCCAGAAAGATCAAATTTATTCCTCTTTTGAAAAGAGGTGGCGACTCTGTTAAAAGGAACTTGATGAAAAATGCAAAAAACATCCTGGAACAACTATACTTCTAGAAAAAAATAAAGATTAAAGGATGCTGCAAATTTCTTATTAAAGTATGTGTTCTAATTCTTATTTGCCCAATGCAAATTATGGTACCCATGATGTCCCTACTTCAAAAGAAGAATTAACTAAGCCATGGGGAGAGATAAAATAAAAATTAAAAAGATTGACAGAGGAAGTGGGAAGACTTGAGTCAACAAAGAAAAAGGAAGAATTGACTCAACAACTGCTACAATTGAGAGCCGAACTTTTTTCAAATACATCACAATATAATCAGCATCTAATGAGGATGGGTATGTGAATGCGAGTGACCCTTTGATCTCACAAGTGCATCATGATCTTGGCAATGGATATAGTGCATATCATACATGACAGGCAATTTTTATACCACATGCCTCAGATCAAATAAATGCTTACCCTACCCCTCCTAGTCAAAGACTAGCAACCTACCAAGATTATAAATACAATTAGTATGCCAGGCATTATCAATATCAAAACCCACATCAATATCTTGTACACCACAGTCAGCCCCATAACCATTATCAACAAATTGTACACATTGTTGACCCTGCTATCCATGTTCAAGAGGATATGAACTCTCTTGAAAATGTATATCAGAAACAACAGTTTGAGGAAGAGGACGAGTATGCACATATTCAAGAGAGAAGTCAAAGTCCCATCATGAAATCAAAATATTGCATATCCCCCTTAGATGCATTTTTTGGCATGGGGAGACATGAAGGAGAACTTGGACATGATCTGTTCAACAGAATGGTGGATTGCTATATGCAAATAACTTTGGGTTCCCTGCCTAATAAATCTGTGTTACATTTCATTAAGCAGTTCATGAGAGTATATGAGCCTGATTCAGTTTATTGGCCCAAGTCATTGAAGCCAATTACTCTAGACCAAATGAGTAAATTGATTAGTATCATAGATAAGAAAATGCATGAGGATGCTATCAATGTTGAATCTAATAATGATATCAGTGATGAATATGAAGAGACTAATCAAACAATGCAGCCAATAGATGAAACATGTACAAGTGAAGTTTTTTCATATTTGAATGAGGATGAAGTTATAGAAGACCAATTCTCCACTTAGGATCAAGATTACAATATTAAGGATGTTGTTGAAGACATAATGCCTAAAGAATGTATTAGCAATGAAGTAAGCAAAGAAGCAAGTCTGCTTGATAGTAAAAAAATAATACATCCAGTCGCAACCGAGTACCATAGTTACACAATTGATGAAGAAGAAATTGGCACACTTGAAAATGGTTTTAATTTTTTTTCAAACCCATTGTATGATCAATTAACAGAAGAAGAACAAATGACATTTTGCCAAGGCATGCTAGAACATGAATTTCATGTGTTCTCAAATCCATGTTATCTTGAAGATAAAGCATTTCCAGACAATCGGGAGGATGTATCAACTTGTGAAGCAAATGACTATGAAATAAATGCATCTGATTTTTCATTTCTTGAAAATCATGAGTATTGTAGTGATGATGAGAAAAGTAAAGAGACAACGGAGGACATGGAAGAGGAGGCATGTTCACTCAGCAGTGAACAAATTTCAGAATTGCTGACTATGGAATATCGGAAATATACACACAAGTGATTCTGAAATTTCATGTCCAACATACATTTGCTTTGATGATGAAAGAACTTTGTGTGGCAATGCTGAAGGTACTCTTGAAGTTGATCAAAAGCCTATGTGCATCCCTGTTCAAGAGGAGATATGTAAATCAGAATTGAAGATCTTTGTTTCACATGAAAAGGATGCTGATGATGAATGTTCAACATTGACTGATTCAAATGTGCATAATGATGACTGTATGGATCAAAAATTCGTGTCACTACCAATTAGTGATATGGAAGAGATGGAAAATGTTTCAAATATGATTGTCTCAGAAGATGTTGATATGACAAAATTTTTAGACCAATGGGAGAAACATTCAAAATATGGAGTGAGCAGCATGAATGAGCATAATTGCTTTCTCCCCCATACACCTAGAAGCTATTTTTCTAGTTTGCATCTATGGCCATATGATAATTTCAGATTTTTTATGCAAACTTATGATGAAATCAGACCTAATGATCTTGGCTATGTGGTGGATTATAAATATTTTTATTTTTCGGATCAACTAGGAGATCATTCCATGATACATGATAGTGACTAGAATGAGGATTTAATAAATTTCTTCAAGTGGAGTTTGTTGGAATCAGATCAGAATAAGATATATGATAGAGGTAAGATCAGACTTTTTCTTGTTTTGGTGGCCTTGTGCCACTAGCTATGGTGTGGTTCTTCAAGCCATACAATTTAGGGCAAATAAGGAGGCTGTATTCTATTGCCCAATGGACAAGGCATTTGGTCTGCTCCCTAGAGATTTGAATTCTTATTATGTCCACAAGGGGCATACATCCCCAGACAGAGCCACTGTTGGGACCTAAATTTTCCTCTATTTTTTTTGCAAAATTTTAGGTTCCCATGATGAGAAATTTCATCGCAGCACTTAGAAATGCACTTGAAAAAACTGCCCCAGTGACCTACTTTGGAGGTTCATAATTTGGAGACTATTCAATTTCATGACAAATCACTTGACAAGAATGTTTATATACCATATGTTAGTGTGCATATCTGATTTCAGCCTCCCATGATTAGTTTTGACTGGGTTTCCAAGCATCAAGTTGAAGGGTTTTGGAAAGATTTGTTGTTTGCATAGTGTGAAATATGCCCGGGAGGACAACTTTAGAGGCCAATATATGGTAGTTGGATGATGTTAATGACAAACCAATTGGTGTTCTAGATTTACCCTATGATAATGTACTTTCATGCCAATTTTCAAAACTCGAGCACCTCATTTGCTATTTTCTCAAGATCAAAAGCGAATTGAATTTTCACTGTTTTGAGGACTACATTTCTAGAAACATTTCAGAGAGGTCAACTTTGACCCTCAATATTTTTTGAAGGAATATGATTGGTGAAAAATCCTCTTGCACGCATGCTCATTTGACTTAAATGAACTGATCCACCAAGTGGCAGCTTCCCAGGAAGAGATTTGGTATTTTTTCAGGGTGGTGACTTAGTGAGCCCTAATTAGGTTTTTAACAGTTGCAATTGCAGAAAAGACTGAAAGAGCTACTTTGAATGATAATATCTTGTATCTCAGGATTCATTTGGCCAAAATGTTTGCTACACTATGTTCTTGGGTCAAAAGCCTACATGTCTATGCATTTTCATGACTCCAGGGGATAGTTTGACCAATTTTCCAAGATGATTCTGGAGGCCACTTGGCTTATTTTGGTCACAAATATAAAGTGCTAGAAAGAAGATTCTGACTATTACCCATTTCAAAATTTTCATGTCAAATGCACACAAGAGCAATCCCAGGTCAATTCAGGATAAAACTGTTGATAACTGAGAGGGGGGGGGTGAATCAGTTATCCTAATTATTTCCCTTTTTGAACTTTCTTATTAATTAATGCATCATTGAATCAAACACAAAAACATTACCATGAAATAAGAAACACATGACACAGTATTTTTGACGTGGAAACCCTGTTAAGGGAGAAAACCACGGGGTGATTAACCCAAAAATTATTCTCTGTTAGAAGAATAGGAAATTACAAAAATGGCACTTGCCAGTTAGGGCTCACTGCCCGAGCACACTGCTCACAAAGAGGCCCACTGCCTACAAGGAGACACACTGTCTACAAAGTGATAAGAATCACAGTCTTGAACTGATTGGAAGCATCTACATATGCTGGAGTTCAGTTCCGGTTAGGCTCAGTACACTGATCTGCTGCACTTCATCTTTCCTCTGTTCTTTATTCTGTTATCCTTTCACATACCAGATCTTTCTTGCTACTTCTGCTCTGTTCTTGCACTTATTCGCATATTCCTTCACACCATTCCACACTTCACAACTAAATCCATCCTCTATATATATCCGCATAAGTAATTTCATCACCTTTCTTAGTCGGCATCCGGAACAGTCTAGTTTCTTACAAACTCTATTCGGTCGGCTGAATCCTTGCTTACCAAGCAATGCGGATCAAGCATATACTTGTAGATATCATTAATCATGTCGGCCAAACATGATTCATGCCTTCACAACCTTTACCATCAACAGTAACACATCCGGAAAATAGTCTGATACTCTGTCAGTCAGTTCTTCCTCTGTTCTCTCTGTCTCTCAGGAATCTGGTACTCAACTATTCATATCTTTTTCTTTGTTCATCACCGGAGGCTAAATCCTTGGAATATACTACTCAAGGTAGTCCTCTTGACTTCCCCAAATCCGCACTGCACCAAGACACTTCCTCTGAGAGATCCGGACCAATCTGTCGGACCTTGCCATATGCTCTGTTCTTGTTCACCGGACCACAACAATCTTCATTCTGACTTCCGGTAGAGACACACCATGACTTGCGGATATGTGGGATGACCTTTGTTGCCATCAATGACAACAACCATGAATCCATATAGTGTCTCTAGCCAACAATCTCCCCCTTTGGCATTGATGGCAACACTTAGTGAAAAATGACTAAGTGTTTACATTATGCTCCCCCTTGGCTGATGCTCTATCTTTATATACAATTTCTGGAACTCCCCCTTAGTTGGATTTCTCATTTGTTGGATTCCTCATTTTTCACTGCTCCTCACTCCCCCTTTGACATCAATGGCAAAGGGTAGGGTCCGCACACCAAAATTTTCAAAAAATTTCTATACATAGCCGCATATTTACATACTCACATATATTGAAGAATGTCTGCAAAGGATGTCTTCAATTGGATCAGTTCTGTAGCCCAACTTTGCTTCATTCTATCCAAAATTGAGATGTGACCACTCAACAAAAATGCAAAAGCTTCTGCCCTCTTGAGATCTGTCAGGTCATTTGTTTGGGCGGTGGTCTGAGCATCACTGATGGCCTCATGCATAGTTTCCAACTTAGGGATTATAATCCTTCTAAGTTCTCCCATCCGGTTAGTGATATTCTTCCTTTCCTTCTCAAGGTTCTTTATTTCATTCAAGACTGCAATAGTCTGACATTCTTGATTTATTATGGAGGAAGAGAGAGGATCAAAACTTTGAGATAAGCTTTGTAGCTTGTCCTGTTCCTCTGTTATTTTCTTATCAATTGCTGCTGTTGCCTTTGACCAGGATATACAAAATTTGTAAATGTCACCGCCATCCTTAAGAGCATTTTTTAAGCTCTTTATTCCAATACTCATATTTCTCCTATCGTTAGAGATTAATCCTAATACTTCTGAAAATCTTTTATCCAAAAATTCCTTCCGGACCTTTTCTTCAGCAGATTTTTCTAGAGATTCAAAATGTGTACTAACACTGCTGACTAAGGTTTTGAGATTACCGGAAGAGGAGGCTGTGGGATCCTTTTGAAAAGATGGCATGATCTTTTCTAGCACTCCAGATGCTACCTCCATAAGCTCACAGTCTTCCATGTTAGATTTCAGCAGTTTCTCTTTGACTTTCTCATTTGCAAATGAGGCTATTTTCATTGTTTGCACTGGTGACAAAGAGTCAAAATCTAATGGTCCTTTTAGCAGGTCCGGTTCATCAATTTCTATAGTGGCTTTTGTCAGGAATTCTTGAACAGTTTGTGCAGTGTCTCTTGCCGGAGACAGATGTTTCTTCTCTTTGCAGTTTTGTCCTTTTGAATCTTTTCTCCTTCCTTACTCTTACCACTTTCAGTCGTGGTTTTCTCTGTTGGGGTGCTGTCAACCTCTTTTTCTTTAACTGCTGCTTCTTTCTCCTGTAGTTTCTCTTCTTCTTGGGATCCGGAGACTGTAGGGGAAACCGGAGGAGAGATGTTAGTCTGTTCAGGGCCCACTTCTTCCGGAGCAGATGATTCCAAATCCGCAGCTGTTTCTGCACCTAAGTCCTCTACAACAGGAAGATTGAACCTTTTGAAGGCCTTCCGGAGGATCTCTTCTGTCTCTTTGGCCACTTTGTCAGTCTCACCAAGCATGAGTTGATTCATCCTGGCTTTACTTCTGAACTCATCTTTGCAATCTTTGAAGATTATGTTCATTGTCTTGGGATCAATTTGAGGATATAGCTGAATAGCTATCTGCTCCCGGATCTCAAGATCTTTTGCATGAGCATTATTCTTTCTTATTTCTAATTCCTTTTCTAGGCTTTTAGGAATAAGAGATATGATCTCAATGAAAGCCTTATTGTATATGTTCAGATATTTGACTGTGGCTTCCTGCAGAGTCTTTTGGTCAGCCTCATTGTAGTCATCATAAAATTTAGTCATTGGTTGAAGGTTTCCATCCACCGTAACCGACTTGATTATACTCTCTAGAGACAGAGTGGGCTTTTCAACAGATACCTCTGCCATTTCATCCTTGTCTTGGCCTGTGGAGGGTTTACCGGATCCTTTCTTCTTCTGCTTCTTTATTTCTTTTACTCCCTCATCTGACTCTGTTTCCTCTTCATCCTTTTGGCTTTCATAAGCCCTTGTGGCTTTTTTCTTAGATCTTTTACCGGATGCCTGGACTTCCGGTTTTGAGCTTTTGGTTGTGGGAGGTGCAGATCTTTTTGATGATCTGGTCCGGGTGGAAGTTTCAACCGGAACACTTTCTTTACTTTTCTTTTCTTCCTCAGCCTTCCTCCTCTTTTCCCGGCTGGCATCAAGTGCCTCTTTTGAGATGCCTAGGCCTTGAGCAATATGCTCTACTTCTTTTCTCACCTTTCTCTTTATCTCAGGTTCCCTGAGTTCTACATGGATCTTTACACTCAGCTCCTCAAAGGTTCCAAACCTTTCTGCCTTTGGATCTTTGGGCTGACTCAGCATGTGTTGAACATGCAGCTCCACTATTTGTTCATCCACTTCATACCCCATGGGCATGATCCATACAGTTCTTGGTTCTACTGCCTCCATTAGACACTGATCTGTTTCTACCATGAAGCATACTGTGTCTTTGTACTTTTCAACGAGGGATAGGGGTATTCTTTCTCTTGCATGCATCATGCTTTGGAAGTTCTTGAAGTATCCCCATAGAGCTGTGTTTCTTGCTTTAGCATCCCCAAGTCCATGCAAATAGTCTCTGATTTGGATGGCAACCGGTCTGTCATTCTGCCATATCCATCCACTGGATCCGGGAAGCTCGTTCATGTAGTAAAAGAAGAGACAAAGGATCAGATTGCCATACTTGAAGGAGTTTTTCTTGTCCTTCTTAATCTTCTACAGATTTTCAAAGAGTTGGTTTACAAGAAGCTCACACAAGTCATAGTCTGCATTCTCCTTTAACATTTGATAGGCTATGTAGATTGCAGTTCCCGGTACTGAATTTTCCCTACTGGAGTGATAGATTTTGTAACCAATTATCATAGATGCAAATTTGACATCCGGTTCAGTGATGTCATCAACTGTCATAGCTCTCTTGTCAAACTTGGATCCGGTTGCATCACTAACTGTCTGATTTTTGACAGATTTGAGAACAGGTAATCCACCGGATGAGTGCAGACCGGTTACAGCCCTAATTGCATCTTTGGTGATCTTGAAGGGCTTGTTCAACCATAGGAAGTTGTCATGTACTCTACTTAGTACATACCGGACCCATTCATCTTCTTCAAAACAGGGGAAATGAATGCACTGTGCAAAGTGTTTGTCCCGGACGCCTTTGTACTGAGGTTTGATCTCAAAGGAGTCATCTATCAATTGTTTGTGATAGATATCCATCAGTTTTGATTCTCCAAAGTCTTCAAGATTCGCATGGATGTAAACCCTAATATCTTCCGTGTGCAATACACCATGAGGAACACTAGAGAAGGCTCCTAGTGGATCTACCTCCAAGGATTTGTAAGGATGTTTCTTAAATTCAGGTCGGGGCCTATCTGAGATTTTCACTATATTTGGAGTCACCATTTCTTCAAAGATTTGCAGTGAGATAATGAAAACAGAGAATACCTTATGCACCTTCGGTTTGCACGGAGTGGTTGGATTGATTTCTTTATGCAATGACTTCGGCAGGAGATCTTTGGTGTGCTTGATGAATCTTGTTGCAGAGCTCCGCTTTTCGCTTCTTCTTGGATGTGGAATGATCAAATGATTGTTGAGAATCCCTTATATCATTTCGCAAACCCTAATATCTGTTTGCAATAAATGCTTCACCTATATTATTCCGGTTTGCCTTGTCCGGATAGCTTGGAGTATCCCGGATCAGTCCTGATCTATGAACATCATGCAGATCTTTCCATCATGAATAAATCGAGATAACACATCACAAGGACATCCCAAACACTCTGTCCAATCCGCAGAATAAGACAATGCACTTCCGGATCTCTCCGGACCCTTTTTGTAATCCTCTGTCATTTCGGAGCATCTCCCGGAACAGGTCTTACTTGATCGATCACAGCTTCTTCACATTTTCATGCGGACCTTTTAAATCTTATCTAGATCATCTCAAGACTTATATCTTTAAATCCTTTACTCCGCATCTTGTGACACATCCGGCACCACTTGATTGGCTGGGGGAATAGGATTTTCTTTGAGTCTCCCCCTGAGCCAGAGCTCACTTTTTAATTTCCAGAAGAAATATCAGCACCAGAGTCTGGTGCGGATCCAACCTCTACATTCTCTGAACTTTTCTTCACCCAAATCTTGCTCATCTGATTCCTAACTTCATCCGCATTCATCTTTTGTTTACCCTTGTCTTGATTCTGATTATACACCGGACCTCTTTTGTCCTGATTCTTGCTTCTGCAGACTTTAGCATTATGACCGGACCTATTACAGATTTGGCAAATAACATTTCTTTGCATATTTGACTGATAACCTCTTGATCTGCATTGATTAGCCATATGACCTACTCTATTGCATGTAAAGCATCTACCTTTGAATGATTTGTTTACTTGCATATTTCTGCATTCATGGGATTTGTGTCCATACCTTTTGCAGTTAAAGCACTGTCCGGAGAAGGATGAATTAATCTGATTCATTCTCTTTCTGCACTGATTAGCTTTGTGACCAAAGTGGTTGCAGCTGTGGCAATATCCATTGAAAGATGGATATCTTTGAGCATTGGGCTGTCTTACCGGAGGTCTTCTAGGCCTATTCCTTGGATTTTCTAATCCAAAATTCTTTTGACCGGATCCGGAGCTTTCTCCTTTCTCATATGCCAAACCATACTTGTCATCTGTCCTCTTTTGACTTCCAAGAAGTACTTCAAGTTGGGCAGAACTTACCTTGAATTTTTCTTTATATTCATTTGCTGTTTGAAGATCTCTTTTGAGAGAGGCAATTTGATCCTCAAGTTTTTCTTCATTATCTTTGGCATCTTCAAGATCAGATTCAAGATGTCTGATAATCCTGTCCATCTGGTGGCATTCTTCTGATTTTTCTTTAAGAGATTGTCTTAGATTGTCTTCAGCTTTTCTTTTTTCTTCAATCTCTTGAGTAAATTTTATAGTTCCTAATTCCATTTCATGTCTTAACATAATGACTTCTTTTGATAACTTTTCACATAACTTGGTTTGCTCAGTCAATTCTTCATTTGTATTGCTTTCTTCACTTTGTCTTGCCAATTGTTGGAGTAGCTCCTTTCTCTTTTTCATAGAGAGACTTAATTTGTCTTTTAATTCTCTCATGAATTCATCAGCCTGTTTGAGTCTTTCCTTTAATTCATTGACTTCAGAATTTGACTGTTCAAGATCCTCAAGGGCAGTCTTGAGTTGCTCCCTTAAACCATATGCATCCATTTGAACTCCCAGATCTTCCTCAAGCTGTTAGGCTCTATTAGGAGGAACTTAGCTCTGATACCAATTGTTGATAACTGAGAGGGGGGGGTGAATCAGTTATCCTAATTATTTCCCTTTTTGAACTTTCTTATTAATTAATGCATCATTGAATCAAACACAAAAACATTACCATGAAATAAGAAACACATGACACAGTATTTTTGACGTGGAAACCCTGTTAAGGGAGAAAACCACGGGGTGATTAACCCAAAAATTATTCTCTGTTAGAAGAATAGGAAATTACAAAAATGGCACTTGCCAGTTAGGGCTCACTGCCCGAGCACACTGCTCACAAAGAGGCCCACTGCCTACAAGGAGACACACTGTCTACAAAGTGATAAGAATCACAGTCTTGAACTGATTGGAAGCATCTACATATGCTGGAGTTCAGTTCCGGTTAGGCTCAGTACACTGATCTGCTGCACTTCATCTTTCCTCTGTTCTTTATTCTGTTATCCTTTCACATACCGGATCTTTCTTGCTACTTCTGCTCTGTTCTTGCACTTATTCGCATATTCCTTCACACCATTCCACACTTCACAACTAAATCCATCCTCTATATATATCCGCATAAGTAATTTCATCACCTTTCTTAGTCGGCATCCGGAACAGTCTAGTTTCTTACAAACTCTGTTCTGTCGGCTGAATCCTTGCTTACCAAGCAATGCGGATCAAGCATATACTTGTAGATATCATTAATCATGTCGACCAAACATGATTCATGCCTTCACAACCTTTACCATCAACAGTAACACATCCGGAAAATAGCCTGATACTCTGTCAGTCAGTTCTTCCTCTGTTCTCTCTGTCTCTCAGGAATCCGGTACTCAACTATTCATATCTTTTTCTTTGTTCATCACCGGAGGCTAAATCCTTGGAATATACTACTCAAGGTAGTCCTCTTGACTTCCCCAAATCCGCACTGCACCAAGACACTTCCTTTGAGAGATCTGGACCAATCTGTCGGACCTTGCCATATGCTCTGTTCTTGTTCACCGGACCACAACAATCTTCATTCTGACTTCCGGTAGAGACACACCATGACTTGCGGATATGTGGGATGACCTTTGTTGCCATCAAGGACAACAACCATGAATCCATATAGTGTCTCTAGCCAACAAAAACTTGTTTCAAAATGAAATTTTTTTAGTCAGGCCCATAATGGGACTTGACATGTGCCATACAATTATTGTGGTAGGATGATGCACATATCTTCTGTTTGCCTAGTCAGATCAAGGAAGAAATAGGGTTTGTTTTACATCTTACAGAAGTAATATTGTCCCAGTTTGGTTTTAAGAATTATGAAGTCAACTTATCAACAAAGTCTAACAAAGCAGTGGGTAGTGATGATACTTGGGAGAAAGTGACTTCTGCTTTAAAAGATACTCTTCAAGACAAGGGTTGGGATTATTCTATTAATGAAGGAGGAGATGCATTTTATTGTCCAAAGATTGATCTCAAGATTGAAGAAGCCCTTGGAAAAAAATGGTAATGCTCAACAATTCAGCGAGGAAAGACCTATGTACTGAAGTCTCAGAATTAGCATACTGATGATAGAAGTCCTAATATAGTAGTTGTTTATATTAATTAGAAAGGAGTATTGAATTTACACAAACTGTCCAAAAATTTGATAAATTATTTCAGGGACTACCTAAGAAAAATATTAAATATTGAGGATTGTGTTACTCCAGCTAAGCAATCTTCATTCATTCCAATGACAACAAGTAGTTTAGATACCAAGCCTCGGCATAGAAGACAAGTTGGCATGAAAGGTATTAAGTCTGTATCAGTAAGTTGAATCTCCTAGTAGAAGAAAATAGGTGAATTGCAACACTACTTATGGTGGTGAACCTTTGAAGCCAACAATTGTTGACTCACAAAGGTAGGGGAAACATGGAGTTCGAGAAAATGGTAGTTCTCATCCTGGTACGAAGGAGCCTCATCATCATGTGAGAAGAGGAGTTTAGTAGAAGGAGGGACTTCTTCACCATCTACACCTGGGAGGTTTAAATTGCGAGGAGTAAACACTTGACCTAATGAAACTCCAGTCAGAATTGCATCTTTGCCCAAATTTGGTGACTGTAATGAGAATGATCTCGCAAGTTGAATATTTTAAGGAAGTCACTACTCAAAACATCATTTGTTTGTAGAAAACAAAGCCCTTGAGTATGTGCTAACTACCATAGTGAGACAAAAATTCATCTCCATGACCACACTCCAACCATAATTACAATGCCATTGCCATCCAATATTTATCTCAATCTCACAACATTATGTAAAGAGGACCAGGATAGATGGAAGGGATGATGTGTAGGATCAGAAAGGTAAGCAGTTGTTGAATCATAATATTGGAGATAGAACTGGTGCTTTTGGAATTGAACAAATAAAGAAGGGCAATTCCAATAAGAGGTAATGAGTTGTGCCACACGAGGAAGAATTGCTCATAGAACATGGAACTCTTGTTGCCATTGGAGCTACAAAAGATTTAGAGTTTTGGCCCAAAAAGAATTGTCTAGGAGGATTTATTCATCTCTACAAATTTGTGGATGATGGGAAATCACTTGAACTTCTACATAAAACACCAGTTGATGGAGTACCATTGGCATTATGTCAGTTCCAAGGTCGTCTATTGGTTGAAATCAGGTAGGTACTAAAAATCTATGATTTGGGCAAAAGGAAATTACTTCGAAAATATGAGAATAATCTTTTTCCTAATAGGATTGTATCCATTCACACATATGGTGATCAGATTTATGTTGGAGACATTCAAGAGTCCTTTCATTACATAAAGTATTGGCGAGATGAGAATCAACTTTATATATTTGCAGATGATTGTGTTCCCCGTTGCCTAACATCTTCATTGCACATAAAATGGGACACTTGCAATGCAAAAGGATAGCAATCATGTAACAAGTAATACAAAACATGCAGCTACTTGAGTATAGAGCTAGAGAAATATGTGAAAAAGAAATAGGAAGGATTGAGATTCTGTAGAAGCCACCATTGAATTTAATGGTGAAGGCACAAGGAAAAGCATAAGCATATCTTGAGTATGTGCCGAAGTGAAAATGGGATGTTATTTTTGCATTGCATATGTTAGGGTTAGAACGTGGTTTTTCCTCAGGCTTTGCAATGAAGAATTTGTCATAGATTTTTTTCAATTTGGATTGATATTGTGAGGGTAGGGGTGAAAGTGTCTTAGAATTTCTTTCACAGAAGACTGATTGCAGTAATTTCAGAATGAATCCCATTCAAAGAAGCTGTAGGCTACAATTAGGGCAAAGATGCAAACACATAAGAAACCCTAATGTGAAACAACCCTATATCGAGAGGACTATAGAATATCAGAGTAACGTGATTTGCTGTCCCTTTGATATCCCAAAAAGGGGTTAAAACATTTGTTTGAAGAATTTATCGGGTTGAGATGTGGGTGTCGGCAGGACAGTAACATGGGTCCCTTCGATCCTCCGATAATAGCAAACAAAAATAAAATTTGGCTTGCATAAAAAATATGGAGATTTATTAATCTACAATTTATTTCCCCATGAAGACTATGGTAAAATATTATTTGTAGGCATGGTGAGAGTACCAAATTAAGATTTATTTAAAAAACGTGAGCCTGGTGTTATTTTAGAGATAAAATGGTGTAAAATGCAATTACAAATATTTTTACCAAAATGTGAAATACATTTCACAGAGGAAATTAAAGAATGGGTAATTATTTACATGAAGGACATATTTTTGGTGAAAATACAAATGTGAAAATTCTAGCAAAAGGAAGATAATTATTAATTTTTATGAGGAGGCAAAGAAAATGAAGATTAAAATTAAAGTAGTTTAACTTGCCAAAGATAATTAATTAAATCAAGAGACACATAGAATAATGATAAGTGAAGGGTTATAACCCAAAAAGTACTAAGTATAAATGAGATGTTAAATCAAGAATCAATAATCAATAATCAGTAGTAGTAGGAGCAATAATTAGGGTTAGGTAGTAGATGAAATATACCAAAAAATAAGACTTCCAAGCACGAATTGTAAAATCTTTGAAGCAATTTAACGGAGAATAATATTTTTATCTGGTGTCCAATCTTTCTGTTGTTCAATTATTTGTTAATGTTCATTCATATTTGTTATTCGTGCTATCTCTAGAATGGTTTTCCTTTGTTATTTAAACTCATATATCAAGGATATACTTAATTTATCAGGGTATATTTGTTGCTTCTGTGTGATCTGCTTGATTGGTTTATGTGAGAAGTTGATTTAAGTCCTTCTAAGTCATTTATGTTTATTGGTCTCTGCTAGGAGTTAAAACCCTTTAAATAAATCATCTTGGTTGGTTTCCTTCACACCAGAATTAAAAGTCCTTTCAATTGATCACAGTAACTTGGGAAAATATCATTGGGATCGATAAGAAGGGCCCCATAACCAATATTCTTGCACATTTATACAAGGTATAAACATTTGAAAAGTGTCAAATAATTCAAGTTAAACCAAGAAGGAGGACACATATATCATACACATCCTGACTCCATTGCCCATAATAGATAAAGCACTGGTCATTACAAAATAATATTTCAAAACCTTATTCACATATTCAAGATTCAAACATTAGGAGTAGGAATAATTCATAGCCTTACATCTATTTCACATCCATATGCCACTGTGAATAGATCACTAAGGTCACACAAATCTGCATCAGCTATCAAGGTACACCTACCTAGGTCTGGCAGAACCTAAAGAGAAGGGGAGTTTCAATCATATCAACCCTGTTTCGTTAGCCAAAAGCGTTAAGAGAGCTTGGCAACCTCTTAAGGTTTATAACCTGCATTTTTGAGACCTAACACAAGGAATAAAAAGTACTAGCATTAACAATTTGTTGAAAAATAGAAGAATGATTACAAGGTGAAGGAGGCATAGGAGAAGTCATGTGATCTACCTACAATTGTTGTAAAGCATCCAACTTCTTTTTTTCTCATGGTTTCACGAATGCAGGTTGACCATCCTGTTCATATACACCTTTTAGTTTCCTATTATCTTCAGGCTAGTCTCCATCCCCACCACTACCAGATTGTGAACCAACTTTGCGATGACTTCTCTCCACACCAGTTGAATTTTTATGAATTCCAAAGGCCTAGGAGGTTCCTTTCTCTCTTGTCCCTGATTCTTTATGCACAGAAGAAGAACCAGGGTGCTCTCGAAATTTCCTCTTAAGCCACCTCTCAGTCTTCTCCAAAACAAAGGATGACCGGACCTTAATATCAAGATAATAGTTCTTTGCACATGCAACAACTAGGTCTGGACATGGCGCAATGGGTGGGAAACCCCATAGCAGGAGCTAACCCGCTTGTTAGGATTTTCTAGGCTATAGGTGACTTGGGGTTTTGCTCTAATCGAGCCCAGAAATCCTCCAAGTGCAAATCTATATATCTTAGCTTGGTATCCTTCACCTTAGCTAAACTATTCTCAATAATTTAACAAAAGATTCATCTTTACTTATTTGAGAAACCAACAAACAAAAGCTTCTGTAACTGCTAAGGGTGCCAAATAAATCTCTAAAAGATTTGGGGTAAACAAACAGATCGGACTCATGAAAAAATAATTGTTCTTCCCACACAGTTGACTTAAAGAATTCATATTTATCACTATAAGAAATTGGCAAGAAGGAGCACCAATTAGCTAACCTGGTCGCGAATGCCCGTGTTCAACACCTGTAGAAGACACAGTCCAAAGTACACCAATGAAAATGTAGAATAAGGTAGGTGCGAGGGTTGCAAACCTAATAAAATGTTTCCATAAATTGCATTGATTTCGGCAGCATGTACTGTTGTACGATTCATAAATGGGCTGTGTAAATTGCCTTTCAAAAAATGTGCAATTATGCTTCTCACAACATTCCTTATTTATTACAAAAGTACATATGTCACTTCCACCACGCATGTCAATAAATGGAAAATATTCTAAATTTTGAATAGTTTTTATCATCATATGATCGCAGATCAACGACACAAGTTTTATTTCGGGCCAAAGTACTGACACACACCCAAAATTCTACATAAAGTCTCTGGAATAGAGACTGTTGGTTTTTCTTCTGAATCAGCATTAGGGTTTGCCAGTTCTAATGCACATGCAGATTCAGCCAACTGAATACAGGAGGTTGCGTGAGCTCCTCCCCTTCACTTCTAGTTCTGCCGCACCAAGGGGTGTCCCTATTTGATAAAAGTATGACCTTGACTAGCTCAATGACAGAAAGATATAACTTGACAGCAACAGGCAGAATACTCTCACGTAAGGACCAAGATTTGTATAACAAATCACAAGGTTGGCAACATTGTTGGACATATATATATCTGGTTGGGTATGAGAGTATGCAGGGATCCTAATCCTACTCCTACAACTAACAGGTGGAAGGATGAAATGGTTTGATTTGATTTTTGGATGCAAAGCTGGACATGGTATATAACCTCAACACAGAGCTAGATTGGTGCCTATCCAGGGCTTGGAGTCGGTAGACATACACCTGTGAATGATCAGCATGAACAACTAAAACTGGATTTCAAGGAGATATACATGATATCTGCCTTACAGATATCTCCCAATACAGAGTGTTAAGCTGTCTATACTTATGGCATCCCTATTGCAGTATACCCTTCCCAATATATAATCTAAAAAAAGTTTAATCTACCCCTTGAGCAGAAGTTAAAAGATTAAACATTCAACACAGGAATTCTATGTTCTAGAATCTCAGACATTCCTTGAATGCCTGGACTCAGAAGAAAGATACATGCAAAACTGGAGATAGAATCAGCATATCACATGTAAACATAGCAGTATTCATATAAAATTGACCATGAAATCAGTGGATTCATGCACAAACGTACAACAGGAGATACATAAACTCGCAAGTTTTGCTGCACAGAGCAACCAAAACCAGTTGTATCTTATTACAGAGCCAAAATGTCCAGTTTTCAACAACCAAAACAATGGTAACACAGTCTGCTTATATTAGCCAGAAAGTGTACCACAACAATTAATTACAACTTTTTACAAAATCCGCCAGATTACAGATCCTTCAAAGGAATGGTGCTCAGAATCCATCAATGCAGCAGACAAGGGAGGCCTCGAGCCTTGCACACGCCATCTGGGAGTCTTCATTCACAATCGGGTAGTTTAATCACTTGTACCATCGTCCATACTCCTGCTACAGTCACCATTGATGGTCCCAACCACCCGCGGCCGCTTGAAAACCGTCGCAGCACCTCAAAAAAAAGAAATTCCCGCCAAAACGCGTTCTATCGCAGTTTCAAATTATACAGGGAGAATTAGTCCCACATGCACAGTGAGGAGGACTACCTTAGTAGTTTAAAAGGCATAGTCACTTGCATAATAGGGTGTCGAGCGCTTTGCCACGCTCGACACATGCCTCCTCCACCCAAAGCCCATCGCCGAGATCAACACCATCAGCCAAGCCCACGAATCTCCTACCGACATCAATAGTCTCTCCGATGCCTATCGTAATTCCCTGTCGGCCAGACTACTACCATCGACTAGCCAAAGCTTCCCTGGTCGATAGACCAACTCTCCCCGATGACCAAGCAAAACACACTTGTCGCCAAGACATAGACCATCGGCGTAACAGAAAAGATGCTCACCGACAACACAACTCACACTGATGGACCCTGGCCTCCTCCTTCCGTCGGTGGTGACATACACCATCGGGCAAGTTAAAAACTCTTCGGCCAATTGCACAAAGTCACACCGATGCTCATTCCAAATCCCTCCATCGGCGATATCAACACTGTCAGCCAAACCCAAAGCTCCCCCAGCCGATGGACCAAACTCTCACCGATGAAGTCTCCACATTCCTCGCCTGTCGGTATGACCAAAGCCATCGACGAACAACAAATTGCCTACACCGATAGAACTTGTCACCTCGATAGACACATCCTCCTTGGTCCCAATCGGCCAAGCCCCCATCGTCGGCACAACTCAAAAAACTCACGCCGACAATACAACACACGCCGATAACATCCATCGGCCCAACACAAATGAAGCCTGCCGACGATGAATATCACACCGATGGCATTTCCATCGGCCAAACCAAACACATCAGAGGGAACAAAAAATAGCTCGCCGATGATGCGATCACTCTGATGGACCAAAAACATAAAGCTCCGAACCTTTGAACCATGACCGGTTCAAACGGATGGTTCAACCGAGAAGTTCAACGCCAAACGGAGCACTTCAAAAAGAACATTTGCCGAACACAAACACAAAGCCTTGAACCGTTGAACCATGAACCAAAAGGGTTCAACGCGGTGGTTCAAAACGATGGTTCAATCATATTCTAAGCACTCAAAAAGAAGTTCACCGATAGAGAAAGTCACAGCGATGGAACAAGGGAAACTTAGGGCCCAAAAAGAAAAACCCTCCAACATCTGCTCTTAGATCCAGACCAAAATTAGTGCCAACACTGGCTCTGTCTGGGGACGTGCAGGTGCAAACTGCAGCGAGGACCTCAAAATCTCTAGTTTCGTAGATTGGGCCATATCTATTGGGCAAGAGAGTCGATCATTGCACCAACCTGCACAAAAACTATATTTTTAGTCATCACTTGGGTGGCCCCGGGTAGCCAAAAAGAAGAACCAAAATTTTTTCCTGCCAAATGCCTGATTCCAAACTAAAAGATCCCAATCCCAACTGAAAAAATTGGCATAGTTTGTCCATAAGGTCATTTGCTCAATTAGATATTCCACCACCTTTGACAGCTTACCACTTGTAGTACTGCCTTGTCACTCTGCATTTCAAAATCAAACATGCAACCATACATGCTAAAAATCCTTTAGCATTAAGCAACATATGCATGTTATACTCTTCAGATGGTACATCATACTACTCTTGGCAGTCTTCATCATTTATCTGGCTACTGCACACATCAGGCACTCATCCAGCTGATCCAAAAACTCAAAATACTCAAAAAAAATGAGACCCCCAATATCTACAGATATTGAAAACTAATCCTGATCCACACACCCAATGTTGCACATATCTAAACCAGGTGATGATGAACATCCATCATTCACAGTTTGCAAATCCATAGTATCTTCACAAGAACTGAAGATATCTGATTCATATGCCCCCCACTCACAAACTGATGTAACACCAAGGTCAATAGTCTCCTTATATTCATCATCATCCTCAAAAAGAGGATTAATCCTACACCACTGAAAGTCAAGATTCACAGCATCAAAGGCATCTGTAGACTCATCATAAAGGGGATTAACACTCACCGCAAAGGCCTCTACTTCTTCATGATACTCCAATTCTTCTTTAGTACTATCAGATCCAGAGTCATAAGAAGAACAAACCTGATCCATGAATTGATCATGGATATCATTTCTATCAACTGATTGCCCCATATACAAGATTTCTATTGTTTCAATGCATTCTGAAGTTGAGCTATCTACATCATTCTCCATCCCTCTAATACTTCCTGATGAAACTGATACTGATTGTTGATCCACATGATCACAACCTTGCACAACTGGATCATTTAAACATTGATGGCTCTTTGATAAGGGCTGGTATGTAAATATTACTTGAAAAACCATTGTTTTCAACTTCATTTGTTGGGCAAAACAAGACATCCTCCTTTATAATAGAAACATCATCAACTTGAAATGATGCAAAAACTGGGACAACAGGGGTGTGAATACTTTGACATTCATTGTCAACTCCTGAATTAAATCTTTCATTAACATCGAGGGCTACAGGACAACAAAATTTTTTAGAAAAATAACCCTTTTGTATTCCATACCTCCAATTGTTTTCATATCTATTGCAAACTGATGTGCCTGATGCAATGTGGTGGGCCTCCTTGTCTCTTAATCTGTAACTCATTTTCTTATCAAAAGCTCCCAAATAGACAACTAAGGCACAGTGCATCATAGGTCTCATGCATTCTGGAATTCTATTCAATGCCCTCATAAATCTGAGGTTAAAGGCTGGGATCAACTCACCTTCTTCAATATGGATGTACATAAAATTACTAATAACGGCATATTCAAAGATTCTTTCACCATATTGTACTAGAAATGCAGATTTAAAACCATGCCAAGAGCTAACAGAGTGAGCTGGAAGGTAGGAAAACCAGTCCCTTGCATCTTCATCTAGAGATTGAACAAATAATCTCATAACCACATCCTCATGGTCAATCTCAAGTCATCTATCACATTCATAAACTGCTGCAAGTGTCCTCTCAGCTGATTCATCCTTTATACCATTAAATTTAGGCAAAAAAATTCTGATTTTAGGTGGAAGAGCATTTGGATAGCCACAAATGCCACTAAAATTTATGGGCTTATATATGTCTATGTTGAAACTTCTTTTACTACATTGTTGGGACTGACTACTATACATTTTTGGCACTTGACACTTCACAAGGGTGCATAGGCTGATAATACATCCTTTATGTTTTTGCAACCCTCCTCTCTACTCAGATTTTCTACAAACAATGACTTTAGGTACTCAAAATTTAGACTTTTTTTCAAACTTTCCTAAAGTCCTTTAAATGAGTCTTTTTAGCAACATTGCATGCCTTTGAAATACAGAATAAGTTCTAATAAAAGCAGGCAAGCTTGCTTTCACCAATGTTTCCCTTTTAACCAGTGCTATCTCACCAAATAGGAGTCTGTCAAACATATGAAATACTTGGATATGTTGCAGGAGCTGCAAATTCTTCTCTAACCTAATTTTGTTCTTTATCAGGTTCTTTGATGCAGAGTCGCCACCTCCTTGAAGAGGAATGAGCTTCAAACAAGCTGAAGCTGCAAATTGATTTCTTTCTTTCTGGGTCATCCACCAGGCAAAGTCACATATACAACCTTTTTCTCTACTGCAACAAACACATCCAAGCCTAATTCTTCAATCTCGTAGACTCAAACTTTCATGGATATGACATTGATCTCCCCAGTAGAGTCGCCATTTTGTGGTTTTTCTTCTGAATCAGCATTAGGGTTTGCCAGTTCTAATGCACAGGCAGATTCAGCCAACTGAATACAGGAGGTTGCGTGAGCTCCTCCCCTTCACTTCTGGTTCTACCACACCAAGGGGGTGTCCCTATTTGATAAAAGTATGACCTTGACTAGCTCAATGACAGAAAGATATAACTTGACAGCAACAGGCAGAATACTCTCACGTAAGGGACCAGATTTGTATAACAAATCACAAGGTTGGCAACATTCTTGGACATATATATCTGGTTGGGTATGAGAGTACGCAGGGATCCTAATCTACTCCTACAACTAACATGTGGAAGGATGAAATGGTTTGATTTGATTTTTGGATGCAAAGCTGCACATGGTATATAACCTCAACACAGAGCTAGATTTGGTGCCTATCCAGGGCTTGGAGTCAGTAGACATACACCTGTGAATGATTAGCATGAACAACTAAAACTGGATTTCAGGGGATATACATGATATCTGCCTTACAGATATCTCCCAATACAGAGTGTTAAGCTGTCTATACTTATGGCATCCCTATTGCAGTATACCCTTCCCAATATTCAATCTGAAAACAGTTTAATCTACCCTTGAGCAGAAGTTAAAAGATTAAACATTCAACACAGGAATCTATGTTCTAGAATCTCAGACATTCCTTGAATGCCTGGACTCAGAAGAAAGATACATGCAAAACTGGAGACAGAATCAGCATAACACATGCAAACATAGCATTATTCATATAAAATTGACCATGAAATCAGTGGATTCATGCACAAACGTACAACAGGAGATACATAAACTCGCAAGTTTTGCTGCACAGAGCAACCAAAACCATTTGTATCTTATTACAGAGCCAAAATGTCAAGTTTTCAACAACCAAAACAATGGTAACACAGTCATCTTATATTAGCCAGAAGTGTACCACAGCAATTAATTACAAGGCTTTTACAAAAATCTGCCAGATACAGTCCTTCAAAGAATGGTGCTCAGAATCCATCAATGCAACAGACAAGGGAGGCCTCGAGCCTTGCGCCGCCATCTGGGAGTCTTCATTCACAATCGGGTAATTTAATCACTTGTACCATTGCCCATACTCCTGCATACAGTCGCCATTGATGGCCCAACACCCGCGGCCGCTTGAAAACCGTCGCAGCACCTCAAAAAAGAAAATTCCTGCCAAAACGTGTTCTATCGCAGTTTCAAATTATACAGGGAGATTAGTCCCACATGCACGGTGAGGAGACTACCTTAGTAGTTTAAAAGCATAGTCACTTGCATAATAGGTGTCGAGCACTTTTTCCACGCTCGACACATGCTCCTCCACCCAAAGCCCATCGCCAAGATCAACACCATCGGCCAAGCCCACGAATCTCCTGCCGACATCAATAGTCTCTCCGATGCCTATCGCAATTCCCTGTCGGCCAAACTACTACCATCGGACTAGCCAAAAGCTTCCTGGCCGATAGACCAACTCTCCCCGATGACCAAGCAAAACACACTTGTCGCCAAGACATAGACCATCGGCGTAATAGAAAAGATGCTCACCGACAACACAACTCATGCCGATGGACCCTGGCCTCCTCCTTCCGTTGGTGTGACATACACCATCGGGCAAGTCAAAAACTCTTCGGCCAATTGCACAAAGTCACGCCGATGCTTGTTCCAAATCCCTCCATCGGCGATATCAACACTATCGACCAAACCCAAAGCTCCCCAGTAGATGGACCAAACTCTCACCGGATGAAGTCTCCACATTCCTCGCCTGTCGGTATGACCAAAGCCATCGGTGAACAACAAAATGTCTACACCGATAGAACTTGTCACCTCGATAGACACATCCTCCTTGGTCCCATCGGCCAATCCCCCCATCATCGGCACAACTCAAAACACTCACGCCGACAATACAACACACGCCGATAACATCCATCGGCCAAACACAAATGAAGCCTGCCGACAATGAATATCACACCGATGGCATTTCCATCGGCCAAACCAAACACATCAGAGGGAACAAAAAATAGCTCACCGATGATGTCGATCACTCCGATGAACCAAAAACATAAAGCTCTGAACCTTTGAACCATGAACCGGTTCAAACGGATGGTTCAACTGAGAAGTTCAATGCCGAACGGAGCACTCAAAAAGAACATTTGCCGAACACAAACACAAAGCCTTGAACCGTTGAACCATGAACCAAAAGGGTTCAATGCGGTGGTTCAAAACGATGGTTCAATCATAATCTGAGCACTCAAAAAGAAGTTTCGCCGATAGAGAAAGTCCACAGCGATGAACAAGGAAACTTAGGGCCCAAAAAGAAAAAACCCTCCAACATCTGCGCTCAGATCCAGACCAAAAATTAGTGCCAACAGAGACAATTGGACTATGTTGTATGTCATGTGGCTCATCATGATTGCATCATGATGTTTCATGTACATCGCAAAATTAAGAGGTAGGCCCATCTTCACAGTTGAGGGCTTACGCTCTGCTGCCACCTTGACCTTTATACAATAATCAATATAAATATATTTTATATTTTTATTTTTTATATATATCTCAACCATTGATCTAATAATATCTAACGGCTCCTGGTTGATTCCAGAGGATTTTGTTGGCAATGTGTAGCGTTGGAGATCTACTTTCAAAATTGAACTACAACCGTTCATCATTTGTTCATCAAATGGTGGAACAAGTTACGAAGTGGAACAATTTGCTCTGATGGCTAATGTTTTTGGTGGTCACATTAGTCACCTAAGGTGATCAAGTGGATGCAAAATTCAAGCTTTGTAAAGGGGGTCAATGTACTTTTCGATGTGAGATGTCAAGTCCATACATGTAAGATGACAAGTCCATAGGAGGATTTCTTGATTGGATGCCCAAATGCTCTTAGAGCATGATATGATTCTGAAGTGATATTTTGGCGTCTAGAGATTTATTTGTAGGGTTAGTAAGATAGACTGACAAATAGGTAATGATTTTTTGATTCTTGAATTCCCAATTTCCCAGCAGTCATGGCTATAAAGGGGGTAGAGAAAGTTTCTTTCGACAATCAATTTCAACTTTTGGTTGTTCCTTGTTAGCTAATTTTGGGAATTATTCAGTTAGAATGCTGTCTTTTTTGGTAGAAGAAAGGGTTAGAATGGTTACACAGTTGGGTTGTTATCCTTACCTTGAAGGACCTAGTTCTTGTAAGACGAGAAAAAATGAGTCATGGAACTCCATGTATGACATGGAAGGATCTGGAAAGATAACAACCAGCTATGTGGGAAATAAAGAGGAAGGATAATGGTGCCCTCTGGTATCATTCTCTTTGAGTGCAGCTGGAAAGTGCCTTGGCTCCTCAGGCAAATGCATCTAGCAACACTGTATGCTAGATGGTCTTGCATCTATCTGATGGGTTGTGGTTAGTGTTCTCTCCTAATCCATTGTTGTATCTTTCTGGCAGCTAGGTGATGGATTGTGGACAGTGGTCTCTCCCAATCCATTGGTTCATGTGTTTGGCCGCTAGCTTAGTACAATGATTTTTTTGGTTTCCTTCTAGACAGTCCATACTGCAGAAGGCTTCTTCTTTCACCATGTTATCTTTTCTTCTAAATTTGGACGAAATGCCCATTTTTATTCCCGATTTCATTTCACATATTCTTATCGGTCCAGCGGCTAGGGCTCAAGCAAAGGTTTCTTCTTCATTGTGTTGTAAGGAAATATGAGGGAAATATCCAGTGTTCAATTCTCTATCAACTGGGAATATTTATCCAACAAGGGGCGAGGGCTTCTTCTTCGCCATGTAACCTTTATTATAAAGGGATGTCATCTTTCTGTAATAGTTGTTTAAGTTTTTTGACTTAATAAAATGAGAAATGACTCTAATTCTATTTGTTAATTTAATTAATTACACACAATGTTAATCTCTTTTCTGAAGGATCAAGGAATGATTTTGATTAAACTTATTTTTTACATATATTCTAATTTTAATACTTCAGAATCAACCAATTGATCTAACCATAAAATAATAAACTTAAAAGTTTCAGAATTATGTTATTATCTAAAAATAATAGATAATAACACAAAAGAATTAAAATGTTGTCAACAATTGCAATCTATATCGATAACCCATTATTAATATATTATATTAAATAGAAGAGTTTAAGACATTCCTAATTTATTATGAAAGGACAGATGTCACTTTCGCTGCACATGTCAATGAGGCATAAGTTCTATTTTGGGCCAAAGTACTGACACACCCAAATTTCTAATTTTCTACAATTGAGGGCTTGTGCTCTACTGCCACCTTGACCTTTATACAGTAATCAATATAAATATATTATATATTTTATATATATCTCAACCTTTGATCTATTAATATCTAATGGCTCCTAGTTGATTCCAATTTTTGAAGGATTTTGTTGATAATGTGTACCGTTGGAGATCTACCTTCAGGAATTCAGCTACAACCATTCATCATTTGTTCAATGGTTCACCAAACAGTGGAACAATTTGCTCTATCATTAATTAGAGTCATACTATTTATTTCATTGAAAGCACCACTTAACTGGCTAGATTAGCCAATGCCAATTGAGTTCCATTAATGGCAAGTGACATACTGCATAGAATAACCAATGTGAATTTCCAGGGTACGACAGAGTCAATTAAATGGAGTTGCTTATTATTGATTACTCATTTGTCATGGCAGTACATGTCACTGTATATATGATAGTGTTTATTGTTTCAACCTTATATTGCATTATTAAGTTTTAGATAGTAGAAGAATCAATAAACTATAAAAGTTCAAAGTAATGGCTTTCATTACAAAAAGCTGTGCGAAGAAACTAAGTTATCAAGTACTTATTTTGTGATCATTCATGATTTTGAATTTAATTGTGTGATAGAGTTCTCAGTTCACAGATGTAGAATAGTAATAAGAATGATGGAAAATTTTGTTTGTGTGTGGCTATGTAGGATGTTATTGCTTTGCATGTCTTGGAATGAAGAAATATGAGCATTCATCAAGTGGAATAAATCGTGTCAAGAATCGACACTTTTAACATTTGCAAATGATGCATTCTATTCTGGGTGGTGGGTTGAATCTCCCACACATGTATGCATGTATGAGAAACTGGAATTTTGAATTAATGCATGGAATTGGTATTTCAACTCATTTGCCAGTGACCTCGAGAAAATCAATTTAATTCTCCTTTACTGGCTTTATTGTTACCCATACCTAGTGGTTTCTTGTACATATAAAGCAAGGTTCTATAGTAAATCATTGACTGTCATTGTGAATGAGGACATAATTGAATTTGTAATGGAGCCATTGCTTGTTAATAGGATAATTATGGACTATAGTGAAATATTCATTAAGCGTCGTCGAAAAGAAGAACCAAAAATATTTTGGAGGATCAAAGCAAGGTTTGAAGGTCGAAGGATAGGAGTTTTGTTTGGAACTTTGAGGTTGATTAGATGGTGAGCATGAGTTTTCCACAGTCCATGATAGTATTGCATGAAGAGCTTCTAGATTCAATAGTTTGTGTGTGTTTTTTGCATCTGTTACTATTAGATGTTGGTTAGAAACTTAGATGTTCATGTATGATGTAATTCCCCAATCTTTTTGAAGGGTGATGTTAAATTTTAATAAAAATATAGAAGTAATTACGGTTTGAAATTGACATGAGTTTAATGGCAAATTGCAATGTATACAGATCATAGATGGGTCAAATTTTCAATATTAAAAATTTAAATAACATTCATCACATGGAAAAAAAAATGAGTTCAATGGCAATGTATAACAATGTATAAAAAGGGCAAAGATAAATGGATGTGTTATGTCAATTCAAAATTTTATGGTTTTTATGTTATCACAATTCACTTTACAAAATCTCCAAGTAAAAACACTACAGCTGGTGTTGTCTAAGGAGTTTAGGGTTTATCCTTCTAATTGATCGTTGACCTGTGGAGCCAGTTTCCCCAACTTAAGTTGTTTTTTTATCCCCTTGGTGGTGGTTATTTTATCATATATTATATTAATATCAATACTAATACTAATACTAATACAATATATAATATAAATTAATAAGATATGATGTTAATCATATTATATAATACAATATAATATAATAATAGTTATATATTGTTAATAATTATTGAAGCAACAATACTTTTCCCAGGCATTAAATGGCTCTCCCCTGAGAGCTTCTGACAACACTGCCAACGCAAGGAATAATGAATTATAATTATTAATGACAACACGAACCAAAGATTGATGCTACAAAAATCTAGATAATGAATAAATGCATCTTTTACCTGAGGCGTGTGTTCATTAATGAACTTCCTTTAAATCCTGGATATCTCCAACAAAACGACACTCGTCTGGATTGTTCAAAACACAAGATGGAGACTCTGATAATGCTCCACTGCAATAAGCGCCAGGTCACCTTTCTGGGTCGTATCACGAATTACAGACTGATGATCATTTGTAAGCAGCAGAACGGATTCTCCATTGAGGCAGTGAAGATGGTCCTAGGTAAAGACTTCTTGATCTTGAAGGACAAATACAGGATAAATATAGACATTTCCTCATGCTTTCTGGCTTCCCTGGGAGAGGCAAAGGTGGATGCATTGGTGATTCTATGAGAGGTATTCACTCCAGATATTCTTGTGGATGACGTAGATGTGGAGGTTTTTGCAAAATTGGGGTTAGGATCCCGTGGCCAAGGGCCCTGGAGAAGCTGCAGCAAGAAGAGGAGGGCGTAGGTAGGTAGTCGTTCCTGCTAAACATGAATGAGCAGCAACTGGGAAGGCACAGACTTTGGGTGGTTTGTGGGAGAGGCTTTCTTTGGTGGGCAATTGGAATCGACAGAGAGGAGACTCCAGTATGGATTGATCACTTTGCAGCCACTGTGACTGCGGGGGAATTCTAATGTTTGTAGGAGTGGTCCGGGCTCCCAGTCCTGGGGCCAACTTTTTGGTAATTGTCGTGGTGGGGACCAGGGTGGTAGGGTGGCAAGTTTTTAAGCTGGGGGCCGGTGCTGTGTATTTTTGGAGCCTGGGTTAGTAGATTAGAGGGATAATTTTGGGAATTTTCTTGGCACTATATTTGTTTTTTTGGCACAATGAGTGCTCTTGTATTAATCTATGAAGAGCCCTCTAGGCTCAAACCGAATGTAAATCTTTTTGTATTAATATAATTTTCCGCACATGGTGTAGTTTCCGATCAAAAAATGTGTTTCTATCCTATTATTATAATTATTTTTTGATGATTAATTACTTTCTACATTATTATTGATGTGTTTATTTTATTCTATTAGTTATTATTCAATTAGCATATGAAGTTGTAGAATTGTGTTTTTATCATATTTTTGTTATTACTTTTGGCTGATTAATACCCTACATTGATATTGATGTGTGCAGTTTATTTTTTTACTATTGAATTTAATCTTCAAGGATAATATATTTTAATCTTGGTGTATTGCTTCTTTTGTTTTCAACATTCGTTTTAGTTATTGCTACCTCTTTTCTGTAGGCAAGGTTAGATTAAGCCATTTAACAAGGAACTAACCTTTAGAATCTACTATTATCATATATTTATTATATATTTATTATAATTATTATCATATATTACATTCAAAGTACATATAATGTTTATAGAGAAAGTACATTCAACGTGCAAGAAATTGAAACTTACTACTCAGAATATAGACAACTTCTCAAAAATTGCTCTATATTCAATTGGGAAGCTAATTCAAATTACATATGAAAGAGAAAAAGAAAAAATACAATTCAACTTGGAGATGCCAAAAAACCGTTAGAAGTGTTTTATCCCAATGATGAAGAAGACATATCACATTATTGGATCTTTGTTCACCCTGGACACATTTATCCATACTTCTCCACCCAAGTTGCACATGCTTTCTCTGATGGCCATTGGAAAGGAATCAATTTTTCTATTTTTTCATTATGCCCTGCATTCCTAGCATCCAAAAAAAAAAATTTACTCCTTACAGAATATCTCAAAATTCAACTCCAATGCATGTAGCTTATCAAGTGTAGAACTTAAAATTTTCATATTTGGATCACCATCTACACAACTTGAAGATATGAGCTGGCTGGCTATATCTTCAAAATCAGCTTTCCATTTGTCCAAACTTTTTATTTGTCCATCATTTTCCAATATGCTTGGCATAATCTTTTTATCTATCTTCTCAATTGATTGTCTTTTCTCCTTCAAAACTTTATCCATTTTAGCTGGAAAGCCACTACCTCTTCTAACAAAAGCAACATGTCAAGGGTTAATTTTATTTCTTCTAGAGCATCAGGGGCAAACCTTGAACATCTATGAATTTCCCTTATTTCTCCAGTTCTAGGTAGCCATACCCTAATCATGTCCTTCAAGCTTTCCTTATCCTTCTCATGTTTGTCTTGGGTTGTCCACAAACCTGAATAAGATTTCCATGTATCATCAACCCTGGTTTTAATCTTAGATAGCCTATTGTTAATCAAATTTGTAACCATTTCCTTAACAGTGGTTTTCTTCTCATCTTTCAAACTTTTTACTTCTTCCTTCAACTCTTTAATCTCTGAGAGCAATGTCTCTCTGTCTGTTGGCAAAGCTTCTACAACACCACAAGAGCTGAAACATTCTAAATTAAAGTACTTGGTGATACCAACATTTTCCTCTTGTACTTATTCAATTCTTCCATTGCCTGTCCATATTTCAATAAAAGCTCATCATAGTCCTTCTATAGTTAATTGGTGATAGCCTCAGCAAATTGAGTTGTGTGAACACTCAAGCTTGCAGCTTGAGGAGCTGGAGTATCTGATACTCTTTTATTATCACATCTCCTGTTAATTCACCTAAACCCATCCTTGGATTTTATTGTTTGGGGCCAATGCCCATATTGCCAAGGTCTCAAATAGGGATTGAACCCCTGCACCAAAGAGTGCTTTATCTACCTGATCATCAGAGATATCTGTGCCCATCCTTGTGACCAGTATCAAATGCAATTGCATCTGCAAAAATCCAATGAGGAAGCTAAACAACAAACCACTCTTTTCCACCAAAGCTCTCCCTTCATCAGGGGTCATCCTACTGATATCCTAGCTCAATTCATTAAGCACCCTATGTGTTATTTATTCATACTTCTTAGGATCAGATCCTCTTTTTCCTTCTTCCACTTTCTTCTAAAATTCTTCATTTCTCACTTTCAACACATATCCCTTAAATTCAGGGTATTGACAAAGGCATCATCTTCTAAAAAGTGTACACAAGCGAGCACTTTGATGTCCTCTGTATCTACCTGGTCACTAGAAAGTGACCTTGCCAACCTATTAGCTAGAGAGGCATAAGGTCTTATTCTCTCAAGTGAATTACCTGTTGAGAAATTCTTGTTCTTGTTCATTAATTTCCTCCTCCAAGTCCACAAACTCTATTTCTTCTTCATGCTCCAAGTCAATGATTTTCAATTTTTTTGCCAGAGGTGAATCAGGAGACTCATTTATTCTGCTATATGGCTTGACTGTACTCCTTGGATCATACATAGTTCTCTCTTTACCTACAGGGGCTTTTCAATCAGAGTCTCTGCATTGGCAAGAATTTTCTGAATCCTTATTATTAGGTCATTTTCATCTGCAAAAGCCTCAGGATATGCAGAATTCAATTTTTTTTTACATTCTTTCCCCTTCCATCACTGCTCTCAACTTTTTCCTTAATAAATGAATTTCCTCCATGGTAGCACAGTTTCTCACTACATCCTCATCATACAAGACTTGATGGGTGAATTGTGGCCTTTTGACATTAAGTCTCACCCTGTTGATGAAACCTTCTGGATCAAATACCCTTGGTTGTTTGAACCCCATCTTGTAACTTTCCAAACTAAATCAGTTTGATCCAGAGCATCTTTATTTGTAGCCCAAAAGTCACAAAACTTGGTGGCAGTAGGGGAAAAAATGACCCTTTCTTCTGCAATCTCAGGTGTTCTTTATCTGATTCATTCAATTCCCAGATAATTTTCCAAATATGCAATCCTCCTTGGCACATACTTTGGCAGTATATGTGGGGCAACCTTTCTCCCATAAACTCTAATGCAAGAACCAATCTCCCCAATTATGCTGAATTTCTAGTTTAGGGGTTCTATCCAATGGTCTCAGAAAATCTAATACATCCCTTGGAACCCTTTCACCTTCAGCCTCCATAAAATTCAACAGCCTTCTCACAAAATGTTCTTCAAAAATCACATAGTCTGAATTTTCACATGCATATTCTAACAAACGAGTCCATAATTGGACAGGGAGAAGAGTACGAGTATGTGCAAGATTATGATGGGCCAAACTATACCTCTAGTGGCAATGAAAATACAAAAAATCAAACTTAATCAAGTCTAATGTGAAAATTTGAATGGATTATCTACACAATTTGAAAAAGATGTAAGAATGAAATTTGTAGAGAATTGAATCTAGTTTATGAGCTACTATTTTTTAAAAAAAACTAAATTTACTTAGTGAAAAATGAATATTTCAATGAACAGCTATTATTTTTTCAGAAAAAAATAAAAAGTGGGTGTCTGTCCAGCCAACCTAACTATGAGCAAAAAAATATATATTTTTTGAAACTTTCAAAATAAGTAGACTCGATACACGGATGTGACACATATTTTTTTGAAATTGTTTTCCAATAAAATAATTAGTTATGATTTTTTTACTATGACTTTTTTCAAAAAACTAAAGAGTAATTGTCTAGCCAACCTAACTTGATTAAAAAAATGGAATTCAATTTTTTTTTTAACCTGTAGCCAATAGAGCATAGAGTGTGACGCATCTTTCGGATCTAAAAAAGGTAAACAGTTTGAAGTTATGGATGTTTTTCAATCAGTATATCCATCAGGATTTCAAACACACACTATATAGAAAATTATTAATAATTATTTAATAAAATGATAATCAAGAAATCTTATATTTTAGAAAGCTAAAATTTCCTCTATAAACCCTTTTCGTTTTATCAATTTTGCATAAAAAAAAGTCGTCAGTACGAAAGGGTGAAGTTCAAAGAAGAGAGTGGAAACTAGTAAACACGTTAGAATCCAGGGAAAGTCAACTATGGACAGTCCCAAGCCTAACTACAAGGAAAAACTAAAGCAAAACAGATATCTGTTACTAACAGATATCCATTAATAATGGATATCTGTTATTTAAATAATTGGATATCCATTTTGTGGAGCGGGAGAATGATTTTTCAAGGTTCCAGAAACGGATATCCGTTTTCCAGAAATGGATATCCATTTTACAAATGGATATCCATTTCCCAGAAATGGATATCCATTTTTGGAACCTTAGAGAAAATTGGGTTATTAATATATTTTTATAAAAATAATTATAAAATTTGATGAAAATTGCATGATTTAAGGGTTTTTCACTAGCTTTCATTGCTTATCTTCACAAGACTACTCTAGAAGCGTTTTGTAACAGAATTTGTGACTTTATTAGACTTATATCAGACCTATTACTGCTTCCCTCAGTCACATCCTTTACAACACCTTTTGTTTGACACTTTTGCATTGATTTGATCGAAAAATTCCAATGTTTTTAGGCTTTTCACTAGGTTTGACTAGTCAACTCTCTACAACACTCTAAAGGTGTGTTGTGTCTGATTTTTTCTCACAAGGTGACTGATTACATGGTTATATCTGATATCCATCATAAACTTTCCACACAACACCTTTCTATCAGTTGTTTGCATGCTATTATTGTGAAAAAATTGCATATTTTGCTTGATTTTTACTAGGGTTTGACTTGCAAACTTGTTAAACTTGCATGGCATGCAATCGTTGTGAAGGATATTATTAATATAATTGACTTATATCCCTGACATACTCTTCTGCACATCTTAATTTCATTACAACACTCTTTTTTGGACATTTACATTCACATTTTGTGAAAAAAATTGCATATTTTTGCATAATTTCACTAGTTTTGGACTTACAATCATTTAGATTGCATTAAAAAGTGTGTTGTGAAATATATCTCTAATTGAAAGGACTGATATTTCTGTTATTTACTTCTACACCGTCATAAATTTGATCACAACACCTTTTCTTTACATAATTCGCATTGAAAAAAAAAAGCATAAAAATCTAGCAGCTTTAGTTCATTTACATTCATATTTTGAGCATTTGATTGCTTACATATTTCATGGATTCCTCTTCTATTACATGGAAGCTTTATTTACATACATTAGGGACCCGGAGACCTTTTTCAAATTCATCAACATGAATCCTCGGGTCCTATAACAAATATCATCCATCCATAACAGAGATATGACAATAGATTCTACAACATGACATTCTTCAATTTGAAAAATTTCTTACTATCTTGGGTACGTTCCCTTCAATATTGGATGATCTTACTAATTTCATGAACAACCAAGAGGAAAGTATTGAAAAAAATGACAATCCTTCATTTCATGATGATAAAATGCAACATTCTCTCTATGACACATAAGGCTGAAATTGATCAAGACAATCCATGTGATACTAGGGATCCTTTAGAGAAAAACATCATTGAGACATCCCTTGAATCCACTTTTCCCTCCTTACATGCTCTTCCTTAAGAGGATCAAGCATTAGTGACTGGAGCAAAGATCTCCTACAAAAACACCTTTAGGGATTGATGTTGGTATAATCAAGAGAACAACAATGTCTAATTCAATCTTCAATAATATACTTTGTAGCAATATTTCTAAGATGATGGTGCAGGGGTACCTAGTGTACCTGTTGGCAAGAGACACATTGTGGCTTCATGATTGTTTTCATTGATGGCAACAAGTTTATCTCACACATCCGCAGGACATGGTGTGCCTATACCGAAGTCAGATTAAAGAGTGTTGTGGTTTGGTAAGCAAGAATAGAGCATGTGGCAAAGGTTCGACAGTCAGGTCCGGATCTCTCAGAGGAAGTATCTTAGTAAAGTGTGGACTTGGGGAAGTCAAGAGGTGTACCTTGACTGATACATTTCAGAGATTGAGCCTCCGGTGATGAAAGAGTGAAAAGATATGAGCACCTAAGTGTTGGGCTCCTGTTTGGCAGAGTTGACAGAGGAAGAACTGACCGGTAGAGCATCAGACCTTAATCCGGATGAGTTATTGATTGTGATCAAGTTTCTTGAGGTATCATTCATGATTGGCCGACATGATTGAAGACTTCTATAAGCATCTCTTTGATACGCATCACTTGACAAGTAAGGATTCAGTCGATAGATCAGAGTTTGGGGAAAATATTGACTATTCCGGATGCCGACTAGAAAAGTGTTGAAATCATTGGTGCGGATATATATACCAGATGGATTTGGATATGAAGTTGTGTGGTGTTTTTTTTTGAAGCACGAAGAAAATTAGAACGAGTAGTGTGAAGGCAGTAAGATAGGTCCGAAAATGTGACAGGACAACAGCACCAAAGAAGAGGTAGAATGAAGTGCAGCAGATCAGTGTATTGAGCCTAATCGGAACTGAACCTCAGCATATGTGGATGCTTCTCATCAGTTCAAGGATCTTGTTATTCTTCTTACAAACTTGTAGATAGTGAGTCTCTTGTATGCAGTGAGCCTCTTGTGAGCAATGTGCTTGGGCAGTGAGCCCTAATTAGCAAGTGCCATTTTGTATTTCTATTCTTCTAATAGAGAATACATTCTTGGGTTAATCACCCCATGGTTTTCTCCCTTAACAGGGTTTTCCACGTCAAAAAGATTATGTCATGTGTACTAAGTTTATTTCTTCTTTCATGTTCATTTAAGCTTATGTGTTTTGATATTGTACTAGTTGCTAAAGAAGAACAGAAAGTTAAATTAATTAAGATAACTGATTCACTCCCCCCCCTCTCAATTATCAATAGAGCCTAACAGCTTGAGGAAGATCTGGGAATTCAAATGGATGTGTATGGTATGAGGGAACAACTTCAGTCTGCCCTAGATGATCTTGAGCAATCTAACTCTGAAGTCATGAATTGAAGGAAAGACTCAAACAGGCTGATGATTTCATAAATGAACTAAAGGG